>JASAUF010000292.1:0-380350 GCA_030180095.1 Magnolia changhungtana
TTAGCAATTGCATAGGCCGTACTCATCATCGACCTAATAGCTCGGCCCTCGACGCCGATTTGGAGTCCGATATGCAATCAAAATAGGCAAACACCCTCAAGGCTTCTTTGTTACAAACATGATGAAAGTTCAATACATGTAAGAAAATTAAATTTTTAAACAGACATGTATTAACGCAATAAACAAGCATTCGTAAAATACGTGGGGATGAGAACTCGCAATCGATGATATGTTGTTGAAAGGTCGTTCTGCCTTTTCTCAAGGAACTCGATGTATGTGTCAATAGCCTAATCAATGGGATAGTAGAATGTTAGTCGTAGATTAAAATAACACATAATTACATGTCAATCAATGCATACAGAGAATAAATTAGTAATGCTTACCTCGCTATCAACTCCACGCATCCTTCACCATATCGTACTGAACCATTTCCCCGCCATGCCCTTGTTTGCTTCATACCACTCCTCTGCCTCTTTCACCTCCTGTGCGGATAGTATCCTGAAAGGATCCATCTGTAGAGGAAATGGTACCGGAGAAGTTGCAAAGCATTACTTGCTCGGGTTCGTAGAACCGGCCCAGGAGTTGTATCGAATACGACAAGGACAAGTACGGAGATATCTTGTAAATATGACGGCTTCGGAATCCTTTTGGTTCTCCTTTCATAAACGGGTTGCGAAGTGGACCTCAACTCCTCAACGTCCTCCTCCATTACAAAACATCCCCTCTCTGTACGACTACCTTCCTTCTCCTTATTAAACTCCTCCCTCTCATTAGCTAACTTTGTCCTCTCCTCAAAAAATAATTCCTTCTCCATCCTCAATCTGCTTCTTTTTCTTTCGGTGAACATATTTTCTTTTTCATCAATCATTGTTTCTTTCCGTCTCATCCCTTCCCTCTCTCTTCTCAATTCGCTCCTCTCCTTCTTCAATTCCTCTCTCTCCTCTTTAACTCCTCCCTCTCAATCCGAAATTCCTCAATAAAAATAACATTCTTCACAACACCCCCTATTGGTATACCCTCACTCGGTCCCTCTTCCTCCACACCTTTCTCTTCATTATCATCTGACTCATCATCATCATCCTCCCTATGATCAATCTCGTTACCCTCCTCATCTTCTTCTTGAGTTTTAGTGAGCTTCAAAATGTATAGATGGATATGTCAGAGTAAGGATAAATTTACTAAATGTAGAAAAAACAAATAGTTCAACCTGTATAACATATCACCTGAAAACTGTCACGCACCGAACGAACGGCATCCGTTTCCCATTCGCGTAGGGTTGGTTCTAATTTCATCACTACCGAAGTCTACAAAAGAACAAGGAGTAATGTTAAATACAAAATTGATAAGGTTGTCAAGTTAAGCAAAGTAATTTCTGGACATATATAAACTTACAGATTTACTGGACAATAGCATGTATTCTACGTTGTACCTCCAACACTTCCAGCCTCGATATTGAATGAAGCGTGGAATTTGATGGGGAACGCACGAAACAACACACTCTTGTAGGGTCTGGTAGTATCTCTATCGCCCATACCGCTAGAATGAAATTGCACCAGGTTAAAAATTCTAAGATGACTACGGGGAGGGAAAACATATACAAAAGAAAAGGTGTTCTTACTTGTAGAGGAAGGACGCAACCACATACATGTACCGAGGGGAACTTGATGCGGCAAGGGCAATTCGATTCCTTGCAACATTGTAAGGTATCCCAAGCTACCCCAAGGATACATATAGAAATCCTCTAACGAGTCCACCAGGTGAATATAATCCATGTTGCACATGGTTTTCGGTTCAGTTCCCCTAAGAAAGCACTCCACAACTAGAAGTATGGCAACCTTCACGATGTCCTTATGCTTATTGGTATCAACTAGTCTATCAAACATGTCCATTAGGTGCTTCTTTAATATTGGATGTTCTTTGAAATATTTGTCTCTTAGTGTACGCGTAGTGTTCCTTTTCTTGGGTACGGTAAGATCTCCGGTCTTAAGACCTAGGTGATGAGGGCGAAGTCCATCTCGAAAAGCGCAATCGCCTCCCTTTGATTTCAAATACTTGAATCACCTTTGTATCTTAGTAAAAGTAGGTGAAATATAGCCCCTATAAACCGAAGGATGTAACGTGCAATAAAAAGGCGAAGGGGATTGCCTAAATAGATTTAGGCGATTGTCATGCATCTCCACTCCACCTTTGACCTCTGTCAAACCACCATGTCAATGTACACCTACATGTTGGCTTGGAGTTGTCGGAATTTTCATTGCTCGCAGAGATGATTTTAAATACATATCAAACATAAAATTCACAAAGTAAAACATCGTATATCAAATCGACGGGCATGATACAAATTAAGCGTGGTAAACTAGAATATCGATTGGGGCATGCTAGAAAGTTAGCAGACAAACTAGAAAATCAAGTAGGCAAACTAGATATTCACGTAGGGGTAAACATGAAAATCACGGGGCAAGCTAGAAAGTCACGGGGTAATTCTTATAAACGTATCCAATGTTCAAATGGAACACACCAAATGAAATTTGGAATTGAACTGCTAATGTTGATCATTTCTTAGGGGCCACAAAAGTTTTGGATCAAGCTTATAATTGTATATTCTATTAATCCAAGTCTGTATGATCTTATGTCTAGGTTTGATAATGAACAAAAATACATCACTGTTGGGCCGACTGATTGCCCCGCTGATTTTAGTGTTTGCCCCGCTGATTCTCATTAAGATATACCAATTTATACATCACAACATAGACATACCTTGCCACATGCCCTTAATTACCTTCAAAGGAAAATACCTTTGATTATAAGTTACAGCTCAAGAAAGTTGTAATATGCGTGATACACATGAGCCAAAGATATTGAAGGATCAATTAGCTACAATCAGCTACAATAGGCTCGCCGCTTAGACAACTAGCATTGAGCAATCGGCTACAAGGATCACTCAATGAGGTGTTCATAAGTTTCCTCGTTAGTACAAGGTTACGTAGCTTATTGGTGCAAGGTTGTATAGCTTAGTCAACGTAGCACATCACAACGTTATGTAGCTTTGTCAGCATAAAAGATAGGGAACAATTGCCTTTATTCGGCCAGCATAGGCACATGGCCGTATGACTGGGAGTCAAGGCATGTATCATGTTCAAGTTTGTAGCTTTTACAGTGTTAGACCCCACATCAGGTTATATACAAGGAGACATAGACATACCTTGGCACATGCACTTAATTACATTAGAGGAACTAGATATTCAGCGAGGCAAACTAAAAGATCAGCGGGGCAAACTAGATATTCAGCAAGGCAAACTAGAAATTCAGCGGGTCAAATTGTAAAATCAGCGGGGCAAGCATGAAATAGAGCGGGGGAAACTAGAAAATGAGCGGGGCAAACTAGACAAGAAGCGGGGCAAACTTAAAAATAATTTCATGGAACACACCAAATGAAATTTGGAATTCCACTTCTAATGTTGATCATTTCTTGGGGGCCACAGAAGTTTTGAATGAAGCTTATAATTCTCTTTAGAGTATTGATCCATGTCTGTATGATCTTATCAATAGGTTTGATAACAAACAAACATCACTGTTGGGCCCACCATAGTTTCAACGGTGAAAATCATTATGGCCCGCTGTTTCCCATGGTATGATCCAATTGATCTTTTGATATGCTTCAATTTGGGGCTAAACCGCTAAAATTAGTTGGAAAAACGGATGGACATGACGTGGATATACTCCATACATTGAAAATGGGCCCAACTGAGTTTATGTAGTACAATGGTAGTACGCAATCCGATTACGCAATATTTTGATTCATCTAACCATAGACTAGAGCCACTTTTGATTCTGCAATATTTTGTTCATTAATATCTCCGAGATTCTTTCATTTCCATGTAAAGATCATTTCCTTCCGGGTTGGATGACCATGATTTAATAACGAACCATTCTAATTTGTTGATAGTTGATAGTATTAGTTGATAGTTTTGTGAAAGATTCTTTGTGAAAGGTTTCATTCACGCTAATCCATGTCAGCCAGACCTTGTCGTTCGAGAATTCTTAATTCATGAGTTGTAGGGAGGGACTTATGTCACCAAAAACATAGACTAAAGCAAGTGTTGGATTCAAAGTTGGTGTTAAAGAGTACAAATTGACTTATTATACTCCTGAATATGAAACCAAAGATACCGAGATCTTAGCAGATTCCGGTAACTCCTCAACCCGGAGTTCCTGAGGAAGCAGGGGCTGCAATAGCTGTCGAGTATTCTACTAGTACATGGACAGCTTTGTGGATCGATAGACTTACCTACTGATCGTTACAAAGGACGATGTTACCACATCGAGCCCGTTCCTGGGGAGGTTACTCAATTTATTGCTTATGTAGTTTACCCTTTAGACCTTTTTGAAGAAGGTTCTGTTACTAACATGTTTACTTCCATTGTAGGTAATGTATTTGGGTTCAAAGCCCTACGAGCTCTACGTCCTGGAGGATCTGCAATTCCTACGCTTATGTCAAAACTTTCAAGGACCGCCCCATGGCATCCAAGTTGAGAGAGATAAATTGAACAAGTATGGTTGTCCACTATTGGGATGTACTATTAAACCAAAATTGAGGTTATCCACCAAGAACTACGGTGGGGCGGTTTATGAATGTCTCCGTGGTGGACTTGATTTTACCAAGGATGATGAGAAGGTGAACTCCCAACAATTTATGCGTTGGAGAGACCGTTTCTTATTTTATGGCGAAACAATTTATAAAACGCTTGGTAAAACAAGTGAAATCAAAGGATATTACTTGAATCTCTTATGAGTGACTAACCAAATGGAAAACCAATGGGGCAAACTACAAAATCGTGGGAAGCTGAAACTTCAGTGGGCAAACTAGAAACTCAGTGAGGGCAAACTAGAAACTCGGACAGCAACCTGGAAAATCGATGGAGGAAACTAGAAAATCAATGAGGCAAACTAGAAAAATCGGCCGGGGCAAACTAGAAAATCATTGAGGGCAAACTAGAAAATCACGTGAAGCAACCGAAAAATCGGGAAACTACAAAATCGGCAGGGGCGGAAACTCAGTGGGGCAAACTAGAAACTCAGCGGGGCAAACTAGAAACTCGACGGGCAAACTGGAAAATCAGTGGAGGAAACTAGAAAATCAGCGAGGCAAACTAGAAAAATCAGCGGGGCAAACTAGAAAATCAGCGGGGCAAACTAGAAAATCAGCGGGGCAAACTGAAAAATCAGCGGGGGAAACTACAAAATCAGCGGGGCAAACATGAAAAAGATCGGGGCTAGCTTAACAAATAATTTTGTGGCTTTAGCCGAAAAATCTAAACATATCCAATGTTCAAATGGACCACACCACGGGGATATTTTGAATTGAACTTCTAATGTTGATAATTTCTTAGGGGCCACAAAAGTTTTGGATAAGCTTATAATTGTGTTTTCTATTAATCCATATCTGTATTATCTTATGATTAGGTTTGATAACAAACAAACATCACTGTTGGGCCCACTAAAGTTTCAACAGTGGAAATCATTATGCCCTGCTATTTCCTGTGGTATGATTCACTTGATCTTTTGATATGCTTCAATTTGGGGCTAAACCGCTAAAATTAGATGGAAAAACGGATGGACAGCGTGGATATACTACATACATTCAATGTGGGCGGCCCAACTCAGTTTACTTAGTACAATGGGAGCGAACTAAAAAATCAGCGAGCTAAATTAAAAAATCAGCGGGGCAAACATGAAATTCAGTGGGGCAAACTAGACAATCAGCGGGCAAACATGAAATTGAGCGACTATTTGCTAGAAAGTCAGCACGGCAAACTAGAAAATCGGCAGGATAAGCATGAAATTGAGGTGGGGCAAACTAGAAATTCAGTCGGGCAAACTGGAAATTCATTATGACCACTGTTTCTCGTGGTATGGTCCACTTGATCTTTTGTTATGCTTCAATTTGGGGCTCAACACTCTGTGTGTGTGTGTGTGTGTCTGTGTATATATATATATATATACACATACACACACACGCACGGGTGGGCATGCATGCACATGTGTCGTGTGTATATATACGCATATGTGGGAAAAACGGTTCTATATGGTTGAGCTCATGTGAACTACCAATGAGGTCGAGCTGTGTGAGCCCTATCATGAAGTATGTCAAAAATCTACCCATCAGTCAGATGCACCATTCCATGGTGGGCCTAGAGCTTAAAAATCAAGTTAATTCGTGACTTTTGTAGGCCACACCACGTACAAAACTTGAGAGGGGTTACCTTCCATTAAAACATTCATATTTATGTTTTTGGGCCCACCAAGATGTGTTTAACAAATCCAAAGCCCATCCATAATGTGTGTCACACTTGGATGAGTGGTCGCACAGAGATCGAGACACATCCAAATTTCAAGTGGGCCCCACCAAGTAATTTTATATGTTTTAGGCATGTCTTCACGTGATTTTAGATGGTATGGCCCACCGAGTTCGAAGAGGACTGATTTTTTTGCTATCCCATAATTTAAAGGGGACCCATCAAGTTCACGGTGATGATGTTCGACATACATCATGGTGGGGCCCACACAGGTCGGCCTCGTGGGGAGTTCCCATGAGCTCGATCGTATAGAACCTTTTCCTCTACTAAAAAGAAATTACATACATTCAATGTGGGCCAACTAAGTTTAAAATATACCTTGGTCGAGTGCTTTCTTCCTCGGACCGACCATTTTGAGAAGAAGACAAAATGC
Source organism: Magnolia changhungtana (assembly GCA_030180095.1). Taxonomy (NCBI): domain Eukaryota; kingdom Viridiplantae; phylum Streptophyta; class Magnoliopsida; order Magnoliales; family Magnoliaceae; genus Magnolia; species Magnolia changhungtana. The sequence goes on from JASAUF010000292.1 coordinate 6,730, forward strand.
GATTGAGGGGGCCCACAAAAAGGGTTTTTGGGGTCTTTTCACCAGGAAACACAGGAGTAAAGGGGGTGAAAGCAACGGCAAGAAAGCAACCGTGGAAAGGGAGAGGAAACATGGCAAAGTGGAAATGGGGAGGAAAAAATAAAGCAAGTGGAAATGGCGAGAGTAAAAGCCGCACCGTGAAAGGAGGGTATTTTCGTCCTGAAATGTTGAGTCCGTACAAGGAGGTCCAAACGCGTATTCTAAGTTTGTATTGTTTCAAAAAAACCGTTGGATAAAAGGTGGGGTCCACAGTCGTAAATTTCTCTTTAAGTAGGTGTCGAACTCTAAAACGTCTATTTACCTAAAAAAAAACGTATCCATCCAATGAAAAACCTAAAAGCATAGTACGAACTCATCCATTGGCCCTATTAATTTTTTAGATATAGCACGTAGGAAATCGGATTGCGTACCGAGTTACTCAGTAAGCTCTTAACGTACTGAGTAAACTCAGTTGGCCCTACAGTGAATGTATGTGGTTTATCCACACGATTCATCCATTTTTTCAGCTCATTTTAAGGGTTGAGCCCAAAATTGTAACTTATCAAAAGTGCAAGTCAACCCTACCAAAGGAAACAATGGAAATAATGATTTCCACCTCTAAAACCTTTCTAAGCCCCACAGCTATGTTTATTTGTCATCCAACCTTCTCATAACATCACACAAATATGTATGAATGGAAAATGCAAATATAAGCTTGATCCAAGACTTCTATGACCCCCAAGAAAATTTCAACGGTCGGCATTCAATTCACACTGTTGATGTGGTGTAGTCCATTTTAGGTTTTTATAAGCGACGGATCGGATAAAATACATAAATTATAATACACCCCACGGAGTTAACTCAGTACGCTTAGCGTACTGTATTACTCAGTACGCAATCCGCCTCTAGACCGGGGGAATGACCTGATGAGCTGCTTCAGTCCCACGTGCTTTTCGTTACACCGCCTTGTAATTTGTAAAGGATTCTGCTTCCTCACGCATACGTCAGGACAGCTAAACACACGCATCCTACACGTGTAATGAACGATGCGGACCCAACGACTCTCCAAAGGACGTGGATTGGGTGGTGCTGCCAACACCTCCGGGGTTGGTGTGTTCGGCGCTGTGGGCCCGACGTAATGTATATGTTTTATATCGACGCCGTCCATCCGTTTTTCCTTCTCATCTTAGGGCAAGACTTAAAAAATGAAGCAGATCCGTAGAACATAACATGGGAAACAGTGGGGATAATGACATCCACTGTTGAAAACTTTCTATTCCCCACCGTAATATTTCTTCATCATCCAAACGGTTGAAATGTCACGTGGATCTAGATGAAGAGAAAACACAAATACTAATCTGATCCAAACTTATGTGGTCCCTAATAAGGGCGTGTTTGGAGAGGCCCCTCCCATGGCATTGGATTGTATTAAGGTGGATGGCAAGTAACGATGACTGTGTCAGTGGATTGCTGGTATTGCTACATGCAGGGAATTCACCACCGATTGAGCCAATCCCGGAATTGCTCGTTTAACCAAACATGTCCCAAGCAAAATAGATGGGATTAAGAGGGATTGGTTGGATTTCCAAGTAATGATGGTGATGTCAGTGGATTGCTGGGATTGCTATATCCAACTTCTACCTATTTGGCACGTCCGGCCAAATCCCGAGATTGCTCCTTCCAATCCATCCTAATACAACCTAATCCCATCCACCCTGCCCGACCAAACAGGCCCTAAGAAGTTTTTAACCGTGGACGTTCAAGAGCTATTGTTTCCACTGGCGTAGTCCACTTGAGCTTTCTATATACTTTAATTTTGGGTTCATGTCCTGAAATGAGGGGAAAAAACGAATGGAAGGCATGGATATAAAATACAAACATGAAGTTAGGCCGCACAGAGCCCAACACATCGACACACCACGGATGAGGGTGGTGTTGGCGCCACCACCTGATGCGCGTCCCGATCCAAAATAGTATTCCACAGACAAAACAGGTCAGGGCGAGTGTTGTACAAGATGGACCGTTGATATTAATTTTTTAAGGAAAAAAAAAAGGCAGCAGTCTCATATTCAATGTAACTGTGTGGCCCACACAACAGATACATTGGTTGTCAATAAGAGCCGCCCCTTATTGGTCGTGTTTTAGAAGTCAGCAAGAATTCTTTGCCTGAGTGGCCCACCAACAAGTCCGTGGGTGGGCATTAGAGCCGCCTCACATTCGTCCGTGTGCTGAGATAGGCTCTTCTTTTCTTTTTCTTTTTTTTTTTTTCTTTTTTTTTTTTTAATTTTTAACTAAAGGCAAAGCCCTGGTCTTGCAAGACCACGCACAACAAAAGACTCCGTGGGCCATTGTGATCTCTGTGATATACACATATCACAGAGGGCCCGACCCAGCTATGGCTTCGAATTATCATAAAATCTTACCGGGGCGAATTATCATAAAATTTTATTGGGGCAACTCCTCTTCTCTTTCAAACGCATGTGATGTTATTTGATTCATACATTTAATGTTGATTTGAGAAAAATTATATGAAAATACATGCAATTACATCAAACTACCAAACATGCCCTAAGTGTACTGAGTAAACCCTGTGGTGCTCACTCACCGTAATTTATGTATTTTATCCACTTTATCTATCCATTTTACCAAGTAATTCTAAGGCTTGTGCCCAAAAATAAACATATCCAAATATCCAATGGACACACCATAGAAAGCAATGTGAATTGAACATCTAGTGCCGAATATTTCTTAAGTGCCACAAAAGTTTTAGATCAAACTAATATTTGTGTTTTCCCTTCATCTATATGTCCATGTTATCTTATGAACAAATTGGATGACAAATAAGCATCATTGTGAGTTCTATAAAAGTTTCAACAATGGAAATCCTTTATTCCCATGGTTTCCTATCCTTCGATCTACTCGAGTTTAGGATATGCTTCAATTTTGAGTTCGACTCTTAAAATGAGCTGGAAGAATAGATGGATGGCATGTACAAACCATATACATTCATGGTGGGCCTAACAGAGTTTACTCAATATGGTAAAAACATTTAAAGTTACTTTGTATGCAATCTAATCTGATTTCAATAATATGATTGTGATAATGTAACGCCCCGGATTTTTACCAACCTGGGATTAGATGACCTTAGGCAATGGGTCGATCGTAATACCTCATTAACTTGTCAGAACTGAATCCCAAAGTCTAAAGCCGCCTTTGAACTCATTTCCTTCACAAGCCTCACCCTTCATCACCTTGATCTTCCAATTTTTCTAATAACTTTCACCTTAGACACTATCTTAAACTAGCTAAGTAGTATAACTTGGATCACTTTATATACAAACTCCAAAGGCCTGAGTACCACCTCGACGAGAATTCACTTAGACTAAATCCTTTAGAAATGAGATAAAGTAACTAGGTGTGAAACCAGATTAGCTACGAAATCCGTTCAATCGCTTTAAATACGTTTCTGCAAGACCCAAAACTGAGTAATCATTGACGCTAGGTTATCCTAAAATCTAGGATCAATCTCATTACCCATTTGCTCTCGAGAGCACAACGAAACTTCAGACAGTTCAGATCGTACATCGGGAGTCCGATTAACCCGGCTAAGGAACTAGGACCGCCCCCCAGGCTTAACAATTATCTCAAAAATCAGCTCCATCCGATGTTCCATGGCCATTCGTTTCGATTCGGAGCGAGGGAGTGTGAAAAACACTATTCCCATCCAAAATAAAATATCTGGAATAGTGATCGGCATCATTCGTTGTGTGTCAAGATAAGCAACCGACCGTCAGAATCGGACAAATTACACCCTCGGATTAAGAAAAATTTCAGAACATTTACATGTACTTAGAATTTACGATCGTGGCCCATTGACCGTCGAACTGAAAGTGGTGCCACGTACGATCTGGGAATTCGATCGAGTCAAAAACGTAATCCCACGTAGATCCATAGATGGTGAGCTTAAGTCTGACGTTTGGTTCAAGGAGGGCTACCAGAACCTCTCTTTTAAGCTGGAAAAGTGACGAATATCCTATATTAGCAGTAACCCTTGAACCTGAGTCTATTTTGGGAATATTTTAGGCTATAAAAGGACCTTAAACCCTCTCCCATTCCAGCCATACGAATTTGGATTTAAGAGAGAGAAAAGAGAGAGAAAGTGAGGGAGATGTGGGAGAAATTCCTGTCATTGCCTCGCCGCTTATTCGGCCTACACCGCCCTGTTCTAGGCGCTTTCCCGGCGGTATCCACCCCATTTGAAGGTAAGAAACCCTAACCCTAGGTCTGATTTGTGGTGGGATCGATGTGGGTTGTGTAACAACTAACCGATTCCGCTCTTTAGGCTAGAAATCTCCCGTATACGGAAGTTCTACTACCCTTGCTGATTCGTTTCGTTTCAAAAGGCAAAGGTGAGGACTTTAAGTGTATAAGTTGCGGTTTTCAATGCTTTCAATGTCAGATAATAGTAGATTCATGATCTGCATGCAATTGCACATGTACAAAGTGCTTTCCGTTTTCTGTTTCGATTAGAATTGTAGAATTTGGAATTTCACATACTCTAGGTATTCGTATAAAATACCGTATACGTATTTTTTATGGAAATGTGTTTGACATGTTTATTTGTCTTATGGATATATGACGTATGGATAAAATACTTATTTGGCGAAAGGATTCGCCTAAATACATGTTTACTAATAAACACTATGTATGTAGAAATACGGTATTGTAAGAAGTACCGTATACATGTATATTTTAGCGATGCGTTTGTCATGATTAATTGTCGTATAAATATATTATGTGCGTATAAAATATTTTCTTGGCGAAGGGAATCACCGTAATACATGTTTGTTTGCATACACTATGTATGTTGAAAATGCGTATTCTAGAAAATACTGTATACGTATAAATTTTGGAGATATAGTTATCATGATTATTTGTTGTAGTAATATATTATACATGGATAAAATACTCACTTGGCTAAAGGATAGCCCTAATACATGTTTTGCTAACATACACCATGTATGTTGTAATAGTGTATTCTAAGTGTTGTGAAAATGATTTGAATGAGTATAGAATTCTCATTCGTGTTTCATATGACTAATTATCATGGATAATTGATTGTTGTATTGGCAATACCCCTTTGACGAAAGGATTTACCCTAAATCACGCCACGGCCAATACACACTATATATGCTAAAATGTGTTGCCCAAGTGTTTGTGGAAATGACTGAATGAATATGAAACTTGGTTTCCTGCTTGCCATGACTATCCGTCATGGGTGTATGCGTGTTATGATTGGGGTAACTCCCTAGTGAAAGGATTTGGCCTTATACCTCTGTGATCAACATATGTCATGTATGTTGATTCCTGTATTTTAAAGTGTTTGTTGAAATATCTGAATGAGTAGTAGTTAGTAAATTGTAATGTTTAAGGGTGTTGAGATATGATTCTCAACTCCTTTAACTATGTGTATGATTTCCTTGAATAGCTATGTGATTAGGAATTGAATATATACAAACTCATGCTTGTGTTGTTCTTTACAACATGCTTTATATCATGCTCTATAATATGCTTATAACATGCCTACTAGCATGTTTGAATTACTTTATTTATCATGCTTGAATTACTTTATCTATCATGCTTTACTCCACATGCTAAGGATGACAAGTGATTGTGTTTGGGGCTATGATTATAGTCCAGACAATCGGTACTAGAATGGATATCGTGGTTGAGTTTCATGTCGCCACGTGAGATGTGTTCGACGAACTCGAGTCGTACTTCGGTTGGCGATAGTGGTTGGCCACGCGAAGTGCTTATGCACTTCATGTCGTTTAACTTGTTGTGCGCTCGGGCTAGCTGAGCTCGTCAGGCAACCCGATCTGTCTTTTGTATGTTCACCATGTTTGGTCACTAATGCTTGAACCTAGGGTACCAAACTTACCAGTGAAAACCCTTTTAACCATGGTACCTCGATCCGCTAAGACTCATGAGCCGGGCATGGTGGTATGGGACACCGTGGTCGGCTGTCGGCCTACGCCGGGGCTACGTGCCTCCCGTAGTGACCCGGTGAGCAACTTAACTCGTGAGCCGATTATGGTGGTATGGGACACTATATTCGCACTGTCGGCCTACATTGATAAGGTGATGGGGGAGTGGTGCAACCTTTGTGCGTAATGTACCACAGCGACCCTTTGTAGTGACCGCGAGCATATTCTCGAAGTTGCGGCGTGCCTTAGGGTTCGCCGCGATATATGAGTATGAACTAGGCCTCGTTACGTATAGTGATGAATCGTTTAAGGGGTGATGGGAGAGTGGTGCAACCTTTGTGCGTAACGACCTCAAGCGCAGCCTCTGCAAAGTGACCTAGAAAATACACCATCGTCTCGATATTAACTAGGATCGATGACCCTAGAATGGATCATGTTTGGGAATGATACAAGGGAGGTACCTTAGTTTCCCAATCCTATTTGTTTGAAATGGACTAATTAAAACCCTCTCAGTAATTATGCTCATCATGCATCGCATGTGCCCGGAAGATGTGGAGCACTGTGGGATGTAAGCATGCGCGAACGTGAGATGGTGTCGCATGAGGAGTATGTCGGTGAGGGCATCCATCATACTGCATTCATACTTGCATTAATCGAGTAACTAGGAGTGCTTGATTCATCGCTTTATCATTACTTTGCTTGACCGTATTGATAACATGATAACTTATGCCTTATTGTTCCACCGAGTTAGCTACTCACTCCCACGTTACATGACGGTGTTGTACACACCAAATGAATTGTTGAATTTCGGATGATGGCGATGCTTATGAAGCGAGCCGACTATTTCTATGGTGATGAGGAGGAGTTCTCCTATCATGGAACCTTCGACGGTCTCTGAGGACCTGGTACTGTATTGACGGGGCTGTGGTACTGGGGATAGAAGACATTAAACTTACATATTTGGTATATTTTAGAACTGTACTTGTATTTATTTAACCTGGTAATGTTATCACACTCTGGAGACTCATCATAATTTATATATTTTATCTATCTAACATAGTCTTCCGCTTGCAAAATTAACTGTCTCTGGAGTATGATATGCTGTTTTGGCTTAATCTCACTCATGTTCAATGCACGAATACAGTCAACATTCAATCATCATTCATTTTGTTGCATAAGTGATGTTCTGGAACTCGGGAGTTGAGTTTATGCTCGACCCCCGATTTTTAGGGCGTTACAGATAATCATGAATATTAATAATTATGTGTATACCATTATTAAATGGGTTAAACATCTTCTATATCTATGATTTTTAGGTTGTTGGGTAGGTTTCTCTGATTGTCAATAGGAAGTAGAAATGTGAGTTTAGACCGAACGACCTCATTATTTTAAATTTCAAGAATGTAATAGTAGAATTATGCATTACGTGAAAAGTACATTAATTATCCTATGTGACGGATATGATAACAAGTTAGGATATAATGTCTCCGCTATCATGTTCAATGAGATGTTGGTGCCTATGTCCTAGGTTACATATGAGTGTGAGTACTTACAATGTGCAAGTCTTTATGGTTGGACATGGGTTGACGCTTATATTGGAAGGTCTCGTAGCATCTATGTATTGAAAGACCATTGTGCATAGATTGCATTAACTTAATCATTTATCAAATGGTTTTATAACTGACCTGAAACTAAAAATATGTTTTAAATATTTAATTGAATATTTTCAACCGTTGATATTTTGATTTAAATATTATAATTGTTTCAATGCACTTGATGAATAGTTTGAGATCTTATTATCTGCTTATTAAAATGACAAGGGATTTGAGTTAATATTAGACACCATTTGTTAATTGAGGGACTTTGTCAATCTGGGTGTATGGATAAGTCTACAGACTTTTGGTAGTGTACTGGATTATTAAAGTGAAAAGAACCATAAGTTAGAGCTCTTTTAAAACCATAAATCCTCCTTATAAATAATCATATGGTAAAGAGAGAGCCCTAGGATCTCTCCACTCCTTATGTCAGCGCGGGTTTGGGTGGATTCCTACATCCATCAAGGTAGGTGGATCCTTAACTGTGAGTCCACTTTGATCTATGTGCCTTACATCCACACTGTCCATCTATTTTAAAAGCTCATTTTAGGGCATGATCTAAAAAATAAAGCAAATCCAAATTTCAGGTAGACCATGCCACTGGAAATAGTCGTGGTTGAATCTCCACTGTTAAAAATTTCATGGGGCCACCAGAATGTTTATTTTCCATCCAACTTGTTGATGAGGTCAGAAAGACCTATTAGTGCACTTATTTGTGCACCTTGTTTGTTGATCACGTGCATCTGTGTGTCAGGGAATTAGTTAAGTACTCAAAAGCTAAAAATCGAATACACATGAAGACTAGAGCATCAAGGAAGTGAAGAAGAGGTAAATGAGGTGCTTGATGACCCTAACATTGACCTAAAATAACTCTTGAACCTTTAGATGATCATGACTTAATATGTAGATCTTTTTTTGATCAGTTTTTAGCCTTAATAGCCTAATTGGAACATGATAGGATGAGCTATAAAGATCTTAAGCTAATGAAAAACAAATTGCTGAAACTATCAAACTCATTGGTGTGCTTGAGTAAAGCTCGATCGATTAAACATGGCTAAAAATGTCTAGCAAACATCTGGCAAAAAATGATTTAGTTCGAGCGTTCGGGGCACGAGCTTGATCGATTGAGGAATCTTCGATTCTTCTTAAACGATCGAGCTTGATTGATCAAACATGAGTGAAATATTCCAGCGAGTTCACTAGACCATTTTCGACCTACCTTGATCAATCAAGGGTCATGCTCAATCGGTTGAGCCTAGTTGTTAGAGATCCATTGGAGCCTTTTTGTCATTTGTAAGAGTCCATGTATACTCATTTTTTGTGTAGAATTTAATGTAAAGTTTGAATTGCCAAACACAATTAGGTTCTTATGTAGGACCTTTGTTCTTGTGAAGGAAGCGAATCAAAATCATTGTGTAGGCCACCAGACACGAGTGTGTACATGTTAGTCTCTAAGGGAGCTTCCGATGGGAGTAAATATAGGTCATTGGAATAAGACTAAGGTTTGTGGCGAGCCTATAAAAATCCACATAAGTCTCTGAGGGAGCCGATCCTTGTGTACGATTGTAAAGGTTAGAGGTGAACCTTATTGAAAACCTCCGATAGTAAAATCCGTTATATTCGTGTGTTGAGTGTGTCCACCGAGAGTGGAGTAGGGAAACAAAATCACTATACATGCTTATGTTTGAGATTATTATTTGAGCATTTATTTAATTATGCATATGTGATTGTATGTTTAATTATATGTATGCATGATTAAATGAATGCTAGGAGTTAATAGGTATCACATCTCACACACACATGTACACTATCATATTTATTAACTAGTTGCTTAATTGCCACACCATTTGTAGTCTATGTGATTGGTCCCTCTATCAGCTTGGAAGTCATAAAGTTAATTTCTTTACTTAATTTTAATTGAAAATTAGTTAAGTAGTCTATTGTGTTTAAAATGGTATAAATTTTATTGGGTCTTAATTAATCACCTCCTCCCCTCTAGGACATAGCATTCATTCTGTAGCTCCGTTAAGCTTCCGTGCATAGCCCACGGGTCTTCCATGTGCAATTTCATAAAGGACAACTGTAACGCCCCTGAAATTCAGGGGCCGAGTAGGAATTCGGCTCCCTAATTCCCGGGTCCCACGTATGCCCTATTGGGCTCTAAATTTCAATGCAATTGGGTTTATTTATCAGCAATGACGGCTTTAGCAAAACATAAGCATAAGAATGTCATATAATATAAATATGGGCCACTAAACAGGTAAGATATCCAAAATACAGTACCAAGAAAATCCAACCCAGAACTAGACCCACCCAGATAAATATCCCACAATGACTAGGGCCCTGGCTCATGTCATGTGACCATCCAACCATAAACTAGAAGAAACCACCGAAGTCTGGGAGTGCGTCCGCTCCTCATCGTCGTTTATATTGACATCGTCCAACGCGTCCTACTCTAAGGTACCCGCATCTATACCAGATTCTGGTTGGTGTTTTAGAACACCGTCCTAGAGTGGGAGTAAGTAGCTAACTCAATGGTACCATTAACAATAAGCATATGAATTATCATGCATAGGATATATTTAATGAACAGCAAGCATCATAGAATCCTAAACACTGTTGTTAATGCAAATGCATGGTTATGATATGATGTATGCTCCTCACCAACCAGCTCCCTCAAGCGAAGACATCTAATGTTCGCAATGAAACAACACTCCCACAAAAGTGACCTCGACTGTATAACTGCCAACAAATATAATGCGATGATGTGAAATATGTTAGTATGATTGATTAGTTAAGTTCATTCGGCCAGCAGGATGGGAAAACTGGAATACCCTTAGTGAGGTTATTGCCCTAATCCGATCGCGTGGCTCAGGGGCCGTGGTTATGTAACTCTCGCAACCCTTAGCCTTATATTGGGGTCATTAATTCCAAAAAGAAGTATAAACACAGACGAAATCAGTTGGGACTTAAATGTCTTACTCGCGGTCACTGTAGGGAGGTTGTCACCCCAACACAGGTCGACGACATGGGTATAATGTCCCATACCACTATTCCCGGCTCACGAGTCTAAGTACTTAATAGACACCATGGGGAGGCTTGTCATTCCAGTGTAGGCCGACAACACGGGTATAGTGTCTCATACCACTATCCCCGGCTCATGAGTCTCGTGAGCTGTAAATTACAATTACTAGTGGGCGCAAAGGTCTTAGGGTACTTCGGGTTCATACAGGCGTAATCAAACATGGTTAACATCAATGTTGTCAAATAACATACGCGATCCTTTGCAATTGCATATGCGTGTGCGCATATGCGATCGCACAATCGCATATGCGGTCGCATTTTTTTCACATTTTTTTAAAAAAATAAAAAAAAATCAGAAAAATCAGAAAAAAATGCCAAAAAAATCAAAATAAATTATTATATATCATTGGAACATGAAAAATATTTAATTTAAGTAAAAAAACCAACCAATTATATACATATCACATATGATAATGATACATTTACAAATTACAATATAGTTAACTTCTTAAATCTTAATAATTAACATTTTACATTTAACAATAACAAATATGAAATATCAAATATCAAATATCCATAGTCAACATTCAACACTATATGTATATGATACAATACATAATATATCAAGTTAATAAGTTATCAATATCAAGTTATCAAGTATCACTATCAACAATCAACAACATCAACATCAACACACTTAGACTTATGAGACAAGCATTAAACAAAATTAAAAAGTTATGTATTTATTATTTTATTTATCTAATCAATAATCATTAATCATATACATTGATCTAGCATCCATTGTGACACATTACCACCAGGTCCACCACCACCACCACCATCATCATCATCATTCAAGTCATCTCCTTCTTCCACATACACTTCTTCTTCTTCTGTTTCTTCATCATCTGTACATATTAATACTTCATCAACATCCAATGGTAGATGATCTTCATCTTGATCATCATTATCACCTTCTCCTTCTTCAATCTCCTCAATCTCATCAACGGGTTGACGACTACTACTCGCCCCTCGCCTCCCCCCGTCCTTTGCCTTCGAGTGGTACTACTACCTTCACCAGGTGTCGATCCATATGTGACATCTTCAACTTGTGCCCATGTCAGCTCATCTCCAGTAAATATCACGTCCTTCATCTCTACGAGCCACTCGTTATCTACATCCAACTCATCTAAGTAGATATGGTCAAAGAAATCGAGCTTTTTTTTCCTACTTTGGAATCATTCTCGCAATTTTTGATTGTATTGAACAAAAACCAAGTCGTTGAACTTTTTTTGTATAAGGTGATTTGTTTTCTTGGTATGAATCTACAAGAAAGAAAGTGCATTTGACATTAGCTATTTAGGTAATTAATTTAGCTTAGGCCACTAAAAAATTAAAGTTTACAAAAAAATAAAATAATTACTAAATAGTCTAAACTTACCGCCTCAAACGTGCTCCAATTGTGCTCGCAACCACTGACAGAACACATGAGTCCAAGAATCTTCATAGCCAGCTTTTCTAGAGTTGAATCTTTCCTGTTCGGGTCCACTCCATAGGCAGCCTACCAGTCAGCTGAGAAAAATAGTTTAAGTATAGATTAGACTTAGGGTCTTAGTCTCTTAGAAACACTTTGTAGAAAAACTTTTTATAAGAGTTCAGTACACAGTTGACAGTACACTAACATTCATTCATAGAAGTACTTACTAGGTAATTTCATTGTCCGATGTCTTACTATGATATCCTTTGATAATATCCCTTCACTTTTTGTGTAGAAGTCCAGTAAAGTTGAGATCTTGTCATGTTCTCCTCTATCTGAAATCATTCTTTCCATGACATCAATAAATCCAACCATATGTATAGTCAGTGCTTCTGCTAGATCAACAGAAGTGAATAAATAGGCTGGGTTAACGATATAAGTAGCCGAATATAATGGAGATAACATTTGCCTGCCCCATCTTCTATCTATAATATCTAAAATTGGCCTGTAATCATGGTCTCTATAGTTAAAATAGTCCATGATCTTATTCTTTGCCCTCTCCATCGCATTATATATGTAGCCCATTGCGGGCTTCTCATCCCCGTCCACCAATCGCAACACAGTGACTAAGGGCTCAGATGATTTTAGTGCCTTTACCACTTGAGTCCAAAAACTTTGAGAAAGAATTGTTTGTTGAACCCATTTCCCTTCAGCCTTCTTTGACCAAGGTCCACTTGTAAAATTGGCGGATACTACAAAGCTTCTAAGTTCTGATTTATTTACATGTAATCTTTGTAGTGTTAAAAAGGCTGTAGCGAAACGGGTGACTGCTTGACGTAACAAGTTACCCCCAATATATTTTCTCATTCGACTGAGAAGAAGGGCGTGTTTGTACATAAAGATCGTGATTCTTCTAGCCCTTGCAATCACATTTATAAATAATTTACCTAAATCTTCTAACATAAGATCAATACAATGGGCCGCACAGGGGGTCCAAAATAAATGTCGTCTCTTCTCCATAAGAAGACGAACAACCATTATATACGATGCTGCATTATCTGTAATTACTTATACAACGTAGTCCTCACCTTTTTCTTCAACTACACTATCTTGTAAGTTAAATAAATACTTTCCTGTGTATGAATAGCCTGTTGCATTCACTAACTTCAAGAACACTATCTCAGCTGGACAATTTACCAAAATGTTAATGAGAGACCGACCGGATCTATCGGTCCATCTATCGACCATTAGTGAACAACCATATATTTTTCATGATTCCCTATATTCGGCTATGAAGGATTGTGTATATTCAACTTCAATTTTTAGGCATGTCTCCCTCATTTCATAATATGAAGGAGGTTTAAGCCTATTTCTAAATTGACCTATAGCCTTAATCATTACTTTGAAGCTTTTCGATTTAACGGCGTTGAAAGTAACGTCGGTTTTGTAAAATCACTTAGTAATATATTGAATTGTAGTTTTTCTATCTTTTTATTTATATCGGTTCTTTAAAGTTGTTTGAGCCGGCTCTTTCCCTCTACCCCTTTGGTCGACCACATCCTCGGGGTATAGTCTACACCATCTATTTATGGGCCCATGCCCTCTGGCTCTTTTCAATGGTTATACTTGTGGTCTAGACCGGCCCGTCGAAGTAGGGGGAGTGGAACTAGCTTTATCTACATTAACTACATTTATATTATCATATGCATCTTGTTCCATATATTCCTCCTTACGTAGGGCACTATCGCATTTCTTTCTTTATTGTTTTTCCATATACTCCACGATCTCCCTTCATATTTCTGGAGTAATTTTGTCGCATGCTTTTGCATTTGACCCCGGTAAATGTGCAAGGTGTTGCCTGTGCCTTGCAATGCCACCAAAACTCACATACCCATATAACTCACATACTATGTGAGTCTTTTCGGTAGTACTATGGTAGTGCCCATACTTTCAACCTGGGTCATTTAACTTGGGCTTCAAAGAGGAAGATTGGGAAGAAGACATTATGATGGTGGATGGTAGTGTGTGTATTAACACTAAAAAGTAAAAAGCAACTAACTAGCTATTAACTAAAAATTAGAAAGTAAACTACAAATAAAAAGAAAACTAAAGTAAAGTAAGAGACTAAGAAAAAGAACTAAGAAGTAAGAAAGAAGTAAATCTAAGAGAGTAAGTAAGAGTAAAGACAAAGAGCTTAAAAAGATGAGACTTGAGAGAGAGAGAGAGAGAGAGAGAGAGAGAGAGAGAGAGAGTTACACTTACACACTTACACTTGTAGAAACTAGAAAGGGAGAAGAAGAGGGAGAGAGAGAGTTGAGTTATACACTTACACTTGTAGAAAGGGAGAAGAAGAGGGAAAAGAAAATGAGAAAAAGAGAGAGAGAGTTGAGTTACACTTGTAGAAAGAGAAGGGGAGAGAGAGAGAGAGATTTACACACAAATAAAAATTAAAATGACAAATTAAAAGAGGTTCCCAACTTCCAACTTTCAACTTCCAAATTCTTATCTAAGTTATCTACTTATCTTCTCTTCACCTTTGCGCCTTCACTTGAATATTGATTTTGAATTCTTGTTGTAACTCGTACTTGTAACTTGTAAGTTGTAACTTGTAAGATGTAACTTGTAAGTTGTAACTTGTCACTTGTAAGTTGTAACTTCAAACTTGTAAGTTGTAACAACCAACAAAGTAACAAATCAATTAACAAACAAAAAAAAAAAAAAAATGAGAGAAAGAAGTTGTTAGAATTAGAAACTTAGAAGTTAGAACTTAGAAAACTTAGTGGATGGGGATTGGAGAGGACTGAGGAGTCTCTTGACTCTTGAATCTTGAATATAGATGGTATGATGTATCATGTATCTTGGATTCTTGATTCTTGTACCTTTCCTTGATTCTTGATTCTTGAAAGTTGAAAGAAAAGAAAAGAAATATGGAAATGGAATATGGATGGAGAGGAGTGAATGTAGAATGTAGATTGTATTGTAGAGTGCTTAGAAGTGTAAGAGAGGATGTAGTAAGAGAAATAGAGAATAGAGAGAGAGAGAGAGAGAGAGAGAGTTTGAGCTTTTTTTGCATGTAGAAATGCTTAGAATGCATGTTTATAGAGAAAAAAATCTGGATCTTTTTTTAAAGAAAGGTAAAAAAAGGGTCAGAAATCTGACCGTTGGCCATTATGCGATCGCATACATCGCATATGCTGGCACGTGTGGCATATGCGATCACATATGTATAGGGATCGCATATGCCACTGCCACATATGCGATTGCCCCAATATTATGTGCATATGCCATCACATTTGACAACATTGGTTAACGTACAAGGATGGCCGACCTAAGAGTCAATATGCCCCCACAAGTTGAACTATAAACTGAACGGCCTGAGACAATTTACAGCTTAACTAGTTGTTTCGAACAAGAAACAAATGCATTGGATTGGGGGGAATTATTTTATTCGAACATAACAAGGAGAATAGATATAGAACAATCATTGTATTATTAGTGTTGAGTTCATTTACATCCCTCTAGTATCCCTTGATTCCAAGATAGATCATTTGAAATGCATAAATTGGAATTAACAAAGCTTATATGTTAAATCTCAAATTCGACAGCATTTCGACAGTTGCTTCGGTCATCTCCTTAGGACGAATGTCATGTTGATGAACTCCTCCCCTTTTGGGCTTGTCCTTTATGTAAAGGAGAGCTTGAAGCAATGAAGGTTGAACTGGACGATTTCAGCAGCATCTTGACCCCTTTTAGAATTGGCCACATAGTGACCTGGTTGCACGAGTCGCACAACCAATTCGTTGGTTGCGTGGTCCGTGCAACCGATTGGTGCGTTGTGTGATCCGCGTAACCGCTCCCCTTCTTTACTCCTCACCTTCGGTCTTCTCTTCAGAGCTCTACTCCTCTTCAAGAATTCTTCTACTGTCTCAAATGAGAGGGGGAGTGGGGTATTTATAAGCTTCCAAACATGCCAACCCTCGATCTTTTCACCATGAGGCCCACTTTGCATCAATTTGACCCTTCATCTCGATTTTTGTCTACCCTTGATTGCGCTAACCGCACAATAGAAAAGTTGATTACGCGATCCGTGCAACGGTGCAATCAGTTGTGCGATCCGCGTAAAAGATGAAATCTTGTTACTAACATATTAGGCTATTCGTGTTATCCGTGCAACTACTTCTATTAATTGCGCGATCCACGCAACCACTACTGGTTGTGCGACCCTTGCAACTGCCAAATAAAGCACTTGGTTCTTTTTCATTCATTCCCTCCATGTCTAGTTTCTGATCTTCAATCTTTCTTCATGATTTTTATGCTCCAACAGATGCCCCCTTGATCCATTCTTTGTTCTCTTGAATCAAAGAATTAGGATCAATCTTCTCAAATTTCTGCATTTCTTAAGGTCGTTGCGTGACCTGTGCAACGGACACCCGAGTTTGGTATTCGACCTAAACTTCTATAAATAGCCCGTCGAGTTTCATTTCTTCACTTTCTCTTTTTGCAGTCAGACTCCGTTTCTTTGGTTTTTTCCCCTGCACAACCGACACTTTTTGCGCGACCCATGCAATGATTTCTCATTCGCGCAAGACTTCGAATTGTTACGCTGCCCGCGCAACACAGAACCCGTTGCACGACCCGTGTAACCGTTTCTTTGACAAATTTCCTAGACTTAATCAAGTTTCCAAATTTCTTCGTTTCAACATGGCCCGTACCAAAAGAACTTTCATTGCTGTCAATCCTCCCTTCGATCAACCGTCCCATCAGGAATTGCCAAATTTTGAACCTTTTCAAGCTGCAGCATCTCAAGCCGCAGAATCCCCATCATCTGCAGCTCAAACCCTCGAGCAAATGATTTAAAACAACCATTATACGCCCCGCCTATATAAAGGAGCCGGTACTCCCCACCTTCGACTTCACTCAACGCATTGAGACACTGCCATCTCCCATCCATAGAGCCATTGCGATGGGCGATCTTGAAAGACCCCCAAAACACGGTCGCGAATACGACTGGGACGAATGGTTGAAGACGACGGCGCATCATCAGACGATCAGCCAGAAGCCACCCGCCAGAGAAGATACTCCTCCCCCTTCTAGACCAAAGAAGAACCGTCAAAACAAGGCTCAGGAGTTTCAAGAGAAGATCAAAGAACACGATAGGAAGAAACTCCACAATTCCTGGGAATCGATCCATGTAGTTCAGGGTGTCATAAAGTTTGACAACCTCTACAAGCAGGGCATTGTAGTGATCCCAGTCAGTATCCACCGCCATCACTCTATGCTGATTTGTGAGCCTAAGGATCATCTGACCGCAGAAAGATTGGCTTACACAGAGTCTTGGTCGTTCAGGGAACCCAACTATTAGAAGGTATCCTACGGCCGCCGAAACTAAGACAGCAAATTGGTGGCATTCATTCCATGATTTTCCTTATCCCTTCCTACGACCTTTATACTCTGTATCCTACCTACTTTTATGAAACACTTTAGCAGCGTTTCAGCCATCGTCGCCTCATCTGGAGCCCAGAGGAATTCAGAACGAGAGGCCTTCTGACTCCGCGCAATTACTCTTCTGAATGGGCTACCACAGTTCTGGCGAAACATGAGGGGACTCTGTCGAAGATCAATATCTTCACCGCGATCGAAGCAACGTCACATCCCTTTTACAAGGAATCTTCCATTTTAAAAGCTTTCCTTAATTATTGGTGTCTTTCTACCAATTCTTTCTATCTCCCCGAAGGCGAAATGAGCATCACACTTTGGGAATTCACAAGATTATCGGTTTGCCGATAACCAAAAAATTCTTTGATGAATTTGCCCCCACCAATGAGGAGCTTGCCTTTGTCTCTTCGCCTAATCGCATCCCCTCATCTCAGAATCAACCACCGAACTTTTTAGGTAAATGTCCATATTTCTGAATATTCACACGATTCAGCCTATGCAATGGCTGGCTCACTTCAGCAGGGCTCTTCGGTAATTTTCCTTCTTCTTCTTCAATTAGCACCTTCTATTGTACCTCGATGCATAGTTTCAATTTAATTGGCTTATCTCTTCTTCTTCCAGGTTTAATGGCAACCATTCACGAGAGCTTGAACGTCTTCGGAAGGGTATAAAAGATTGTGCTGAGTATTTTGTTTATGGGGAGCTCACAACATTCATTGCTTATTGGCTAAGCGTAGTGGTCCTCCCAAGCTCTAAGTCAGCAGATGACATCTGCCCTTCGTTGTTTGTAGTTGCGGGTGTCATGGCTGAGGGAGTCAAGTATTCTCTTGCCCCTCCTGTTCTGTGCTCGATTTACAGAGGTTTTGGAGAGATAGCTTCTCATGTAAAAAGCCCCTCTGTCGGTTCTGCTTCGACTTATATGCCCTGGCACTACTTTCTTGGTTGGCTCGGTGTCTATTTCCCATGGACTTTCGAAGTGCCAGAAAAGGGTTACGTTTATCCCTCTCAAGTCCCTCTCTACTTTTTTCAAAAGAGATCTATGGCAAAGAGATCCTATGACTGGGTAAAAGATACCATCTCCTCTGATGATAAGATAAATTACTTTCATTTCGGCCTGTCTCGCTATACTGTAGACACAGAGAAATCAGACACGGCATCGCTCACCACGGGAGAAAGGGGATTCTTTCTATCAATTAGATCATGCAGTCTCCCATCGAGGGAAGGGACAGAGTTCTGGCGAGAACCATATTATCCTACCCGTTTTGCTCATCAATTCGGCTTCGATCAGACAGTTCCAGAAGATTGTGGGCTCGTTACTCAAAGAATGCGGAGCTACGGCACTGGCCCATTTAATTAGGCAATGGTTTGGAAGCAATTATTAGGCTGAGCTAATTCTCCCTTCATTATTCCAGGCTGTGATCGTACTCCTAGGGCTTCGTATAACCTTATGAGGTGGTGGGTGCACCAATCATACTTGGTAAGAAAAGGCCTGCCCGTGCCTAAGCCCGTATGGCTTCCTCTTCCTAGGCTTAAGGGTTGCACCATTGAAGATGGAGTCAGTTTCATAGCAGAGACCAGCCATGCCTCTTGTGCTGGTCATCACTGTGTCAAGATATCTGTGGATGAACCTATTCGTGAGAGGAAGCCCGACAACACTCTCGAAGGATGGATAGCCTATGGAGACATTCGTGAATTTGAACAAATTCCTATTCATCATCTATGAAGGGAGGAAGTTACAGAAGATGCTTCTCCTCAGCCAGAGAACATCGCTAATCCTCAAGATTAGCCATCTTCTTCTACCCATCCTCAACAAAAGCCGACTTCTTCTCCCATCTCTAGGATTGTTCACCCTCAACAGTAGCTAACTTCTTCTCCGATGACAAGGTCTCGGGCTCATAGAGCCACCAGTCTCTTTCTTCTAAAGAAAAACAAGTCATTGTCTAAGAGTCTAGTGAAGGAGACTCAGACGGTGAAAGTTCAACCTCTTCGTCTGGACATACTATTTCCGATGAAAACGAGACAGAAGGAGAAAACCAAGATGATGATTATGAGGAGGGAGAAGTCGATATTGGCGGTGAAGTTGATATAATTGCAGAAGATATTACTGCTGATGAAGGACATATCCTCCTAACCTTTGAGGCTGTCCCTGCAAAAACTTCACCCATTGCAGGGGAAGAAGAAGATGAACCCCTAGACTATGGGGAATACAGTTATTCACCATGTAAGCAAATCTTACTGTCTTTGTTTACTTTTGTTCTTTTCTCCTTTCTTGTCTTACATATTCTATTTCAGGCAATCATGCTGTAAATACGGAGGAAAATAATACTTCTCCTTTAAATCTACTCCTCGTTGCACCAGCGGCTTCACCGAGATTCTCTATGCCTCCGTAAGCGGTGGCATGTGAAATTGCCTTTCCAGTGGAGTCAACTGATTTACAAACCCCCACCACTATCGCTTCGAGTACTGAAGTTGGAGCTCCATCTTTCGCAGAGATGGTAGAACCTGATCCTTCTCTCGCTAGAGAGATGCAACCACTCGTTGTTTCGGTACCAGCAGAAGGTATATCCTTTTCCTTGTTTACACTTTCTATATTGCCTGCACATACAATTTTTACTATAACTTTATATTTCTTATTTCTCAATAGGGAATTTACCTCAAAGTGGCGTGGCAAGTTTTGGCTATATTGGGACTTCATCAAAGGTGTTGTCCTTTGAGAAGGTTTTGTGTACAAATTGGCACTGATCAGGAACTCGATATTGGCTATTGTTGAGATGTCAAAGATCCTGATTAGTGGTCAGATCTGGCTGTTGCTTTAGATGTCCTGGATAGTACTACACGGATGGCCAAAGTTGACGTTTCTTCTGTACGTGATGCTCTTTTGAGATTCCATAATTCGATAATTGTTCTGTCATCAGCTGAAACTGCGATTGTCCCGCCTGAAATTTTGGAGTATAGGAAGCAGCTTGCATATCCTAAGGAGAAAGTTTATCAGATTGCTCCCATTGTCACTCGCCACGATCAAGAACAATTATCTTTGCGAGAACAACTGAAGACTTTTGCTGATAACATGACAGCTATTCAGGATCGTATTACTCTTTTGAAGCAAGAAATCGGTCAGTTGGAAAAGCAAAGTCTGGAGGAAGATCTGAACATCGAAAGAGTACAAGAAAAGATGCAGTGCAACCTTCATTTTGTTGACTTTGAAAGATCTGAATTGGCTAAGAATGAAGAACCGATTACCTCTTTGGAAGAAAAGTTAGTTGGTATCCCGGATCATACCAGAATGATTTCAAATGCCAGACTGGAACATGCGGCTGCTTAAGTTAATCTTCAAGAAAATTTGCAACAATACTTAGCAGCATTAGGCATTATAGGAGAACTATGAGATGTATAATTGATATTTTCTCTTTTTGCTACTATAAATGCTTTCAGGATTACCAGTTATACAAGTATCTCATGATATTTTGATAATGATGCTCTTGCCTTGTTTATGTGATGTTTTGATTGATGCGTTATGATGTATTATGCTTCTTCTTTTTTATCATCTTATGACTTGTTAGTAAGGGATTTCCTAGATGATCCTTGTCTTAAATGGCGGTGCTAAATTTCAGTTTAGTCAGTTACACATAGTTTAAGCTCTTGAGTAGTGGAGCCCATGCAATTTTTTAGACTCTTGAGTAGTGGAGTCGGGACTCACGTGATGGTCTCTGTAACTCTTAGGATTTCACTAGACTTCTCACAGCCTGGTGAGTTCACAAACCACTATCCATCAAAGGGGCCCAGTGAAGCTACTGGGGCCGTAAACTCGGTTGGAATTACGCACAGGATTGGCCACAGTAACTCTCTAGAGTTCACAGGGCTCATAAGGTGACCTTTGGGGTACCAAATCTAGGGTCGTCAGTCCATTAATGAGTAGGTTTAAGCCCTTCCTCACGAGTTAATACTGAAATCAAGCCAGAGACCTGGGGGATCTTACGCATGGTTGACCTATCTATGGACATGGCCAAAGAGCTTACACTGCGGCACGCATTTTCTTTGTCAGGAAGGTCAAACCCATTCACGGGAGGGCATTTTCTCCGTTCCCTGTGACGCTATGTGAAAGCTATACAGATGGCATTGGTCTCACGCGTGATTGGCCGTTGAGGACTTTTTGGCCTTTTAGGCTTTTAGTCGCTGGCTCTGTCAATTGCCCACATGGGTATGCATATGATGACCTTCATAGGCTTTTTAGGGCCACTAGCTTCTCACAGCTGCCCGAATGGCGAAAATGATAGGCCTTATGTGTAGCTAGCCATTTTTAGGGCTTGACTAGGCTGCCTTAAAAGACAATAGTAGGTGGCCTTCGTTGTTGCGAGAATGATAGACATCTCTGACTAAGATTGATATGTCATCACTTCTGCTAATGTCTTCAACGATATTTATATGTGTTGTTCATAATATATCAATATATCAGCTTGGTGACGATATCAATTTCAACAGAATTTTGCAGAACTTGCTTGATGATGACGATGGTCACTTTCTTTTCACAACACTTGTTGGTTCATAGTCTTGATATGCTCGTAAATTTCTTCTTTATTCATTCATCTGACAGTGCATAGCCGTGATCTTGTTTATTCTTGCCCCCTTTTGATACAGAATCATTATTTTGATAACATTGTGGATCAAAATCAATAGTATCTTCAGGGACGGTATCTTTTGATGAAGCGAGCATTGACAAGTATACTGATACCTTGTCCATCTTGATCCACGACTCTGTATGCGCCATTGGAGTACACTTCTTTTATTATGTATGGCCCGTCCCATTTAGGCTCGAATTTGCCTCTTGTTCGATGGGTAACCACTATAGGTCTTTTCAGCATCAGTACCATATCCCCTTTTTTGAAAGAGCGATATTTGACTCGTTTATTAAAGGCGGTCGATATCTTTTCCTGATACGTTTACAATCGTTGTTGGGCTGCTAGATGTTTCTCATTGAGTAAACCCAGTTTCTTTTAGCCTTATTTTTACATTTTCATCATCTGTAATAGACTAATGTACTGCCACTCTGAGTAACGCTAGTTGTATTTCAATCAGGAGTACTGCTTCTACACCATAGACCATCGAATACGATGTTACTTTTGTTGTTGTCCAGTAAGTAATTTTGCATGCCCACAATGCTTCTTGTAACCTTTTATCTCAATCACGTTTATTCAATGTCACTACTTTCTTCAGTACCTTGACTATCATTTTATTAAATGCCTTTGCTAATCCATCGGCCGGTGGATAGTAAAGTGTTGAAAATGAATGACGAATGCTAAATTTCTGACATAGCTTTTCCATACCTCTGTTTTTTAAGGGAGTCATTATCTACGACAATTTTCTTCGTAATACCATGGCGATATATTATTGTATGCCGGATGAAATTAACCACATCTTTCTCTTTGACACTGCGTTGTAAGGCCCGTATCATAGTCCATACCATTCCACAAGCTTTTGCGGTCCTTTCGGTTGAATTCCGGTAGCCCTCGATCTATACCCGACGTTTGCACGCGATCCTAAGCCAAGTCCTGGATATCAGAGTTAACTTGACTCGTAACTTATACCTTAGCGACCACACCGTCGCTGCTGTTCCAACGCCGTGAATCGCGGACCAATCCAATACCCAAGCTAGAAGATATGGGCCCACATTTATTTTAAGGAAACGTCGCGCGTTGCGAATTCTGAGAAAATCTCTACGACCTATCCCATCAATCAATCAATCAAGTACACACATTACCACAAGTACAAGCAACCCATCCCATTCCCATTCCCAAAGTCAACTCTCTCTTTCTCTCTACCCATCCCTTTCTTACAACTCCATCACTCAACCCATCACCCATCACTCCATCTCTTATCATCCCATCACTTCTCTCTCTCCCTCATTTCTAAAAAAAAAAAAAATCTCCCAAGCAACAAAAAAATTCCAACGTTCAAGTTCTCTCTCCCAAAGCCAAGTGTGGCCCACTTTCCCACTCTCTCATCTCCCATCCCAACCATCCATTCATCATCTACCTCTATCAAAATTGAAGGCAAGGAGCATAAGAGTCCAAGGGATCAAGGAGCATAGGAGTCCAAGGGATCAAGGAGTGTAATAGGTGGATGATCCACCGTTGATTCTTGATTTAATGGCCCACTTGTGATGGGACCCACTTGAATGTATGTGTTGTAATCTAGAGGGGCTCATAGTGGAAGGGCCCCTCCATCTTGCCTCTCTCTCTCTCTCTCTCTCTCTCTCTCTCTCTCTTTCATTTTTTTTTTTTTTGTGGAGATGATGAAATCATGTGACCCATCCGAATGGACCCCACCATGGTGTGTATTTTGTCCATGCCATCCACCGAATGGCCCACATGGCAATCTGTTTGGACATGCCTGAACGAAGGAAAACACAAATATCAGCTTGATCCTAGAGTGTGGCCCACCTGACGTGGGGCCACCGTGTTGCGTGGGGTCACCCATACCGTCCATTCATGTGGGGCCTACACTATTAGGTGGGCCCCTTTCATCCAGGCCGTCTGGCGTCCCTGGACGTTGGACGCTGCCAGTTACATGGTTTCAGACACCCACACGTTCATAGATACATATTTGTATATTATATATTATGATATATTATATTGATAAATATTACAGTGGGCCACTCCTACGTGTGGACCAACCATGACCTAGTACATTAGATCAGCACCGTCCAGAGTATCCAGGGGTCTTTGGACGGTGGCTTTTTTCTTTTGTCATGTTATATTAAAATATATATATATATATATATATATATATATATATATATATATATATATATATATATATATATATATATATATATATATTATGATGAGATATCAGGTGGTGGCCCTACGTGGACCTACCTGAACTGTCAGCAGCAGCTGACGCTGCACATTACACAGATACTGAGCTACTGTGTACGCCAACTTAAGTGGGGCCCACCTGCTGTGAGACCCACATGATACATGTATACATCACACCGTCCATCCATTTTGAATCCCTACCGTCCATCTGATTTGAAGGTGGGCCAGCGGCCGATATCAGCTGTTGCTGCATGTGCAGCAGCAGCACTCTGGAAAAAAATGAAGTAGATTCATCTCTGGTGGGCCACATATGTGGACCCCACCTTGATGTACGTAATTCATCCAAACCATCGATACATTTGGTGAGCTCGTCCTTGAGCTTGAGAAGAAAAATAAGACTGATCCAGCTATCAAGTGGACCACACTGCCATAACAGTGGGGTGAGGATTGAACGTCCAGCACGGGAACCCTTTGGGTCACAGAAGTTTTGGACCAATATGAAATTTGTTTTTCCTCCTATTCAGGACTTTACGACGGTGTGAATAGTCTGGATGGAAAATAAAATGTTATGGTGGTCCCTATGAAAATTTCTAGCAATGAAAATAACTATCTCCACTGCTATTTGTGGTGCGGTCCAAATGATACTTTGATCATTATCACCACGGTTAAGTGTGGTATGGTCCAGATGATCCTTGGATATGATTCATAATTTTTTTTTTTTTATAATGTCCTATAATGATCTTTAACAAGGGATGTATGGAGCATTTGACTCAGCCCATTCAACTCGGCCTATTCGACTCGGCCCATTCAATTCGGCCCATTTGATTGGCCCATTAATTCGGCCCATTTGATGTAGCCACAGCCCATTCGACTCAGCCATTTGACTCAGCCTATTCAGCTCGGCCCATTCAATTTGGCCGATTTGATTGGCCCATTAATTCGGCCCTTTTGAATCGGCCCATTTGATGTAGCCCATTTGATGCATGATTGACCCATTGGAGCGGCCCACATGATGCGGCCCACTTGAGGCATACGAGGCCCAATGAAACGTATGTGAGGCCTTTGTGTGGGCCGACTATGATGTATTTGAGGCCCATTGCGATGCGAGATTCCACCACGATGTATGTAACGATGTTTTGGCAGCCATGCCTTGGGAGTAATGATGGTTTGACGTCCACATTGTAAGAGCAATGATGGTTAAATGTCTGCATTGTAACTCTCCCTAGGTGTCACGCCCCGAACTCGGAGACCGGGCTCACAAAATTCTCGATCGCTGAATCCGACGCCAACAGCCTCCGTAGTACCCTATTCTCGGCTCCCGGCACCCATATACCAGGTTCCGATCCTGGGATGCTACAAGGAGGATTTCCAATATCAATTTGATTCGTAATGAGCATAACCAAGCATAACCCACAAACAATAACCACAAGAACACCATCACAAAATCCACTATGATTAAAAAACTTTGAGTACAGTGCGTATAAAGGGAAATACAAGATAGTGGTAATATCAAAACTCCAAAAGCTCGGTGGCACGCTCCAATATGCCGGCGAGACTACATTGCGTCAAGGCGTCCTCGCACGTATCAATCGTGCATGTTTATGAAAGCAGAGGGCGGTGTAAGTGTGTGCGAACGTGCTCAGAATGCAATACCGGAGTAATACGGAATCATGCCGATGAGTACGTAAATGCAACCATCCATACCAAGGCTATGCAGTACAAGATGTGAATGCTATCGGCCATATCAAGGCCATGCGATGCAATATGTAAGTTAAGCATGCCAATCCTCATACCAATGCAACTCCTCACTAGAGCATCAAATCGATACGGTTCTCGGATCCGGATAATCACAGGGGTTCAAGTACACTCCAAATGGCACTGTCTCTCTCATAAAGATAGTCCAAGTGAGCGTAAGAAACCTCACTATCCGCCCGGCCAATACCGCAATACCTATCCAAAGACGTTGATAGCGAACCCATTTCCGAGTCGGTCAAACTGGCTTCTAGTAATGCCCCCTACTCTCAGGCGAGTAAGGCCACCACTCTTTTCCAACCGACCACGACACAGTGGGAGACGCGACCTTCTGGTATTCGGCCCTCGTGCGCTCGTATATCCACTCGGTCTTGACATTGGAGTCATCCTCTAGTACTATCAGGTTCAGGGACTCTCACCCAGGGACATCTATGGCGCCCCAATTGCCTAGAACAAGATTTTTCTGGTATCCAACCAGCCACCCACGATATATCTGTGGAGGCTATGGTCCTGATGTCGCTAGGGCATATCACAATCACACAGATGCAAGTGTATGAATCATACTGTCAGACATGCATCAATCCTGTGCATACCGTGCGCTCATGTAGGGAAACTCTGCATATCTGGGAGCCCGTAATCAGTCTGCCCAAAGGCACATGCTATGATCAGACACTCCTCATCTCAAGCATACATATGATGCGTATGATCATGAATCATGGGGCTGTGTTAAACTATCCTCTCAATGAAGATGGGCCTAGATGGCCTACATGAAACAGATACAGGCCTATCAGTGGCCTTAGGGAGAGTTATAATGTGGACATCTAACCAACATTACTCGTACAATGTAGACGTCAAACCAACATTGTCCCCAAGGCTCGGCTCGTCTTAAATACCATTAAATAAATCATGGCGAAATCACACATTGCAATGTGCCTTAGGTACATCCCATTGGGCCTCAAATACATCAAATGGGCCGTATCTCATGGGCCTTATATTCAGCAAGTGAGCCACCTCAGTGAGCCTCACCAATGGGCCTTAGGTACATTGCAATGGGCCATCACCCATGGGCCTTAGAATGCATTAAAATGAGCTTGATCACATAAGCTTTATGTGTATCAAATGGGCCTAATCACATAGGCCTTATATATATAACAAGGTGGGCCTCAACAATGGGCCACAAATACATCAAACGGGCCTCATAACGTGGGCCTGTATATATCAAGGTAAGCCCCAACAATGGGCCTATAAACACATCAAGATGGCCTACATACATAGGCCCATATATACCCAAGTGGGCCTCAACATTGGGCCTATATACATGCCAAGATGGGCCTAAATACATGAGCCCATATATATCCAAAAGTGGGCCTCATGTGAAGCCTACCATAATGTTTATTTTCCTATCCAATCTATTGATAAGGTCACATGGATAGGGGCCCACCATAATATTTATTTTCCATTCAAACTATTCATAAGGTCACATGGGGCTAGGCCTACTGAAATGCTTATTTAACACCCAAACTATTTATGAGATCAAGTGGGCCAGGGGCCCACTACAATGTTTATTTGACAGTCAATCTGTCCAGGGGCCCACGGTCAGGGGAGGGGGCCCACAGTAATGTTTATTTGCAATCTAACCTATCCATGAGGTCTCATGGGCCTAGGGCCCACTGTAACGTTTACTTGCCATTCAACTTGTTCATACGAACACGTGGGCCAGGAGGGCCCACCGTAATGTTTATTTCCCAACCGACCTGTTGATAAGGTCATACGGTTAGGGCCCACCGTGTTATTTATTTGTCATCCAATCTTTTCATGAGGTCACGTGGACCGGGGTCCACGTGATGTGGTTCACAAATCCAGCCCACCCAATATGTGTGTCCCACCTGGTTAAGGGTCCAGACCAAGTTTCAACCTCATCCAAACTTCAAGTAGGCCCCACCAAGTGATTTTATATGTTTAGGCATGTCTTCACATGATTTTAGATGGTGTGGCCCACCTGAATTCCGTATACGGTTGATTTTTGGGGACACCCCATAGCCAAAGGGGAGCCATCAAATGCATGGTGTTGATGGACGAAACGCATCATGGTGGGGGGTCCACAGCTGGGCCGTGAGGCCCAGCGTTCATCCGCCCAGCCGCTGCAGCAGCAGCAGCGCTGCCACCTTTTTTTTTGTTTCATGGGGCCTGCATCAGCAAGATCCAACTTGTCCATTGCATGAACTCCACAAAATTAAGGGTTCATATCAAGTTTCAGGTGGGTCCAAGCTCCTGGTGGACCCCAGCAATCCTTTTTCCTGAGTTTTAATGGAAACACTAGTATTCTTAATGCCACGGCCCACCAGAAAATGGGATCAGCTTCATTTTTTGGCTCAACGCCTAAAATGAGCTAGAGAACGGAATGGACGGCGTGGATCACATACATACATCAAGGTAGGGCCTACATGAGTAGCCCACCCCATAAAGTAAAATTTCTCTTTTTTTGTTAGCATGCAAGTACACACCCATGCAGTACATGCACTCCTTGTTAGCCATCCCTGCTCGTCCAACGTCTAGGGACGCTGGACGGTGTGGATAAACGCAGACATCAGTGTGGGCCCCATGTGTTCATGGCCCACACATCAAGGTGGGTTCCACATGAACGTGGCCCACCCTTTGGATCAACAAGGTATTTGTGTTTTCCTTCATCTTGACCGTCCAATTGACCCATTGCAAGGTGGGCCTCACGATCAGACGGTTAAGATTCTCTTACACATAGTGGCCACATCACACTAAAGAAAGAGAGATAGATAGAGAGAAAACTGGTGAGGTAGAGGGGAGGGTCCCCGCCACTATGGGCCCTCCATAGTTACAACACATAGATCAAGTGGGTCCCACAACAAGTGAGCCCTTAAAATTTGAAATGAAGGATGATCACCCACCTCTTGCACTCCTCCTTGCTCCTTAAGGCTTGTATACACCTATGCTCAACATTCAACGGTGGTGATAGAGTTTTGATGGTGAGGATGAGAGATGAGAGGGTGGGCCACACTTGTGGTTTAGGAGAGAGGAAGCTTGGACGTTGGAATCCCTTGGTTGCTTGGGAGATTTTAGAAATGAGAGAGAGAGAGAGAGAGAGAGAGAGAGATATGGATGGGATGATGATGCAAGGAAGATGGGGTGGCATGGGAGAGTTTGAAATGTTGTAAAAAGTGGTATGGTTTAGTTTGAAAATTGTAAAAAGTGGTATGGTGAAGGGAGAGAAGAGTTGACTTGGGAGAAAAGAGGGAATGGCCATGAGTACTTGTTTGTTGGGTGAGGTGGCATTAAAGTAAGGTGGTGTACTTGACTTGATTGATGGGACATCTCGTAGAGATTCTTTCGAGATTCGCAACGTGCGGTGTTTCTTCAGAATGAACGTAGACTGACATCTTCCCACCTAGGTATCGGTTCGGTGCGTGAGTCGCGACGTTAGAACCGCGACGACGACGCAGTCGCCAAGATACAAGTTTCGGTTCAAGCCGACTTTGGTATGTAGGACTCGACTTAGGATCGCGCATAACGTTAGAAACGGGTCGAGGATTGCCGGAATTCGATCGGTAGGATCGCGGAAGCCTACGGAACGGTACGGACTAGGGTACGGGTCTTACACTAGGGCCCATTGATAAGCCCATACTTGCAGTGTATAGGTCGTCTAGGCCCCTCTTCATTATGAACAGGATCCATCACCACATAATATACTTAGTATAGCTCCATGATTCATGCTCATAGCATCATATGTATGATTGATATGAGAAGTGACTGATCATAGCATATGCCTTTGGGCAGATTGTTTATGGGCTCCCTGATAGGCGGAGTTACCCTTCATGAGTGCGCGGCACACGCAGGATTGTTGCATGACTAGTAGTGTGATTCATGCACTTCGCATTTGTATGACATGATTTCTATACACCCTAGCGACATCAGGGCTATGACCTCCATAGGAACATCGTGGATGGCAGGATTGGACACCGAAAATATTGTTACTAAACATCGGGGGCCATAAATGTCCCTGGGTGAAAATCCCTAAACCTGATGGTACCAGAGGATGACTCCAACGTCGAGACCAAGTGATACATGAGCGCACGATGGCCGAATACCAGGAGGCCGCGTCTCTCACTGTGTCGTGGTCGGTTGGAAATGGGTGTGGCTTTACTCGCCCAAAGGTAGGGGGCATTGCTAGGCTGAGTTTGACCAACTCGTGAATGGGTCTACTATCGATATGTCGGATAGGTATTGACAAACTATTGGCCAGGCGGATAGTAAGGTTTCTTACGCTCACTTGGACTGCGCGCCTGGGAAACGGGCAGTGCCATTTGGAGTGTACTAAACCCAAGTGATTATCCAGAATGAGAACTATACTGATACTTGATGCTCTAGTGATGAGCTGCAATGATATGTGAATTTGGATGAGGATCTGCATGCATGAGTTACATTTCACATCGCATGGTCTTGATATGGCCAATAACATTCATATCTTACATCGCATAGCCTTGGTACGGTTGATTGCATTCATGTACTCATCAGCATGATTCCGCATTAATCTGACATTGCATTCTGAGCATGCTCATATTCCGCATACACTTAAACCGCTCACTAAGCTTTCTATAAGCTTATGTATGATTGATGCGTGCAAGTGATGTCAGGTCGCAACCGTAGCTTCACCGCGGTAGGAGCGTGCAGTCGAGCTTCAAGAGTTTCTGTTATCATTATCTAGTATTTCCCTTCATGCACACTGTACTGTAAAGTTTTTATCATAGTGGATTTTGTGATGGTGTTCTTATAGTTATTGTTCGTGGGTTATGCTTTTGGTTATGCTCATTACAAATCAAATTGATGTTAAATAAAAAAATCCTCTTCGGAAATTTTGTGAGCCCGGTTTCAGAGTTTGGGGCGTGACAGAAGTTGGTATTAGATCAAAACTTGGGAATAACCGAGAACAACATCACATATCTAGTATAAGTTTAGGTCAATTAGGTTCTGAGTGCATAACCTTCTAATTTAGTTCCCTAATATGCATGTATACGAGAGATTCTCAAGGTTGACAGGCACCTTTGTTCTTTTCTATAGGATATGTCGCCTAGGAGAGCGACCCGAGCGACTCCCGCTCCATCACCTGAGACTCTCGTTTTACCATCTACGACTCCCACTCCACCTCCAGAGATCCCTTCTCCCCAGCCTGAGGATATCGTTCCTCCACCTGTGACTGGTGTGGATCCGACCGTACCTTTGAGTGCCTCTCAGTTACAACAGATGTTGCAGGCTGTGATAGCTACACTTCAGGGACAGGGTAGGCGCTTGTTGTTTCACCAACCTAGGCAGAGCAGGAGCGCGCGAGCGCCCTTCTTCGAGAGTTCAAACAACTTGATCCTCCGCATTTTCAGGGCAAGCCAAATCTGATTATAGCCGAGAGATGGTGCTCTGATGTGGAGAAGATTTTTGATACTATGGCATGTACGACCCAGCAGCAGATCTGGTTGGCAGTATTTCTTCTCTAGAGTGAGGCCGAGCACTGGTGGACCTCCGTTATCCGTGTTGTAGGGCCCGACTTCATCTTGATATGAGAGGATTTCGTAGATCGATTCGAGCAGCAGTACTTCCCCGACCACATTCGTCGGCATCGAGCGTTAGAGTTTGAGACTTTGGTGCAGGAAGACATGTCTGTAGCACAGTACACGGCTCGTTTCGTGGTACTATGAGGTTCGCGCCATATTTGGTTGATGATGAGGTGCGAAAGGCCTGCCGTTTCGATAACAGCTTGCGTTACGGTCTTAGAAGCTGTGTTATTGAGCATGAGCTCTCGACTTTTAAGGTGGTAGTGCGGAGAGCTCAGATTTATGAGACTGAGTGGGCTGTCGGGCAGAGCGATCGAGATCAGAGGAGGGGTCGAAAGAGGCAAGCCCCCTCCAGTAACTCCTAGTAACACCGACGACCAAAGAGGTACATGAGCCACCCATCTGTCAGAGCACCAGCAGCACCAGTGACACCTCCAGCAGCCGTTTATAGGGACTTATTTTGGATATGGTGGGACAGGGCACCGCGTGTATGAGTGCCCCCACCCTCATTTGCAGCAGTTGAGAGGGCCACAACGGCCTCCGGTGCCAAAAGACACCTCTAGTGCAAGACGGTGACCCCATCGCCGGCCTGTGACCACCTCACCCACCGCCAAGGCCCCAACAAGAGTAGAGACAGTAGTACAAGTCACCGCAGAGGCAGCAACAGTATCAGGGATCTCAGAGGGGACAGGCACCTCCCCAGCCAGCTTAGGCTAGGTTTTACGTGGCTCAACAAGACCCGCAGTCCTTCGGAGAAGTCATCGAGGGTATACTTCCAGTCTCTGCATACATCGTCTGAGTATTATTTGATTTCGGTGCTTCGCACTCATTCATGTCTGAGGATTTTTGCCGATCGTCTAGATTACTGACAGATTCTACTCGCGAGGGGTTGACTGTATTGTCGCCCTTAGGGAAGTCCACAATATTAAGTCGTTCCTGTTTGTCTTGCCCAGTTCTGGTCAGTGATATCCTTTTGCCCACCGATTTATTTGTGCTGCCGATGTCAGATTTCGACGTCATCCTGGGCATGGATTGGCTTGCTAAGTACTATGTTGTATTAGACTGTTCCACGAGGACCGTCACGTTATGTATATCCGGCTTGCCTCAGTTCCAGTTCATAGCCAAGACTAGAGGAGAGTCGTTGTCTTGTCTCATGTCTTGCGTAGTTGAGGAGCCCATTGCTTTGTGTATCGACCAGTTGCTAATGGTCTGCAATTTTCTCGATGTATTCCAAGAGATTCCGAGATTGCCGCCACGCCGGCATATTAAGTTCCAGATTGATCTTGTGCCCGGTATCGCGCCTATCTCCAAGGCCCATTATAATATGACACCAATGGAGTTGAGGGAGCTGCAGCGTCAGTTGGACAAGTTACGTGAGTTGGGATTCATTCGTCCGAGCAGTTCACCTTGGGAAGCGCCAGTACTCTTCGTCAGGAAGAAAGATGGCTCTACGTGGATTATTGTGAGCTCAACTGAGTCACGATCAAGAATAAGTACCCGCTCCTGAGGATAAATGATTTATTCGATCAGCCGCAAGGTGCACAATTCTTTTCAAAGAATAACCTGCGTTTTGGTTATCATCATATTCAGGTCCGAGAGGAGGACATCCCAAAGACGGCTTTTAGGACGCATTGTTGTCATTTTGAGTTTCAAGTCATGTCCTTCGGACTAACCAATGCACCCACAATCTTCATGTAGTTGATGAATGAGGTCTTCCATCCATATCTCGATCAGTTTGTTGTGGTATTCATCGACGACATTCTGATCTATTCGAGGACCCGTGAGGAGCATGAGCAGCATTTGGAGATTGCATTGCAGATCCTCCGTACCCACCAGCTGTATGCGAAGCTGGAGAAGTGCGAGTTCTGGCAGGAGGAGGTGAAGTTCCTCGGTCACGTGGTGACGAGGGTGGGTGTCACAGTGGAATCCTCGAAGGTTGAGGCAGTGCGTCAGTGGGACCAGCCCACGACTGCATCCGAGATCTATAGTTTTCTTGGTTTAGTGGGCTACTATCGGCGTTTCATTGAGGGCTTCTCCTGTATAGCAGCCCCGTTGACCAGGTTGACTCAGAAGGGCGCAGAGTTTGTTTGGAGCGACGCCTGCGAGCGAGCATTTATGGAGCTGAAAGACTGTCTGACGTCTACTCCTGTCCTCACTCTTTCCTCTAGGAGTGATAGATTTGTTGTATTTACCGATGCCTCACATATTGGTTTAGGTGTTATCTTGATGCAGCATGGCAGGCCTGTAGCATTCGTGTCTCATCAGCTCAAGGTTCATGAGCTGAACCACCCTACGCATGATTTAGAGTTGGTAATAGTTATCTTCGAATTGAAGGCGTAGAGGCACTATCTCTATGGGGTTAAGCTCGAGCTCTTCTCCAACCATAAGAGCTTGAAGTACTTATTCTCTCAGTCTGAGCTGAACATGAGACAGAGGCGTTGGATGGAGCTCCAGAAGGACTATGATTTTGATCTCCAGTATCACCCAGGCAAGGCAAACGTGGTGGCGGATGCCTTCAGCCATCATCCACGAGGCCTGGTGGCACACATGATGATTCAGGAGTGGAGGATGCTTGAGGATATAGCAGAGTATGACTTCGATTTTAACATGCAGTCTTCTATCGATCCGCTATCGAGCCTGTCGATTCAGCCCTCTCTTGTTGTGAGGGTGATCGAGACTCAGCAGACAGAGGAGTCATTACAGGGTTACCGAGTAGAGGTAGCATTAGAGAGTCAGACAAATTGATAGATTGGATCTAATGGTGGACTTCGCTTCAGAGGCGATTGTGTCCCGGATATTCCTGAGTTGCACAGAGATCTTATGACCGAGGCACATCGATCGCGGTTTTCTATCCACCCTGGTTCGACGAAGATGTATCGTGATATAAGGAGACAGTATTTTTGGGCGGGGATGAAAAGCCAGATTGCCAGTTTTATGGCTGAGTGTGACACGTGCCAGCATGTCAAGGCCGATCATCAGAGACCCCCTAGTCTATTGCAGCCATTGAGCGTCCCGATGTGGCAGTGGGAGCACATATCTACCGATTTTATTATGAGTTTGCTAAAGACTCAGTGCGGTCATGACGCCATCTAGGTTGTCATGGATCGCCTGACGAAGTCGGCACATATTCTTGCGTTTCGTAAGACTTGGCATGCAGACCGACTCTCCAAGCTGTTTGTTGATGAAACGTGAGACTGCACGGTGTTCCTGTCTCGATCGTTTCAGACCGAGACCCGAAGTTCACGTCTCAGTTTTGGGGGAGCTTTTAGAGAGCGATGGGTATTGATTTGTAACTCAGCACCGCGTATCATCCACAGACCGATGGTCAGACCGAGAGGGTCAATCAAATCCTTGAGGATATGCTTCGGGCCTGAGCGAATGATTTCAGGGGTGGCTGAGATGAGCATCTGTGATTAGCTGAGTTCGCATATAATAACAGCTATCAGGCGACCATTGACATAACTCCTTTTGAGGCATTATATGGCAGACCGTGTAGATCTCCGAGTTGTTAGATCGAGGTCGGAAAGCGAAGTCTCTTAGGTCCCGAGCTTGTGCAGAAGATATCAGAGGCTATCGATATCATCAGGCGGAGGATGCGCACAGTTCAGAGCAGGTAGAAGAGTTTTATTGATCACCGGCGTCATCCCTTAGAGTTCAATGTTGGGGACAGAGTGTATCTCAAGGTCTCGCCCATGAAGGGCATGGTTCAATTCAGAGTGAAGGGCAAGCTTGCCCCGAGATTTATAGGACCTTTCGAGATCAGCGGGCGTATTGGCGCCTTGGCCTATCGGCTTGCTTTGCCATCTCAGTTGCCTAGCGTCCACAACATTTTCCATGTCTCTATGTTAAGGAAGTGTGGGTCAGACATAGTTCCTGTTATTGATAGGCGGCAGTTGGAGGTTCGCGAGGACGCTTCTTACATTGAACAACCAGTTCGTATCCTTGATCGGAAGGAGCAGGTCCTCCGGACCAAGATCATTCCCTTGGTGAAGGTTCAGTAGGGTCAGCATTCTGTTGATGAGGCGTCTTGGGAGCGTGAGGCCGAGATTCGAGAGCGTTATCCCCATCTCATTGATGATTGATTATATATTATATCTTGTATGTTGTCTCCGATTTTGTATGATGATGTTTTCTTTCCTCTTCTATTATGAGTCATTTTTACTTGCAATGATAGTGTGAATTTTAAGGATGAAATTTTTATTTGGAGGATAGAGCTGTAGGACCCGTATCATAGTCTGTACCGTTCCGTAGGCTTCCGCAATCCTTCCAGTCGAATTCCAAGAACCCTCGACCTATATCCGACATTTGCGCATGATTCTAAGCCGAGTCCTGCATATCGAAGTCGACTCGACTCAAAACTTGCACCTTAGAGACCGTGCCGTCGCCGCGGTTATAACGCCGCGACTCACGCACCGATCCGATACCCAGGCTAAAAGATATGAGCCTGCGTTCATTTCGAGAAAACGCCGCGCGTTACAAATTCTGAGAGAATCTCTACGACCTATCCCATCAATCAATCAATCAATCAATCAAGTACATATCATACTACAAGTACAAGCAACCCATCCCTTTCCCATTCCCAAAGTCAACTCTCTCTCTCTCCACCCATTCATTTCTTACAACTCCATCACTCAACCCATCACCCATCACTCCATCTCTTATCATCCCATCACTTCTCTCTCTCCCTCATTTCTAAAAAAAAATCTCTCAAGCAACAAAAAAATTCCAACGTCCAAGCTCTCTCTCTCCCAAAGCCAAGTGTGGCCCACTTTCCCACTCTTTCATCTCCCATCTCAACCATCCATTCATCATCTACCTCCATCAAAATTGAAAGCAAGGAGCATAGGAGTGCAAGGGATCAAGAAGGAGTGCAATAGGTAGGTGATCCACCATTGATTCTTGATTTAATGGCCCACTTGTGATGGGACCCACTTTGATGTATGTGTTGTAATCTAGAGGGGCTCATAGTGGCGGGGCCCCTCCATCTCGTGTCTCTCTCTCTCTCTCTCTCTCTCTCTCTCTCTCTCTCTCTCTCTCTCTCTCTCTCTTCTTCATTTTATTTTATGGAGATGATGAAATCATGTGACCCATCAGAATGGACCCCACCATGAAGTGTGTATTTTGTCCATGCCGTCCACCGAATGGCCCACATGGCAATCCGTTTGGACGGGCCTGATCGAAGAAAAACACAAATATCAGCTTGATCTTAGAGTGTGGCCCACCTGACGTGGGGCCACCATGTTGCATGGGGCCACCCATACCGTCCATTCATGTGGAGCCTACAATATTAGGTGGGCCCCTTTCATCCAAGTTGTCCGGCATCCCTGGACGCTTGACGCTGCCAGTTACACGGTTTCACACACCCACATGTTCATAGATACATATATTGTATATTATATATATAATATTATATATTATGATATATTATATTAATAAATATTATAGTGGGCCACTCCTACGTGTGGACCCACCATGACCTCATACATCAGATCAGCACCGTCCAGAGTATCCAGGGGTCTTTGGATGGTGGCTTTTTTCTTTTGTCATGTTATATATATATATATATATATATATATATATATATATATATATATATATATATTACGATGAGATATCAGGTGGTGGGCCCTACGTGGACCTACCTGAACTGTTAGCAGTAGCTGACGCTGCACATTACACAGCTAATGAGCTACTGTGTGTACGACAACTCAAGTGGGGCCCACCTGCTGTGGGACCCACCATGATACATGTATACATCACGCCATCCATCCATTTTGAATCCCCACCGTCCATCTAATTTGACGGTGGGCCAGCGGCCGATATCAGCTGCTACTACGTGTGTAGCAGCAACACTCTGGACAAAAAAAATGAAGCAAATTCATCTCTGGTGGGCCACATATGTGGACCCCACCTTGATGTACGTAATTCATCCAAACTGTCGATACATTTAGTGAGCTCGTCCTTGAGCTTGAGAAGAAAAATAAGACTGATCCAGCTATCAAGTGGACCACACTGCCATAACAGTGGGGTGAGGATTGAACGTCCAGCACTGGAACCCTTTGGGTCACAGAAGTTTTTGACCAATATGAAATTTGTTTTTCCTCCTATTCAAGTCTTTATGACTATATGAACAGTCTGGATGGAAAATAAAATGTTATGGTGGTCCCTATGAAATTTTCTAGCAGTGAAAATAACTATCTCCATTGCTATTTGTGATGCGGTCCAAATGATATTTTGATCATTATCACCACTGCTAAGTGTGGTATGGTCCAAATGATCCTTGGATATGATTCATAAATTTTTTTTTATAATGTCCTATAATGATCTTTAACAAGGGATGTATGGAGCATTTGACTCGGCCCATTCGACTCAGCCATTTGATTCGGCCTATTTGACTCGGCCCATTCAATTCGGCCCATTTGATTGACCCATTAATTCGGCACTTTTGAATCGGCCCATTTGATGTAGCCATGGCCCATTCGACTCGGCCATCTGACTCGGCCTATTCGACTCGGCCCATTTGATTGGCCTATTAATTTGGCCCATTTGATGTAGCCCATTTGATGCATGATTGACCCATTAGAGCGGCCCACATGATGTGGCCCACTTGAGGTATACGAGGCCTAATGAATCGTATGTGAGGCCTTTGTGTGGGCTGACTGTGATGTATTTGAGGCCCATTGCGATGTGAGATTCCACCATGATGTATGTAATGATGTTTTGGCGGCCATGCCTTGGGAGCAATGATGGTTTGACGTCCACATTGTGAGAGTAATGATGGTTAAATGTCTGCATTGTAACTCTCCCTAGGGCCCATTGATAGGCCCATACTTGTAGTGTGTAGGCCGTCTAGGTCCCTCTTTGTTACGAATATGATCCATCACCATATAATATGCTTAGTATAGTTCTATGATTCATGCTCATACGCATCATATGTATGTTTGATATGAGGAGTGACTGATCATAGCATATGCCTTCGGACAGATTGTTTATGGGCTCTCTGATAGGCGGAGTTGCCCTTCATGAGCGCACGATACGTGCAGGATTATTGCATGACTAGTAGTGTGATTCATTCACTTCACATTTGTATGACATGATTTTTATACGCCCTAGCGACATCAGGGCTATTACCTCCACAGGCATACTGTGGATGGCAGGATTGGATACCGAAAAATATTATTACTAAGCATCAGGCATCATAGATGTCCCTGAGTGAAAATCTCTGAACCCGATGGTACCAGAGGATGGCTCTAAGTGTTGTGACCGAGTGAATACATGACCGCACGGGGGCCAAATACCAGGAGGCCGCGTCTCCCACTGTGTCGTGGTCGGTTGGAAAGGGGTGTGGCCTTACTCGCCTGAGGGTAGGGGGCATTGCTAGGATGAGTTTGACTAGCTCGTGAATGGGTACACTATCGACGTGCTGTATAGGTATTGGCAGACTCTTGGCGAGGCGGATAGTGAGGTTTCTTACACTCACTTGGACTGGGTGCATAGGAAAGGGGCAGTGCCATTTGGAGTGAACTAAAACCCGTTGATTATCCAGAATGAGAGCTGTACTGATACTTGATGCTCTAGTGATGAGCTGCATTGATATGTGAATTTGGATGAGGATTTGTATGCATGAGTTACATTTCGCATCGCATGGTCTTGATATGGTCGATAACATTCATATCTTGCACCGCATAGCCTTGGTACGACTGATTGCATTCATGTACTCATCAGCATGATTCCGCATTACTCTGACATTGCATTCTAAGCACGCTCATATTGCGCACACACTTACACCGCCCACTAAGCTTTCTATAAGCTTATGCACGATTGATGCGTGCAGTGACGCTGTGTCGCACCGTAGAAGCTAACCCACTAAAGATAGGAGCGTGCAGTCGAGCTTCAGGAGTTTCCATTATCATTATCTTATATTTCCCTTCATGCGCATTATACTTTAAAATTTTTATCATAGTGAATTTTATGATGGTGTTCTTGTGGTTATTATTTGTGGGTTATGCTTTTGGTTATGCTCATTATGAATCAAATTAATGTTAAATAAAAAAATCCTTCTTGTAGGATCCTAGGATCAGAACCTGACATATGGGTGTCGGGAGTCGAGAATGGGGTATTACGGAGGTTGTCGGCGTCGGATTAGGCGATCGGAAATTTTATAAGCCCGATTTCTGAGTTTGGGGCGTGACAGCGCAGTGCAATTGCTTCTGCCCATTTAGAGAAATAATCTGTTGTTGCCAAAATATACTGCTTTCCTTTAGACGAATGCAGATTTATAAGACCAATGACGCCGAGTCCCCAAGCAGAGAAGGGCTAAGAGGCGACTGACTGATGTAGGTCTTCTGGAGAAATATGTATAACATCGCCATGAATCTGACATTCATGACACCGCTTCGCATAATCTATCACGTCTTTGAACATGGTGGGCCAATAATACCCCATTCGATGTATTCTATGGAATAAATTTTGGCCAGCTTGATGTGCCCCACATTCTCTAGAGTGTGCTTCTCGCAATGTTTTGCCTGCTTCTTGTTCATCTAAGCAATGTAGCATCATTCCATCGTAAGATTTTCTGTATAGTACTTCGCTACATATGATGAATCTCCTCGACCTTTGCTTGATTTGCTGTCTCTGCGCTGGATCTTCTGGCAAGATATTATATTTGAGATAATCTATGAAAGGCTGACACTAATCATCTGTTGTTACCTCTAAACACGATATAGGAAGTGTCTCCACAATTTCGTCGATGACTTCTGAAGATGGAAAAAATCTTCTTTCTTCTATAGTTATTCGGAGAGGGCTTTGATTTGGGCAAGACAAAGCTGCTACCAAGCTGGCCAAAGCATCCGCTCTTGCATTTTCAGACTGCGGTATGTGCTTGATTTTGACATGACAGAACTGTTCTAGCAATTGTTGTGCTTTTCAGCAGTATGGAAAATGTTCTTGCTTTCTTATCTCGAATTCAGTCATCAATTGATTTATAATCAATTTAGAATCCCCGAAGATGTGTAGCATTTTTTATCTTCATTTCTTGAGCTATTTCCATTCCGATGATAAGGGCTCTGTATTTGGCCTCATTGTTTATACATGTAGTTTCCAATGTGAAGGAGTAAGGTAAAAAATCACCTTGAGGAGTAATGAATATCACTCCTGCCCTCGCTTCCAATGCTCTAGAAGCACCATCAAAATACATCTGCCATGGGCTTTGTTACTCAACCAACATAACTTATTCATCTGGAAAATCATCATTGATGGCTTCACAATCTGCTACAGGGTGCACTGCAAGGAAGTCTGCCACTGCTTGTCCTTTTACCGCTTTTGTCGGCTCATATGTAATAGTATATTCCGAAAGTAACAACATCCATTTGGCCAATCTCCCAGACAACATTGGTCTTGTCATCAAAACTTTATCAGATCTACTCTTGAAATCAAAGTAATGTCATGGGAGAGACAATAATGCTGCAATTTCTGTATTGTGAATATCAGCACCAAACATTCTTTTTCGATTGGAGTGTAGTTGCATTCTGCACCCATCAGAGTTCTACTTAAATAATAAAGAGCGGTCTCTTTCCCAGATTCATTCACCGATGCCAACAAAGCTCCTAAAGAATTCTCAGCTGCAGATATATACAAAATCAGTGGCTTCCCTTTTATTGGAGCTGTCAATACCGGTGGCTGTTTTAGCAATTCCTTTATTAAGTTAAACGCATTTTAACAGGCTTGGTCCCATACGAACTCTGTACCATTCTTCATCAAATAAGAAAATGGCTGACATCTCTCTGCCAGGTTTGAAATGAAATGGCGAATATACGCCAACTTTTCTTGCAAATTTTTCAATTCTTTTAATGTCTTTGGTGGCGGCGTATTTTGAATGGCTCTAACTTTTCCTAGGTCTATCTCAATGCCCCTATGTCGGACGACAAAACTGAGAAATTTACCTGAGGACACTCTAAATGCACATTTAGCTGGATTCATCTTTTGCTGTTTCATTCTGAGTCGACGGAAAACTGATGCCAAATGTTCGTGATGTTCCTAATGATTTCTTGACCTAACCACCAAGTTATCGACATAACACTCAACATGCTTGTGTATCATGTCTTGGAAGATATTCTGCATCACCCTCTGATATGTTGCCCCCGCATTTTTGAAACCAAACGGCATAACTTTATAACAATAAATCCCCAGCGACATCCTAAACGTTGTTGCTTCTTCATCTTCAAGTGTCATTCTAATCTGATTATACCCTGCATAACCGTCCATGAAGGACATGGTAGCATACTGAGTCGTGCTATCAATCAGAAATTCTGTTATTGGGAGAGGAAAATCATCTTTCGAACAGGCTTCGTTCAGATCTCTGAAGTTGAGCACATCCTGACTTGTCCGTTTTTCTTCTTCATGGGGACAATGTTCGATATCCACTTGGGATATTTGACCTCCCTGATAAACCTAACTTTTATCAATTTATTCACTTCTTCTTCTATCAGGGGAACCAAAGCTGGATGAAATCGTCTTTGCGCTTGTTTAACTAGCTTTTTCTCTTTAAAAATATTTAATCAGTGCATTGCTACGGAAGGCTCCAAACCCGGCATCTCTGCATACGTCCAACCGAAGACGTCTTTGTTTTCCTTGAGAAGTTGGACATATTTCTCAGACTCCTGTTCAGAAAGACTGGCGCTAACGAATGTGTTCCTCGGCTCTTCCTTCGTACCCAAGTTTATCTCTTGCAAACTGTCTATCGTTGGCTGCCCTCCGTCTTCCATCTGCTTTGGAGCCATTTCAGGATGTTCGACTGTTTTAGGATCCTCTTTCGATAACTGTTCAGTTGTAACCATATTCACCGATGATTCTGCCCCAGTCCTTGAAATTTTCTTCGCTTTTCCTGACCGACCTCAATAGGAATTTGAATTCCCCTCCCATGGTTCAAGCCGGCGGGTTCTTCGTAATTAAAACTCATATTTCTCATGATTTTCTTGCTGGCCGAACTATATTTTCTGAGATCTTACGATGTCAGTCTACTGCGATACACATTATTCTTGGTCTCTTCTCCTGCCCTTGCTTCCACTGAGGCGTAAAATTCTATTGGTTCCGAGTATTTTGTGCTAGCCTTGAACTGAAATCTTCCTGGAGTGGCTGAAAATGGCTTATTTCTTTCAACATACGGCAATGGCACTGTATAATTGGACTGTAAAATTCTTAACTGTTCAGATGATAATAAGGTTAGTGGTGGTTGCCCTGGTTGTCTTAGATGTTTCGACACAAAATAAAATTTCTTCTTTGCTTCTGCAGCCCTGGATAATTCTGCCTTTTCTGTTTCTTCTTTAATCACTTTTTCTTGAATGTCCTTTAGAACTTCGCTTTCATCATGCTTTCTTTCTTCTTTAGCGAACCCTTTATAATAACTGGCGTCTGCAAAGAAGGACTTGGCCTCTGTATACAGCTTCGAGTCGGCCGTTACTTTATACTGTATCCCACCTTTACAGTACTTGAAGCACTAATGCAGAGTAGAGGGTATAATGTTGTACTAATGTATCTATGACCTTCCTGGGAGGAGATTGTATGTTGTCACTGCGTTTATAGCGTGGCATACAACATCAGTGGCCAACTCTCCTATTCCCAGCGTCACTGTAATTTTACCAAGTGCACGTTGTCCATCTTGATTGAAGCCCTGTATCATCATTTTACCAAAGTAGAGGGTACAATGTTGTACTGATGTATCCATGGCCTTCCTAGGAGGATATTATATGTTGTCATTACGTTTATAACATGACATACAACATCAATGGCAAGCTCTCCTATTTCTAGCGTCACTGTAATTTTACCAAGTGTACGTTGCCCATCTTGATTGAAGCCCTGTATCATCATTCCACTAGGGCGTAGATCAGAACGACGATAACCTAGTTTACTTAACATCGAGAGTAGTAAGAGGTTGACCGCAGATGCATTATCTATCATAATCCGCTTAACCTTTTCCCATGAATATGACCTTCTATCATTAGCGGCCTGTTATGCTCTATCTCGCAGATCAAATCATATCGGAGAAGGAAACGATTGGTAGGCAGTTTTCTTGCTCGTCGTGCTCTTCGTGTCCCATCTTTGCCTGTAAAGTTTCTCTGACATCATGATTGGACAATGCTTGGATCAAGCTCTGCTGAAATTCCCCTGACAACTTAAGCTCATCATAGATGCTTAATCGACCCGGTATGCCCTTCAAATGACTTACTACATCATAAGTCACCTTTGCCCATTTCACTCTTCTTTTCTTTCTCATCATCATCGCTCTGCCTTTCAACGACTTCTTTTCTTGTAATCCCTGCTTTTTACTTCACAGGACTTGTTATCTTCTTTCCCGATCGTAACGTAATCACTGCTACATTCTTTGTCATATTTCGGTCCTCTTTCTCTTTCATTTCTCGGGCCTTTTCTCAGATTGTG
Source organism: Magnolia changhungtana (assembly GCA_030180095.1). Lineage (NCBI taxonomy): Eukaryota > Viridiplantae > Streptophyta > Magnoliopsida > Magnoliales > Magnoliaceae > Magnolia > Magnolia changhungtana. The sequence continues at coordinate 50,842 of JASAUF010000292.1, forward strand.
AGCATATTCACTGTCGCCATCGTACCCCTTTCTTTTTCTTTTTCAATTACTATTTCGTCCCTGTCTATCATTCGTTGTATTATACATTTCAATGTATAACAATTCTCCGTTGGATGTCCCACCAGGCGATGATAGCGGCAAAAATCTCTCTCTCTGGTTCTTGTCGCATCTTCAAGGTGTTTGGGTTCTGGTAATTCAATCGTACTGGCTTTTAGCAATTGGTTCATCATAGGAACAACATCTTCCCTATTAAACGTGAACCCTTCCTGAGAATTGAGCATCCTGAGCCTTTTTCCACTATATCTGTTTCTTGGCTGATTCGATTCTTCTTTCTGTTTTGGCCTCTTATCTCTCGCGTCTCTTGTATCTTTGCTTCTCTTTTCACGATCGACAGTATTTACTTCCATCCTGCTGGGTGCCCTCCTAACTGTCTCATAGTGGAATGCTGGCATCTTCTGAGTCATCAATTTTAAAGCATAAGCCTTAGTGGCCAGGTCACGGAAAGTTCTGATATCAGTGCTGGTGAGTCCAAACGCGATTCCCGTCTTCATAGAGTTCAGACATATCTTGACCTGTTCCTGGTAGCTACCTACACAATGCTCCCAATGTCTTCCACCTATCTATAAACTTTTGTACTGGTTCGTTTTCTCTCTGCCGTACGGAAGCCAATTCCGTAATACTAACATCACACTTTGAAGAGAAGAAATTTGACATGAAATCGTCCCGCATTTGTTCCCAGGTACGTATCGACCCCGGGGCCAAGCTAGAATACCATCGGAATGCTTTGTTTGTTTGGGATGACCTGAACAATTGCAAGCAATATTGTGGTATCGTAGAAAATTTTCTCATACTAGTAATGAAGTGCATTAAGTGTTCCTCTGGCGATCCTTCCCCATTAAACTTCTAAAAATCTGGATGCTTGAAGTTGGCTGGAAACGGGATATCTTCTACCTCTCTTGGATACGGCGTTCGGTATCTGAAACGACCAGTATTTTTACGTTCTCTCTCCACTCTGACAGCTTCCTCAACGACTTATCTTACCTCATCTTGTGTCATGGTTCTTGCTGCTGGGGCAGACCCCATTGATCCTGCCCCCTGCGGTTGAAAGCCTTCTGGCTGGTTCTCTTGTCCATTCATTGTGCCCATTATCGGGGGAGCCGCTATCTGGGCTACATTGTGTGCAAGGGTTGCTAAGGCCTCTCTGAGGTTTCTGCACTCTTCCATTAGTGCTCTTTGTGCTTCTGCCATCTCATTCATGCGATCCTCTATAGTCGGCATATGTTCCTGATTTGTCTTGGCCATATGTACTGCAGCTTCTCCACTCTTCGATGAAGCTGTAGTTAGAGTGGGGCGTGAATATGTCGACATAATAGGGCTTACGAAGAGAGGAGAGGATGGAGTTTCATTCGACTTCTCTATGCTTTCGCTGCCATTGATCGATCGGGGAGATACAGACATTGGTGAACTTGTCATTAATACTTTACCTTTCTGCTCTTTCGTCCATCTGACCCTTGGGGTGACTAAAGCTAAGAAGTTGGTCAATGTTAACTGCGTAACTACTCGCTCAGGATATATCGCAGGAGGAGCGAGTTAAGGATTCCTTCTAGCTGCATTGTGCGTTATAGGCCCTCTAACTCTTGGCGAAGGCAGATTCATCTTATGGCTTCTTGCATTTTGTGCTCTTGTCCTACGAGACATTACAATAGTCTAGCCCTAATCTCCTTCCGGCGGTTGAGGCGAAGCAGATACAACCCCAGCTGTTGCTCAAGTAAGGTTGTTTTTGCTTGTCGGAAGTCGGGTCATGTACTCCGAAGGTTGGTTCAATGCGTATTCTATCACGAATCCAGTCGGAGTGAAATGGAAGCTCACTTTCCTTGCAGAAGTTGTCATTGGTTGTAATTTGTAGCTGGATTCAGAAACCTTCAGTTAAAAAATATAATTGTAGTTAGTACTTGAAGAATCGAATAATCTATCTTAAAGGTGAAGGGGAGAATGTTCCCACTGAGAGTCACCATTTTGGCATCGGAAGACACCAAACCACAATGAAAATTCTATAATACTCTCAATGTTGGTATGGAAATAATAAAAGAATCTCCAGCAAAGTCGTCATTTTGTTTCGAACAAGAAACAAATGCATTGGATTTGGGGGAATTATTTTATTCGAACATAACAAGGAGAATAGATATAAGACAATCATCGTATTATTAGTGTTGAGTTCATTTACATCCCTCCAGTATCCCTTAATTCCAAGATAGTTCATTTGAAATACATAAATTGGAATTAACAAAGCTTATATGTTAAATCTCAAATTCGGCAGCATTTTGACAGTTGCTTCAGTCATCTCCTTAAGAGGAATGTCATGTTGATGAACTCCTCCCCTTTTGGGCTTGTCCTTTATGTAAAAGAGAGCTTGGAGCAATGAAGGTCGAACTGGATGATTTCAGCAGCATCTTGACCCCTTTTAGAACTGGCCACATAGTGACCTGGTTGCGCAACCTACACAACTAATTCATTGGTTGCGCAGTCCGCGCAACCGCTCCCCTTCTTTACTCCTCACCTTCAGTCTTCTCTTCAGAGCTTTGCTCCTCTTCAAGAATTCTTCTACTGTCTCAAATGAGAGGGGGAGTGAGGTATTTATAGGCCTCCACACGTGTCAACCCTCGATCTTTGTGCCATGGCCCACTTTGCATCAGATCTGACCCTTCATCTCAATTTTTGTCTACCCTTAATTGCGCTACCCACGCAACAAAAAAGTTGACTGCGCGATCCGAGCAATGGTGCAATCAGTTGCGCGATCCGCGTAAAAGATGAAATCTTGTTGCTAACATATTAGGCTATTTATGTTATCCGCGCAACTACTTCTATTAATTACGCGATCCGCGCAACCACTACTGGTTGTGCGACCCGCGCAATTGTCAAACAAAGCACCTACTTCTTTTTCATTCCTTCCCTCTATGTCTAGTTTCTGATCTTCAATCTTTCTTCATGATTTTTATGCTCCAACACTAGTCGGGCCAGATTTACCCATGGGTTGATCTAACGATGGGATTCCCAAAATAATTTTCGGTTATCAGCCAATCCATGAGAGGACAAGTTCACAGATGGATAATATAAATTCAGCAAATTTAGAAATAATTTCACAAATGACAACAAAATCCAGTATTCTAAGTATATGGATAATAATACACCAATCTTCAACAAACTACAAGGATCATGTTCAACATATTCCAACAATTGTAACAAAATGGACAACAACATGCAAGGCTCTACCTAAATTTATAGATTATACATATCATAATCCAGCCTATACATCACATGGACAGTCATATATCAATACACCAAAGTTTATCTTTTATAGATCAATCATGAAGCACTCAATTCAGCTATACATCAAATATTAAGGCAAGTAACTCAACCAGTTAGCCAATTTACAACATTCCATGCCTTCCCCCAAGCATAATTAATCGCAAAATCAGGATATCAACCACCAATCAGTAATTTACAATATTTCATGCCTTCATTCCAAGCATAATTAACATCTAATCAAGAAATCAATAACCAATCAACAACATTTTAGGGAAAATTAAATATTTGTACCCTACATGAGCATGCAAATCAATAAGTCACATATTTGGGGTATTAGGGCCAAACTCCTTCCCACAATTTTAACAATTCCTAGTCTATTATCCCATTCATGCAATCTAAATGAAATTTCAGCAACATGCACTAACATTATACCACATACATTCATTAAACCTACGCTAGGCATGATAATCGGTCACTTAAAGGTAATAGTCTGCACCTATTGTCGACCAGAAGTTACTGAGATCGTCCTAGCACCGCCGGGTCCACAAACTCAACGTGCCGGGGCCTTACATTGCATGGAGTAGAGGGTAAATTACATGTATATAGCTAGAATCAAGGGAGACATGATTTGAAGCCCTATCTTACCTCAGGGCCTATTTGATTTTCATCGTTTCACTCGGAAAAGGTACATATCCTGTAAATGAGTGATTATTACCGTTTCACCTGTTTGAAAATTCATGGGGGGTTTCACTTCTTGAAACCGGTTTAAAAGTAGTAGTGGCCATTTTAGGACCCCATTTTGATGTATATGATATATTTGTTCCGTCCATCCATTTTATCACAACATTTTGAGATATGAGAAGAAAAATGAGTTAGATCCAATACTCATCTGGCTCATACCAAAAGAAACAATGACCCCAGGAAGTTTTTAACGGTAAGTATTTAATTCACATTTTTCTATGGCGTGGTCCAATTGAGCATTGGATATGCCTCATTTTTTGTCTTATATCATAAATTTATCTGACATAATGGATGAACAGTGTGGATATATGATATGCATCATGGTGGGACCCACAAATGTTTTACAATATTTGCCAGTTTTACCTCCAAAAAGTAGGCCATCAGATCAGTTACGGGGGAAGAGTGTAGCAACTACGGAGGGAAATAATTATTATCATTTACCCGGGTATTTCCCAGTGAATTGGAAAATCAAACACGCCCTCAGATTGGGAGGAATTTCCACTCCAATAATGAAATGCGCCAAAGCTTTCCCGACAACGGAGAGGTGAGGGTACCGAAATTCCCAAATTCCAAGCACCAAGCTCACATGCACACCACAATGGCCCCTTCTCTCTCCTCCCTTGCTCTCTCTCTCTCTCTCTCTCTCTCAGAATTTTAGTTGCTGAAATCTCAACAAATGAGGGAGAGAGGGCTTATAAATACCCTGAAATTATATCTATTAACCCTAGGCTTCAAGAAATGCCTCTAATGGCCCTGTGGGACTCAAATCTAGCTGTTGGGGCTGCCCTAATGCCCCCTGGCCCATCTAATTCATGGGATAGGTGCCTCATGGTCCGATGAAGGGCTGGATAAAGTCTGACGGCAAATGGATGCGGGGTTTTACCAAAATGGCCTGGTTTACGATCAACGGTCACCAATCCTCGATCAATGGTCAGATTTTGCGGATGAGAGTAGAGAAATATCTTTAATTTATGGTGCAAATTTGGGTGGAATCCGACGGCTGAAATATCCTAATTTATTGTCCTAAGTGGCGGGGTCATTTGTTTTAAAATTCAGGTTTTAGGCCTGTGCTAGGGCGAGTTGCTCTTTACAAGTGTTGACTTGACAGCGTGAATTGCCTATTTTCAGGCGTCGTCTGAGTCTGTCGTCCGCGATGGACCACAAGCCGAGTGGGATCAGCATTACTCTACAATTTCAGAACTAGTGGCCCACTAACAAGCAGTTTAGAGCTTGTTCGGGTAATCGGGGTATTTCTGGAATAAATTGGGTAGGGGGATTTCTTGGGCGCAGTTGTTGATATATGGATTAACTAAGTTCACAGTATGGCCTATTTGAAATTAGTGAAAGTGGAGATCTGGTCATGATCACTCTAAACCATCGGTTTTAGGCTAAAAGGGTAACTGGGTTGATTTGGTTTATCAATTAAGGTTCGACCCTTATCTGACTCGGCTTCAAGTAGATATTTTAATTTAGTTATGATTGTCTTGATTAATCAGTGGTAGATCAGTTAGATTTGGGCCTTATGTGAACAAATCATGAGGATAAGCTTGATGTTTTAGTGATCGGTTAGGTTCATTGGTTTTCTACGGTTGATCAATTTTATTTATACGGTTCTTTATCGGTATCAGCCACTTATAAGCTCATCTTAAGTGTCAAGGGTCAGTAAATGATGATGTGGCTCACTATAATAAAATAAAATTTTAAGGATTTTTTATAGTTCAAAATAGCGAAAATTCGGGGTGTTACAACAACCATAAAGGATTCATCTCGAAAAGCCATAAGGGCACAATACCAAAAGATTGAATTTCTTAAATAGGTCCAAATGAATTTCATAAGGTAGGGCCGTTAGTCTAAGGTATACTTTGTCACTTCATAATGGTGGCAATTAAATCCACGTGAATAATTCATGAAAATGGCAATTAAATCATACTGATATCCATGATTCTAAGTACATTAGTAACCCAAGACATGTTACATAAAAGGAAGCATGCTAAGGTTCATATTTGTGGGAAGCATTCCAATTTATGCATGTAATCCTAAATTTAGAGCTACATACAATTCAAAATAGCAATACAAAGCATATACAAGATCATATAATAAACTAAAATGTGTAGAAAAGCTTGAAGGGTAGATCTTCACCTATCGAATTGAGATTTCTACAGCTACAAGTGCTCCAACCTGAGTGCATTGTAATCATGGCGACTCTTATGGGTAAAAATTGGGGGAAACCTTATTTTAACATCAAAAGCCTAAATTTAGCTCCAATTTAACTCAAATTAGAAGTCAATCAAGAGAAAATCCACTAACCTAGATACAGAGTCAACTTGACTCGTCTATCCAACCCCAACTAGGCCCCAAACGAATAATCTGACATCGCCACACAACCTCATGTCCCATACATCTAGTTGGGAAGCTACTACCAACAACCCGAACTTTAGAAACCTGATATGCACGTACTGGATAAGGCATACATGGCATGCATGCACCGAAGGAAGGCATCCCACTTGCATGCAGTAATGGAAGGGTATGCATGAGCATGCGCGAGTGAATTCCAGCCATTAGCCCTCACACGACATCAACTTACACCCCTTGACTTCCTTTATCTTCGAGAATTTATCGAAACCAACCACTAAATAGCCCACCCCAATCCGGAGCGGCAACCCACTCCCAATCTTACTTAATCTCTCCCTCTCTCTTAATTTCTCTCTCATTTTCTCTCCCTCACTTCTCTCACTCTTTTTGGTATGAAAATAAGGAGAAAAGGACGAAAGGCCTATTTATAGCGCCATTTAAGAGGTTGGTGTTCTGCATATACACAACTTTTAGGTGTCTATTAGTCGGACCGACATGAACTAACAATTCTATCGATTAAATAGATAGAGTACTAATTTCACAAATTACCAAGGTGGTCGGTCAGAACAATATGTTTAAAGGTCGAACTGACAGACCGCAATTTCATCTCATAAATTCAGGTCTTTTAGTGTCTTGATGTTCTAGGGGCTCTAACATGTGTTATATGAATACATCCTAGCCTAAAAAGCTCAATTTGGAGCGATCCCACGAGAATTCTTTCTCTAATTATCTTAAGGTTAAGCAAAACCAGGGATCTAGGGGTCGGTCATGCAAGCGTTATTGTATGGCTCAATCTGCCCCTGCACCAACTCCGATTGAGTCACGGGTCCTAGGTTAAGTTTTGGCCCATAGCCCCTAAACCTCGTGGCTACATGCACAATAGCACATGCGATTGTATATTTTAATTAAAAAAAATTCTTGGTAACACCCGAAGACATCTAGTGCCCGAGTATTGGAGGGTCAGGATGTTACATTGATAGCTCAACATATTCCCTTTCAACGAGCAGCTTAGTAAGTGCGCAGACATAAATAATGGTGGGATTCATTAAACCACAAAGGAAATGATAAGTGTTAGATGATAGAATCCAGAAACAGACGGTTATAACTAGCAAAGGGGAGTGAATTGAAGAAGGAAGACGAGAAAGTTGAATACAATCGAAAATCTTGATCCTTTTTCGAAAAGTCACCAAATGCGGTTTAGACTCTCTCAAGCCTAGATATCTTGCCAAGAGTCGAGGCCGGCCAGTGCTTGGGTCTTGAATTCACTATCGGCATCACTTCCATGATAAGTAAGAGTTGTTCTTCTAGGAAAAGAGGAAAGAACTGGGAGAGTAGCCCTAGGTTAGTATTTTGGGTGAAACAAGGAACAAGCATCAAATCCTTGACAATCATGGACGAATAAGGGGATAAACTATCTGGACAGATGGAATCTCCAAGACAAACGAGTATAAGCTCGAGCACGTCAGGTGATCGAACTGTCATGATTGTTGACCCTAGCACAGATTTGATATCTTGGTTAGAAGAAGAGGCCATTGAACTGCATAGTGAATTGAAGAAGGAAGACGAGAAAGTTGAATACAATCGAAAATCTTGATCCTTTTTCGAAAAGTCACCAAATGCGGTTTAGACTCTTTCAAGCCTAGATATCTTGCCAAGAGTCAAGGTCGGCCAGTGCCTGGGTCTTGAATTCACTATCGGCATCACCTCCATGATAAGGAATGACTCTAAAGTAAGAGTTGTTCTTCTAGGAAAAGAGGAAAGGACTGGGAGAGTAGCCCTAGGTTAGTATTTTGGGTGAAACAAGGAACAAGCATCAAATCCTTGAAAATCATGGACGAATAAGGGGATAAACTATCTGGACAGATGGAATCTCCAAGACGAACGAGTATAGGCTCGAGCACGTCAGGTGATCGAACTGTCATGATTGTTGACCCTAGCACAGATTTGATATCTTGGCTAGAAGAAGAGGCCATTGTACTGCATAGTGAGACAAAGATCAAGAGCCAGTCAAAAGAGAAGCAGGAAGATGATCACAATGGAAATATAACTTTATAAAAGCAAATCCAACTATTGTGATTCATGTCCGCATTGAAACCAATAATCATGCTAGGAGAATTCTAATGTTGGCATTAACTCACATGAGGGTCAAATGCAAACCCCGCGTTGACATGTATAATGAAATTGAACATCCGCCAAAAGCTCGGATATCAAACGTCCCAGCGTATCTCTCGATATGAAGTGGCATGGGGATCATTGTTTACACCCATTTTTGGTGCCCTAACATAGGCTAATGGGAGGATGCAATGTGGAGACACTACTTATTTGGCATATGTAAAATTTGTACTCGCACTCGAAGATATTTGTGTTCGCTCTTTCTTCGACGTTACATATTCCGTCATTAATTCGACAATACAAAATCTTATCAGTTCTTTAAAGGGATTAATCATCGCATGCCACATAGCCACGATCAACCTATTAAATGAGACAATATGCCTGACATGTCTATAAAAGACCCATCGAGTGAGCATATCTTATCTAACAATTGGATATGATCTCATCTATAAGGTCATTTCTCACAATCCTTTCAAAATGGGAGATTTCCCTATAGACATTTAAAGAATCAACAACGAGACATTTAAAGAATCAACAACGACATGGAAGATTCTAAAGACCAATAAGTCAAATCAACATCTGAGCTAACTCGGATATGGTCTCATAGCCAAATCGTAAAGGGATGACCAAATCTATATCAAATCCCATTCTACATGATGATCGGAATCAAGAGAATGCGAGATTTGGTCTGTCCAAGTGAGACTTTGTGGTCGACTATGGTGTGAAAAAGAGCAACCTTAATCCAAACATGACACATTTTTTCTCCTTGCTCTTTTCTAGAATGGATCGAGGATAGATTTCGTGGACAGAACAGCGTACTGATAGCGACAGTGTTTCCTGGGCCCACCATGATGTATGTGTCCTATCCAAACCATCCATCCATCTTCTCATACTAACTTATGGCATGAGCTCAAAGACGAGGCAGATCCAAAAGTTTTGGATTAAGCTGATATTTATGTTTTCTCTTCACCTGGGTGTGTGTGACCTAATAAACAGGTTGGATGACAAAGAAACATTACGGTATGCCCCAGGAAGTTTTTAATGGTGGGCATTCAATCACCACTGTTTTCATATGGTGTGGTCCCTCGACATTTGGATCTCCCTCATTTTTGGGTTCATGCCATATAATGATCGGGAAAAAATAGATGGACACCTTGGATAAAACACCTATATATCATCCAGGGCCCACATAGCTGTCAGCACGCAATCGGCGTCCAGATTTCGTACGTTGGAAGCACCACTTCAAACTTCACTGTCACTGCGATCACATGTTAGAAATATGTTCCGATTTTTGCTTTTTCTAGAAGTATAATAATACTAAGATAAGGTTCCAAGTTGGAGTCTTAACTATAATATGGAATTTTAAAATGTTTCTGTTTCCACTGCACTGCAAAAATTTCCAACGATGGAAGAAGTTGGAGATTCGACGCCTATTATTGAAAGATTTTTGGGGCCCACCATGATGTTTATAAACGACACAATACTCATTGGTAAGGTAAGTCACGCCGGGATGAAGGGAAAATCCAAATTCCATCATGAAAGTAGGTAACAACAGTGGCCCACAGAGGTTTTAAATTCCAACGGTCGCAATCCCAACTCCACTGTTTCCTATGACGTGTCCGACTTTTCTGATCCCGTTTAAGCCCAAATGATGGGAAACGGATTGGCTACTCCGCCTACCTCTGTGGACCTCGTCATGATATATGTGTTTCATTCATGCGATCCATCTATTTTTCTAGATCAATTTATGGTATCATTTCAGAAATGGAGTATATCCCAATCTCAAGTGGAGAACATTAAAGGAAACAATGTTGAATGAACGTTAACCATTAAAAACTTTTTGAGGGTCATAAAAGTTTTAGATCAAGCTAATATTTGTTTTTTTTCCTTCATATGGGCTTTTATGACCTAATCAACAGATTGGATGACAAATAAACAGTACAGTGGGCCTTCAAGGGATTTTAAAGGTGCATACCCAATTACTATTGTCCTGTAGAGTAGTCCACGTGATATTTACATCCCTCTCATTTTTTGCATCAAGCCTTAAAATGATACGTAAAAATGGATAAAACACATGCATAATGGTGGGGCCAACAGAGCACCGAATACAAGCCACTGGGCTAGTGGGAGGGGAGTAGCCAATCCCTTTCCCAAATGATGGGGAGCAGATTGTCTGGTGTACCACACATTACCGACTTAGCTGGTGTGGGTACTTGTGCGTGAAGACGAACGCTGACTCTCCTTGTACGAGCGGTCAAAAGGAGATGAAAGTAACATGGCCACGTAATGACGTATTTATTATATCCACACCGCTTCATCTATTTTCAAAGATTATTTTAAATCATGAGCCCAAAAATAAGTCATACTCCAAGTTAAGTGGACGACGACGAATAAAAGTATGGATAATAATTCCCACCATTAAAACATTTATTAAACCCACCATAATGTTTATTTCTCATCCAAGCTATTTATAAGGTAACATTTGTTGAACCCATCATAATGTTTATTTTCCATCCAATCTATTTATAAGGTTACATGGACTTGGATAAATAAAAAAACAAATATCATATTAATCCAAAAATTTTATAACCCCAAGAATTTTGGGTTTCAATTGTAATGGTTCAATCCCAACTATTTTTTATGGTGTGATTCACCTAACACGTGAATTTGTCTTATCTTTCAGCTCAAGCCATGTGACAACTCGCCAAATGAACAAATAGTTTAGATATAATACATACCTAATTATGGGACCCACAAAACTTGATGACGTTAACACACCAGTGAGATAGGTGGTATGTGATACACCAGCCAATCCACTGAAGGGGTGAGTGGGACAGTTAATTGGTGTAAGTGGCGCTCAAAGAGGAGCGCGTATTCTCTTCAAACCCGTGAACGTACAAACTGCTGCAAGGAGATCAAATTTAGGTGGCGCACAATGATATATTTATTCTATACACACCTTACATCCATTTGGGGAGATTATTTTAGTCCATGATCCTGAAAAATAAGTCTCACCGAAAGCTCAAGTGGATCACACCACAAATAGCAGTGGGACAATAATTCCGACTGTTAAAATATTTGTAAGGCCCACCGTAGTATTTATTTTCCATCTAATTTGTTGACAAGGTTACATAGACAGGCATGGAGAGGAAAAACAAATATTAAATTGATCCAAAACCTTTGTAACACCTAAGAATATTTTAATGGTAGATGTTCAACCCCAACTGTTTCTTGCAATGTGGTCCACTTGATCTTTAGATCTATTTTCTTTTGGTCTCAACCCTTACAACAAGGTTGCTAAATGGAAATATGATTTTGCTATAACATATACCTCATGGTGGGGCCACATCACTTGGTGACCTCAGCAAACCAGCGAGGTCAGTGGTACACCAGTCGACCTACTAGCCAATCTGGCCAGAAGCTGATTGGCTGGCGTTCCGCATACCACCAAAGCTGGCTGTATGTTTACATCCCCAAGATCCGTGAGTCCTACCCTTAGGTATGTGTTATATCCAAACCATTCATCTATTTGCCAAGCTTGTTGTAAGGCTAGAACCTAAAAATAAGATGGAACAAAAGATCAAGTGAGCCACACTGCATATAGTAGCATGGAATTGGCCACACCAGTTACTCTGCCCTTAAGCCGATTGGCTGGTGTACCACACACCACCGACTTAGCTTGCATGTAAACATATCATGCGAAGATAGTGCTGAGGCTCCTCGAGCTCCGAGTTGTACAAGCAGTTCAAATAAGACGAAACTCATATGGGCCGACAATGATGTATTATTATATCCGCTGTTCATCCATTCCGCGAACATGATCCCAAAAATAGTCATATCCAAAGCCCAAGTGGGCACATCACAAATAGCATAGGAAAAATGATTCTCACCGTTAAAACATTTGTAAGGCCCACTATAATATTTATTTCCCATCCAATCCATCCATAAGGTCACACAGACCTGGATGAAGATGAAAAACAAATATTATATTGATCCAAAACTTCTGTGTCCCCAAAGGCTTTCAATGGTAGATGCTCAATTTCATACTACTATTTGCAGTGTGGTCCACTTGATATTTGGATCTGTCAAAATTTTCGGCTCTAGCCTCACAACAAGCTCACCAAATGGATTGACAGTTTGGATATAACACATACCTCATGATGGGACCCACAAAACTTGGCAATGTAAACACTCTTGATGGGGTGGGGTAGATGTCATACTGCACCCAAGAAGCTTTTTGGGCGGAAGCGGATTGCGCCAATGACGCCACCATGTTTTGGAGCCCACATGATGTATGAGTTATATCCACACCATCCATTCATTTTTTGAGATGATTCTACGGCATAACTTCAAAAATAGTCATATCCAAACATCAAATGGACCACACCACATAAAGAAGTGGGGATTTAATGCATATCATTGAAAACTTCCTGGGCGACAGAAATTTTGAATCAAGCTGTTATCTGTGTGTGGGTGAGACATTGACCGTAGGCCCATCTCAATGTCTGAATGGTAGATGCATGCTGTCTATTATCTTCATCCACTTCTTAGAAAATTAGTCTCTATGTTGTCAAGGAGGTCTAAACTGGCTCCACCTCTGTGGATTGTCTGCACAATCCAATGCATCATTCATCTGGTTGAGAGCTACAGAGGGATTTGAGCACAATGAGAAAGCCCTCGAAGTATAACTGGGGGTGAAAAATGAAGTCATTGGCTTCAATTTGCGTAAAGAAATGGCCCATTGTTCAATTTGGGGCTCGCATGTATAAGAGGTCAAAATCGAAAGGTGAGCCCCCAAGCAAACAATGTGGGTAGTTGGGGGTCGACCGTCGTGCACTCGATCAAGATATTGGGTATATGCCTGATGAGGAAAACCACTCGAGGAGACGACCACGGCCATGGATGTGGTACCCCATTCGGCAAGAAAATGTCGCCCACATTTTCTCCATCCACCCACACAAAGCATCAACCAAAAAAAAAAATAATCCATGACCACCAACAATCCACGAATCATCCATCATCGAAACCCCCCATCCATGGCTGAGATCCCCTCTGACATTGGGTTTAAATATCCACTGTGATTAGGGTTTTCAATGGAAGAAGAAGTTGGGTTTAAATATCCACTGTGATTAGGGTTTTCAAGGGAAGAAGAAGCGAAGAGAGAGAGAGAGAGAGAGAGAGAGAGAGAGAGAGAGAGAGAGTATATCTTAGATGAGAAATTAGAGGAGTTGAAGCGGCGAGAAAGTAGTGGTCGAGGAAGAGAAATTGGATAAGAAAAAACCAGGGAGAAGGCACGCCTGATCAAACTCGTTTCTGTTCTCATATGATAAAATGATATGGAAGAACGGGTGGACAGCATGGATGAAACACATACATCATGGTGGGACCTACAGCGCACCGACCACTAGCCATTGGCTAGTGGCAGGGTCACTAGCCAATCCGTTATAGAAGTACCATCAAGCGCGTGCAGAATTGCATAAGTGCGGGATTTGTTTCCTATTCTGATTGTGATACTATATGATACTATATATCGGGTGTAATCGGGATTGAGTGAGAGAAAAGGTATTCTAAGGCTTTCTGATTTTTTCCTAAGGGTTTCAAGGGTATAGCTTGTGCTTGTGAAGGAGATTCGAGGCTTGTTTGAATCGGTAACTTCCTATCTCTTGTAATTTATGCTTTCATAGTGCATTACTGGTTGATTTGTGCCGTGGTTCTTTCTGAAAATGGTTTTTCCACGTAAAATTCATATTGTTTGTGATTGGACTTGGTTGTGCAATTGTGAGTACTTTGCTTGATTCAACTCTGTGTCCTTCCGCAGTTCCCCAATAGAAATTACAATGGTAAATAATTATTACTCATTTAGGTAAATGGTAAAACAAACAGGTTCTTAAGTGTGTGCTAGAGATAGGAAGCCTTACATGTTATTGAGCTTGAGATAGAAAGGGTCAAGAATCTCTCTTATTTGCAGGCTTTGGTTCTCTTCCAATGTAAAAAATCAAATTCACCATGACTCTCTCCCTTTCTTATCTAATATTAGGTTTCATAAAGTAATTGGGTTTTAGAGACTAATAGCTTTTTTTTTTTTTTTCTTTTTCAACACAAGGAATGCATGTGCGTGCATGTGGGCTACCATACATATGGATGGTTCAAACATTCAGTCGTCCAGAATTTTTTACGCCAAGGAGAACACAAGGGGGCACACATGAAAGATGGATTTGATGTCATTCACAGATCATGGTGGGTCTAGACATTGCGTTATAGGTTAAGCTTAACTAACAAAGGTTTGTCATGGATCAGGCCTCTTCAACAAAATAAGCAAGCATCAAGCATACCATAATAATCAAAATTTCTAGCATGCATCAAGCATACCATAATAATCAAAATTTCTAGCATGGGATGCATCGATACAAGAACTTGGTCATCTCATTAACAATAATATTCAGTGGCACAAAACGGTCTATAGACAACTTGGAAATAACAGGATATGAAACAGGACAACTTAGAAATAATGGGATATGAAAAGCCAGAGAATTCAACCATACTATTGCACCAATGAAATCATTTGTTCAAGTACCTATCAATGCATTAACTCCATAATGCCAGGCTTTTTTAAAGAGAAAAAAGAACAATCAAGCAGTTCCTATTGAACTCAAAATCATTTCTTCTTAAAGACAACATGAGAACACATCCATTCTTCCCCATCATTATGTGCAAATACCTCGCCTTCGAGAATGAAAAAAATTCGCCAAAAGATTATTATTTTCATTGCCTCTTCCATATTGCCAGTAGAAGACTCCATTATTTTCTTTATGGCATTCATATTAGAGTCTATATTCTTCAACCATTCTTTCCTGCAAGAAATGAAATGGAAGTTCCACTCTTAGTAATGCTGGACAAAATCAAGTCAATGCTAAAACAAGTATGCTATATTTTTTAAAGTTTGAACATACATGGTGCGTCCAAAATGCTTCCCGTTGAGAATCCAATGGTCAACAACTGACAGATCATCCTGACAAGCAATTAAAAAATATTAGACACAATCCCTTACTATTTGATCCCACGGAGCAGTTCATGTGCTGAAACTTCGATGAATTGACTCAAGAGTTATGCTATGGCGATTCACATATACATCATGGTGGACCCTGCGGGAGGAGAGGACGCGTCGCTGTAGTATGGTGAATTTCGTAACATTGCTCTTGATTTAAAATTTAGGGCCCATTTGGATACCACGAAATAAGTTATTTTTTCTACTTATAGCAGTAGATAAGTAACTTATTTGAGATAAGTTATTTTTTCTACTTATAGCAGTAGATAAATAACTTATTTGAGATAAGTAAGTTTGGTTTATGATCAATTATAAGTAGCTTTTTTTATTAAAGTTACTCAATCACTTCAGTTTAATAAGTAGAAATCAAGATAAGCTACTTAAGGCATAAATAGCTTAAGTAACTTATGATCCAAACGCCCCCTTAGAGACCCCACAAAGTAGAAGTCATAAATTTTGAAAGTTTGACTTAAAAAGTCTTGTAAAACGTTTTCTATTTCAGGATTCTTTGACGTCCATAAAAAAAGGTGTTAAATGAATTTCTGAGGCCCTCCAAAGGAAAATAAGGTGACTGTTTGACCAATGCATTTTTTACACTTTCAAGTAAATCCATGGAAACTACACTGCAAACCAAACTGTTTCAGCAATAGAATCCACATTTATTTTTTTATTTTTATTTTTTTTTTTGCATTTTGCATTTTGCATGGATTAATGTTTGTTTCACATATCCATATTCTACATTCAACAAAAGAAAATATGCCAAGGAATAGGAATGCAGAATTATCTAAACTACTCGTAATAGAGTAATGCGGTCTAACCTGGAAATATAGAAGAAGTGAGGACGATGGCATGATGAATGTCCCGCCAGGGAACATATAGTCCGTGTACCAATCATCATCATCAATAGGCTATAAGAGATGCTTGCAAAGGAGGCCAATGAGATTAACGTGTGATATATCTTATTACAATAAGCTCAAATTGACGGCATGGACATGAAGCATAGTAATTTGCTAACAGAAAAGGGGAATGAATGAAGAAAAAAAATAAATAAATTCAAATTCACAAGAAAAACTAAAATTTGGCAACATAGTGTTGTTTAAGCCTAGAGCTTGATCGATGACTTGAGAGCATACCTCATTCCCATAAGCCATGGTTTTATGGCATGCATGATCCACAAAAAGAAGGCTGTCATGGTTCATCCACTGGGATACCTTTCTTAGAAATAACTCATAGTTCTTCATGTGCTGTGAAAACAAATGAAGTTTAAGTACTCATGGTTCAATCCACATGATTCAAACATTAAGCTTTGATTTTAAGATGAGAGAAGATCATTTACCTCGAGTAATCCAATAACTACTATCCTATCAAACGTAGCCTCCATTTCAAGCTTTGATACATCTGCTAATATAATCTCAACATTCGATAGCTGAAGGTTCCTAAGGAATGAATGTGGAAAGTTACTTGATATAACTTCTTCAATAGCATTCTCTAATTGTATTTAACATTCTTAAAGATTTAACTCAACAATGATATCTTTTTTGTATAAGTTGACAGTATAAGGTCATGTTTGGGTGCCACCTTGAAATCAACCAAATTTTTTACACGATCGCTCATATAAGGTCCTCGAAGCCGCCCTTGGATGGTTGATAGTGAAGAGACGGTTGTGGCCAACCTAGGTGTATGTGGAGTTGATTTTATAAGGACGTATTGTCTGACTAAGAGTTGATTTATAGAGACTGTATTGTCCTACTAAGATCTTTGTAATGCTACCAGCAGGTGCAATTGCTACTAGTATCATTCAAGAAATTATAAGATGCAAACCATGCATAACTATATGAGATTTACATATAAAATACAAGGAAGCAGAGTACAAACTAATAATACCACTTAAAAAGTCTTACTTGCATTGCTCTTCTATGTAGTCTTTCTGAGAGATTGAATTGGTAACGGCTGTAATACGACAATTTTTATACTTCTGAGCAACATGTAAAGTAAATGGTCCTTGTCCACAGCCAAGATCAAGGATGGTTTGACCATCTTGTATTTGTGCCCTTTCACAGCATAGATCAAGCATTGCAATCTCAGCTTCATCCAGTGTCGTCGATTCATCCTTAAAGTAACAACAACTGCAAAAGTTTGTATATAAAATCTAGTTTGGTTTAAGTGAAGGTTAGACAAAAGAAAATAACAGAGTTTTCTAAGCCAGTTCACACCATGCATGCGCCAGCACGTTACATAGCTATGAGATTCAAGGATCAGGTCGACCACTAATTGGTTGGGCCATAGTATATAGAATGGATTGTAGAAAAACCTGGTTGAACTTTTTTCGAACCTGCCCATCTATTTCTAATACCGTGGCCAACCTACCGGGTAGACCGACTTTATTTCTGGTAGAGAATGTCTAAGTGCTCAAACCCATATGGATGGCCTTTTTACATGTCTGGGATTATAGAAGCTCCAAACTAATGAAAATTTTGGATTGAAATCAAACAAATTTATTTTTACTTCCCGCTTCTAGACTAAAATGTGAACTACAGCAAGAAGCAAGTTTCTCAATAACATTTCATGAAGTTTGGAATGAAAAACAGAGTTTAAGCAATAATCCATGCTCATATAATTTCCAATTAATAATAAAATTTATTATACAAATTATACAAGTTCAAGTTCCATGAGTTATGCCAAAAATAAAATGTTCATTGAAAATTAAGAAGAACCATCCTTCTACAAAACAATACCAATTTACCTAAATATCAGCTTGATAATGGACTTGTTCTATTAATTTCAGATTTCAACCAAGAGAAATGATCATCCTGCCAACTTGTCATATGCAGAGAATATCTGGTTCATGAAAAGGTGGGCCACACAATGACAATCAACCTGGTATAAAAGCCATGGCAATCCACATACTATGTAGGCCACACCAATTTTGAATCATACCATTGACTATCTATAGGTTTTGATGTTTTGTTCCACCTTATGGGAGGGTCAGCTTGGTTTCCATATCTGGTGATTACTATGGTGTGGCCCACCATTTTCAAAGATCGGATATTTCTACGGATGTGAAATGTTGGTGGGAAAGAAATGGTCAGGCGTAAAAATTCACATGACCGTTCACTTACAATTGCTGTATGTATCATTTCTATATAATCAAAAATTGAATTCTATACTTGTTGCTCAACCAAATTGTATACTTAGCAAATTTTTATTATTATTATTATTTTTCTTAAAGGCTTGAGTTAGGAAGTGCACTTCAATGCAACATTTCCTCCATTAACCATGATCAAAACTTGCAATTATACAAACTTCAAAGCCTAGACTAAGTTGGGCTATCGTCCTCTCCATTTCTTTTTTCCTCTAATGTGACAAAGGTATTCAATAATGGTAACGGTGGCTGTAATGGCCATTGCCATTACCGGCCCCTTAACAAGCCGCTATGGCCCATTTTACCCATGACAGCTGTTATGGCCCCACAACAAATAATTGTTCTGACCATTACTGTTAAGTAATGGCTGTCATGTAACCGTTTTTAGTACCATGAATGTGACAGTTATTAAGCATGTTCTAGTGAAACACACAAGAAGTGACTGAAATGTACATGATTTTCTTGAGAATAAAATTAATTTATTTTACAAGTCACTATGAATTTACCTAAAGTTGGAGGACAACTCTAACAAGGGAGTGTTTGGGTGCCACTTGATAATAATTTTTCCTCATTGTTTTCTTTGAAAGCAGAACTGTAGCTGTAAGTGATGTAGGCAGAATATGGGTCCAGCTATCATCTACTGTAAAATTCCATCTGTTTATTTATTTATTTATTTATTTATTTTTTAATAAAGTCCCTTCTTATTGGAGGAACATACACTAGGTTATTTCCTATTGGTTATTAGGACTTGCACTCTAATATGATTGGTTAATCCATGTAGAACATTATTATTGGTTGGTTTTCTCTATAAAAGAAGCTAAGAGAGGGAGATTTTTTTTTTCTTGAAATTTACTAGCACTTTGTGCCATTGTGAGGTTGAGATCCTTCTACTTGAGTGACTCGCAGAAGTCCCAATTTCCATGTTTTTATATGCCCTTTTGCTGACCTACCCAAACCCTGTTGATTCATCACCTAGTTACTAGCCTAATCATGGAGTTCATTTATCTATCAATGATTACCACCATTGATATCCATCATCATGAAAACCACATGTCGCATCAATGATATAAACAGCTATTGTCAGCAAGCACTCATTGGGAAGTCAATCAATAGTTCACACCATCTCTCACTTCTATTTCCAACTTCAAGAACTAAATGTCGCAATACTTCATGGGACATGGACACGTCATGGAGCTTCGACATGAAGGTATGAGTCATGCCCACATACCAAACATTAACACCTGTGAGGGGAGGTGGTAAATCACTGCCTCACCAAATTCATTTAACATTGCATGAGAGCTATTTTAGCAGGTCTTTGTCAGATTCAAAATTAACTCATTTTAAGCTGGCAACGAAACATGCCATTAAATTTTGGCAAACAATTCCACTTCAGAAGTAACCATGATCATTGTAAATTTGGAAGTAGGAAAGCAGGTAGGTGGCACTAGGAATTAAACCATTAGTGCTACTAAAGGAGGTGTAAGCCATGGTGCAGGGGTTCTTGCAGGGAATTGCAACAGCAAGCCAACATGGGCACAACCATCTAGTGCCATTGCAGATCAGAATGTAGAGGAAGATGTTGCAGCAACCAGAGAATCCAAGAACTATGATTGTTCTTGCAAATGGCCAGCAGGAAGGAGATGCAGACTATGGGAGCTTACAATGGACAGCATTGAACAGGAATACATGCACCAAAGATATTGGGCACCTATTTTTCTCTGCCAATTTGGCTAAGGTAGTATGGTTTTAATTTCAATAGAGTATTTATGATTTTTTTAGTTACCTAATAAATCCAGTTTGCAAAGACTAAGTTGGTGCATGAAGAGTGCTAAATCACATTCCATGCTGGGCAAGTTGAGGGGTTTAGTGCCAATGTTCATTGTGTGGAAAATCTGTTTGGCATGAAATGATGCGGGGTTTGAGGGTTGTCGAATGGTAAATGCAAAGAGAGTCATTCATAAGGTTAGTGGTTGGATAGAGGAAATGGCAGGAAATTTGGATGCTCTTAAAAAGAATCCCGTGCCAAACATTAGAGGTAACCTATGGATGGGGGCAGATAATGTCAAAAAGAATCACTTGTAGATTGGTTCGTACTTCGTGGGAGAAACCAAGTCTGGGATGGATTAAATTGAATTTTGATCTCTCTTCAAGTTCACATCGGGCTCAAGTGGGGTGGCTTGTGTGAAGCTAGGGCACACTCGAGGTGGGCGGCCCGTGTGAGGCGTGTGGCTCATGTGAGGTGGAACCCATGTGAAGTGGGGCCTGGGCTATGAGATAAAGGAATTGATTCTCTATGCTCTAGCAGTTCGAGCTTTTAGAGCAAGTGGTTAGTTGGCTCGCATCAAAGTGGTATTAGAGCAGGAGGTCTCATGTTTGAGACCCCCCTTATTGGGTCTAGTGGTATCAGAGCAGGGCTCGAGTGGGGCGGCAAAACCCTAGTTAAGGTTTTTCCCTCATTCTATGGATGTAAGAATATTTTATATAAGCAATTCACTATTGAGAAAAGAAAAGAGAGAACAAAGAAGAAGAAGAAACCGTGATGTATAGAGGGTAATGCTCTCTTAAGGACACATGGAATCCACATCTCTTCATTCTTATTTTTAAAATTAACTCTTTTAGGATGACAACCGAACTACTCCCTATTTTGATAAATAATTCCACTTGTAGAAGAAACCATGATCATCAATCATGGGTCAGACTCCATTCAGGACACGAGGAATCCTTAGGTGATGATTAGAGGAAAATCACCATTCTTGGTAGGTAGACCTTAGGTGAGTGGATTGGATGAAGAAAGAGAAAATTCGATTCTTGATCATGTAAAATACTAACATTCATGACTGATTAATCCTATCCCTCCAACTTCATGTTCTAATTTCAAAACCCTTCAAAGAACACTTTGAGCACAAATCCATCATTGTTCTTTTTTCTAATTCTATCGTGGTCATTTATGAAATCCTGTTGTTGTCCCTTCTAACTTCAAAGTTGATTCGTTTTTTACAAAACACAGATCATATTTTCGTTTAGAATCATTTCCATCCTATAAATATTGCATAAAATAATAAAAATTGTTATTTTTGTTTAGGCAAAATACTAGATTGACTTTGGCCTTTAGTAAGACCTGCTTCCAAGTCTTCAAAGTAACTATTGTTCTGTTCTTGCAGACACAGATAGTTGATCAATTGTCTGACATTGCTTGTTGAAGATGGAAAAAAGAGATTTGGGCTTCATTCTATCCTGGGACGAAACATGCCCAAAAAATATCCCAAGTTGGAAGATCCTAACCATCAAATCTTTCTTCATCTACCATGGACTGTTGGTGTATTTCTTCTTAACCATGTATTTACATGCCACCCAGATCCATAGCTCAAGTGGTAGACTGAGTGAAAGATACCTCGTTTCAACACCGAGGTCTTGGCATCGAATGAAGAGATTTTAACCATGTACATTTTAACCATAGACTGTTGGTGCATTTCTTCTTAACCATGTAAATTTTAGGCTTGATCAAATGAAGAGATTTTTTTTGGACATGGTAAATGGAGACCTTCATATCAATGGCTTGGACAAACCAACCATGGGCCCTAGATGTTCAGATTAGGTATAAACACATGTAATTTCCCCTATTCGTTTATCAAACATAGTTTTGATACGAACAAGTTTTCTATTGTTGTTCACATTTCTACAACTCAAAAATATGTTACAAGAGGTGAATAGCCCAAATAAATATAAAAGAAAATAATATTGAAGATAGAGAAAAGCCACAAATGTACCTCTGCTTGAGAGTCTTTCCAAAGATTAACTTGAGGAAAGACATGGGTACCTCATACCACTTGGAGTTTAGTGCCTCACTCTCATTTGCAATGTTCATCTTTCGTAGAGCTGCCAATAAGAAGTCCTAAAGAGTTAGATTCCAATTAATAAGAAAACCAACCATTCTACTCTACCAAATCTTGTTTTATAGTGTTTGCTAGATTGGGAAACTCATCAGGTATGCTACTCAGCAAAGTATTTAGCCTAAAAACCAGACTGGTCTACTCATCAGGTGGGCCACATGTGTTACAGATGTATTAATTTCCCAAATTATTGAAGTAAGAATATTTATATGAATGTAGACCATCAGTTATTGATGCAGCCTAGGCCCCACATCTCCCACTCGAGCTCAGTATGAAAATGCCCATGCATTATTCACCCCTGGTGAGGAGTCTCGAACACGAGACCTCCCACTCTGATACCAATTTGATGCAGGACAATTAACCACTTTCTCTAAAAGCTCGAACTGTTAGAGTACGGCAAATTAATCCATTTATTTCATAGCCCAGGCCCCACATCTCATGGGTTAGGACCTCGGCCGACCCCCCCTCGTGGGCTCCAAATCACATGGGCCGCCTACCTCGAGTGTGTCCCCGCATCCCACGGGCTACCCCACTCGAGCTCAGTGTAAAATGCGCATTAATCACCCCCGGTGAGAAGTCTCAAACACGATACCTCCCCCGTGCACCCCAAAGCACATGGGTCACCCACCCCAATTGTGTCCCTTCATCCCACGGGTTACTCCACTCGAGCCCGGTGTGAAAATGCCCCTGCATTAGCTATCCATGTCTAAGGTTCCGCTCTTTTCCTACACATGTAACCACCCGAGGAGTGGACTGATCAGATTTCTTGCCCAAGGGAACTTAAGAAAGACCCAAATCAAATGCACATAGCACATCCTCTCCTCTGACTGATCTCTTGGAGCCATATAGCCTTACGATGCAACGAGTCTACTCTACCACAAGAGATCTGTAGTCCTCCTGTTATCTGTGAACAACAGATGTGCATACTAAGGCATGTTTCGAGCATCATCTAAGGTATTAAAAGCCAACCAATGCTCTTAGATAAACAGACATCTACTTCAAGACTCCTATGCCCATGTGTAGGAGAACTACTAAATTTCAATGTAACTTTTCCTTTCCACCTTGTGGATAGGAAAACCTTAGAGCAAAACATCCACCACTATCATTAGGTATAGTTGCACTTCTTTAGTTGAGGGGTACTTTCCTAAGGGAGAAATGGTCTTTTGATCCTGAGTTTCTTCATCTCTAAGTTAAAGCAAGTTGTAAATGCTCTCTCTCTCTCTCATATATATATATATATATAGGTAAAAGGTACTATGCACTCAACCTCTCGATAAGCTCCCATGAGGTCGAGCTATGTGGGCCCCACCGTGATGCGTGTCGACCATCAACACTGCATTTGATGGGTCCCTTTTAAATTATGGGATATCCCAAAAATTAGCCGTATATGGAACTCAGGTGGGCCATACCACCTAAAATCATGTGAAGACATGCCAAAAACATATAAAAACACTTGGTGGGGCCCACCTGAGTTTTGAATGCTGCTGAAACTTGGTCTGAACCCTCATCCAAGTGGGACACACATAATGGATGGGCTGGATTTGCAAACCACATCTTAGTGGGCCCAAAAAATGATTATGAATGTTTTAATAGTGCACGACCCCTCTCAACTTCTATATGTGGTGTGGCCCACTCAAGTCACGGATTGACTTGATTTTTGAGACCTAGGCCCACGATGGAATGGTGCATCTGACTGATGGGGTAGATGTTCAAAACGCATCACGGTGGGGCCCACACAGCTCAACCTCATGGGACGTTCCCATCAGCTCTAGCGCATAGTACTTTTTCCAATATATATATATATATATATATATATATATATATATATATATATATATATCTTACACCCTTCCCGAGTCAAGTTTTGGGAAGTTTTATTGAATTCAATCGAGTCAATAGCCAAATTGAGTGTTTCAATATGAAATCTGATTCAATCAAGTCAACTCAACCCTCAGACTTGGTTGACGGGTTAATCACCATGATAAAGAGACGTTGGTCAATGACTAAGGGCTCGTTTGTGTTCTCAAATGTCTTTAATTTGTCTGTAATTGAGTTTGTCAATGGCATGAACAGACCACTCGATCCGATCGAGCAGCTCTCGATATCATCGACAACCCACTTGATCTCATTAAGAAAATCCTGTATTTTTTGCCTTTGCTCCCTGGATATTTTTGGGTACAAATCGATCAGATCGAATGTGGTTCCAATCTCATCGATGGGTCATTGATGGCACTCGATATGATCGAAGCTCCCATTGATCTATTTGCGTTGTTTTGCAAAATTAAGAGTTTTGTTTCCTAATTCTTTTTTAATCCTTTTGAAGGGTTATAATTGGGGATTTGGGTATAAAAAATGTGCTTAGGGATTTTGGTGAGCAAAGTGAGTTTAAAGCTAGGTTTTTTGTGGTTTTTAACTTGTATTCCCTGATCGGTAAGTTCTTCCATTTCTTGTAACATTGAGTATCATGGTGGATTCGTTATCTCTTTTTGCCATGATTTTTTCCCGCAAGGGTTTTTCCATGTAACCTCACCCCCCCCCCCCCCAAACTAGTGGTATTAGAGATAATGTTAGAGTTTGAGTTTATTGAATCTGAAAATATGTCTTCTAAGGGATCTAATATTAAATATGAAATGGAGAAGTTCACTAGAAGAAATAACTTTGAACTATGAAAGGTTAAGATGAGAGGCCTCTTAGTTCAGCAAGGATTGTAACACTCTCTCTTGACAATGCAAAGCGTTTGTGTCTAGCAGATAATGTCTTGGATCAAAAAACTGCCGCATGGATATGGACGAAATTGAATGATTTGTATATGAAGAAATCCATGGGTCTGTATCTTAAGAAGTAATTCTATAATCTTAAGATGAAAGAAGGGTTTGACATTAATGAACACATGAGCACTTTCAGCGAGTTACTATATAAATTGATGACTCGTAGGTTAAGATCGAAGAGGAAGATCAAGCCTTGATTCTCCTGAATTCGTTTCCATCATCTTTCAAGAATCTGGTAGACACGCCAATCCACGGTAGAGATACCATCAATGTGGAGACTATTATCTTAGCCCTTCATGAGAAGTAGTTGAGAAAGAAAGACTGTAACGAAGGTACCTCTATGGATGCGTGGTTTCTAAGAGAAGGAATACTGAAAAGAAGATGGGCAATTCTCGATCCCTGATCCAAATTGAAAGAGAAGGACAAGATGAAGTACTGGAATTGTGGGATGATAGGCCATATGAATAAGGATTGTAGGAACCTTAAGACTCAAAAGGGAGAAAATCAAAGAATGTGCCTAAAGATGTTAATACACAATCATACGAGGAGATGGATGGTGGTGATATCTTAACCGCATCTAAATCCGTTTACCTTAGTAACAACTGGATTTTGGATTCAAGTGCCTCATACCACATGACTTCTCACAAGGATTGGTTTACCAAATATAATAAGTATAATAGTAGACAGGTTTTTACGGGCAATGATGTTGCATGTAAAGTTGTTGGAATCAGTTCAGTACGCATCAGAATGTTCGATAGTGTGGAGCATATTCTGACAGATGTTCAAAACATTCTAAACATCAGGAAGAATTTAATATCTTTAGGAGCTCTTGAGGCACTTTGTTGCAAGTTCACTAGTTATGACAGGGTCCTTAAAGTTTCGAAAGAGATACTTATTGTGATGAAAGCATAGCGGGGTAGTAATCTATACAAGTTGTTCGGAAAATATTGAAATGGGTGGAGCTACAACATCTGCAATGGAATCCACATCGACACGAGCCTAGGCTACATGAACGACTATGGCATGAAAGTACTTTATGATCATTCCCTGATTCTTGTTTTTAAAGGTATTGAATTTAGTATATGCGAGCATTGTATATATGGTAAATAGTCATGACTAACTTTTAAAATTGAAAAACATGTTTGTAAAGGTCTGCTTGAGTATGTGCATTCATATGTATGGGGCACGTTGCCTGTTATTCCTACTAGGGGTCATCGTATGTTGTCTCATTCATCAATGGATACTACAAAAGTGTGGATTTATTTTCTCAAAAATAAATCCTTTTCACCACATTTAAAGTATGGAAGTCGATGGTTGAAAGGCGGACATGGAAGAAACTGAAGGTACGAAGGATTGATAACGGAGGTGAACTCACTTCGAAGAAATTTAATCCGTTTTGTAAAAATGAGAGGATTCTGAGGCACACTCTTGAGCATATAATTGTGGGCCCCAATACTTTGAAACATGGCCCAAGCACACACGTGCCCTCATCTGCATCATCGATTGATTGTACGCAGTAAACATGTGTACCCAACAATCCCACCTAAGTGATTTGTACCTTATGCCTTTGAAACCCTTCTCATGTCGACTGATCGACCTTATGGTCACAACAGTGAAAATCATACATCAATATGATGCTCTGTTAGTGAGATACGGCCCATTAAATCGACAATCCAAATTACATATATTGTAACACAAGAAACCTTTATTGTGTTACACCCATTGAACTTCGGCCCATGTGGATCTAAAGCCCACTTTCTAGAATATAGGAATTATCATATGATATGACGAGCACCATATGACAAATGAAGAGCTAGTACATATGAGACAATGCACTATGAGATAAAAATATGTTCTACCCGGAAATTCATCATTAGCCTTCTCCCTATGCCTTACAAACTAATCATGGCCTATGGCCACCTCATCTTACACATGCATCTAATGCATGCCCTATTTTGTACCACATTACTACAAACAACTAATTAAAACACTCCACTTCATCATCCACCATGCATCACCTACAATACACAATTCTTATCCATCCACTAGCTAATGCATGCTTAGATTTCATCCACCTTAGCCAATACATGCTTAGCACCATCCACCTCATCTATCCACTACACATAGTATATACCACATTCCACCTCACTTTTAGCACCAATAAGACTCCCCAAATTTGCTACATCATCTTGCCACCTCAACCCCTATTCTCTATAAAAGAGTAGGGGCGCTCTTACACTCATACTTTTGCTACACTTAGAAAATTTTTAAATTTTTGAGAGAGTGAGAGAAAGTAGGGCTAAGGTGTGGCCCATCATTAAACCTAGAGGGAGTAGACCACTAATCATCATCCAACCGTCCATTCATTTGAGGTGGGTCTATACCCCCTCTTTCCCTCCTTCTCTTCCTCCTCTTTCTTTCTTCCTTTTGTGTTTTATTAATGTATGCGGGGCCCATTGGTGTGGGGATTCTGTGTGCATGTATAGTTGGCCATGGTGGTCAGCAAGGTGGTCCACATCGGTATGGCCCACTAGTATGAATGTTATATCTACACCTTTCACATGTAATTCATTTTTCCTATCTAGAAAACAACTTGTAAAAATTATATAAAATTAAACGTATTAAGACCTAATGTAAACCTTGGTGATAATATGTATCACACTATGAGGTAACTCTGAACCACATTTCGTGGCTATCCGACGGTCCAATCTCCCATTACATCAACTTTACTGGGCTACTATCTAGTAGCACACATATGGTCCCGATTTACCAAAAATGGACTCATTTTTTTTCCCTTTAATGAACCCAATAGAAATATATGATGCATTGGGTTCGTAGTAAATCAAAGTAGCTTTCCAACGGTGGATAATATGCCTTGATCGGAATTCAGACAACTGAGATCTTGGCCTCATATGAAAATGTATTTAGGAGCTTGTTATAGCCACACATTATGTGGGCCATATCTATGATTCCAACGATCAGATCTATTTGAGATTTTTTTCTTAACTAACTTGAGTTAGTTAATAATTATATGTATGGTCCTGTGTTCAAATTATTTGTTGATAGAATTTAGAAAATTTTGGACCAACAGATGCTTCTATAAGGATAAATCTTAAATTATTATGTGTGGTTCAGATGGATCCAAGAGCCTGTATGGTTGAAAACCTATATGTAGACTTAATGATGTCTTCCAAAACCATCTTCTAGTTCAGATTTTATAGCAGAGAATCTGATCATAGATATTAGATCAACACAGATCATGTCCTACTTGTGTATGTTGTATGTATGTTATCCATAATATTCATCCTCTTATTGCGGACCCACTTAGGAGTGGGACCCACTTGTAATTTATGTGTTTTATTAGGCCATCCAATCTGGACAGCCATGGGCATTGATATATGTGCCTTATCTATGCTTCGCCAGCGTGTGGGCTCCACTTGCCATTAGATCTATTTTCTTTCTTTTGCATTTTTTCTGTTTTCTGAAAATTTTCAAGTACCTAACTGTATTGCGTGTAGGCCTCTTTGACACCTTGTTGTGGGCTCCATACTCTATGTCAAAGGGTCCCATCATGGGATATCTATGTCAAAGGGTCCCATCATGTTTATTTGATATTTCTGAATATTGGGATGTCCCACCACCTCATCAGTAATATCCCTCAAGTGCTTGAGAAGTTGACCCAAAGTTGAGACAGATCCATTTCTGAAACTGCATATTTGATTTTCTATGTTTTGGACCAAGTTTGGGCCTCTATGGTGGACCCCACATACAAGATAGGCATGGGACACCACTTGGAACTTCTATCCTATACTAATGGCCGGAGAAATAGTATTTTACTTTGGCCATAGAGGACTCCACATGATTGGGGAGTGGATCTCAAAATAGGGCCAGGCATAGTTGTGCAAAAATTCTGTGCAGAAAATTGAAATCCCCATGTTTAGCCTTATTCCAAAAATTGTGTATGCGTATCTAGTGGGTCCCACCATATGATTTTTGAAGTCTATATATATTAATACGAAACGAACCTGATGACACACTGAAAAGTGGTCCTATGTGTTCGTGGGATGTACTCAAAATTAGGCCAAAACTATTTCTGCACTGTATTTCCTGAACGGTTTCTCCAAGTACCCTATTTTGGCCATCACTGTAAATTGTACAAACTCAACCAATGAGGCCTGCCTCGTGAGTTTTAAAGCCCATATATAGAGATACCATATGGAGATTTCCTTTCACCATATGTGGTCCCCACATGATCATGAAACTGACTAAAAAATGGCCCGGAACCACTTTTCACCAAAAATCTGTTTGACAAAATTTATGTGGTGCCACATCATGGGTCCACCACCTTCCTAAGGAATTTAATGCATCATCTAAACCCTGACAATGAATTCCCAGGTGCTTGTGGGCCCAAAACCATAAGTAGGCGATTTAGTGTGAGTTGTCTTATACGGGCCTTACCCTTGCCTAGTGAAGCATGTCTTGCACGCTATGTAAGCCTATCATTTTCTGAGATGCGATGGACAGCCTTGCTGCCCATTTGTTTCTCCTCAGTTATATATGGCCTGGGGCCTATCTAAATAAAGAAAAAAAACTAAGGCCCAGTTAGGCCCAATATCAATGGAAACACTTGGGAGTAGGAAGCCCATCATGGTAACCCTTCTTAGGCCCGTTAGGTAGGTCCATTGCCTAGTGGGCAGCGTGCCTTGCACACCACCACTAGTCAGTTGGGCCACAATTAGTGGGGCCCATTTGGATTATATAAGCTGTAATATTTGAGGTTTCTTGTTTTACTTGTGCATGGGGCTTGTGGGCCCAACATGATGTCGAATTTGTACAATGTTGACATGTGGGTTTTATGTTTGAGATTGTGATTTATCTTCTAGTTAATGGTGGAATGTGTGGGGCCCACTTGGTTGTGGAATTGGATGCACATCATTAAAAGCCTCATGGGTGAAAGTTTATCCCTTGGAGTTGGCCTAGTGGTTTGCCAAGTAGGACTCATGCTTGACCTATAGTACTACATGCCTTGCACATAGTCTAAGGTCAGTGTGGGAGTCACACCTAGGTGGGACGTACTTATTGATGGTTGAGATGACAATACATGTGCGGTAACATGATGATGATACTAGTGAGTTGTTGGTTGAAATGATGGATATGATCTAATTGATGGTGATTATAGTGGGGTTAATATCAATTATGGTGATGATTTAATTGATGGTGAATTGATGGCATATGCATTGATGATAGATGAGTAGTTGTTTGTGATAGTTATGACATTACTTATGTTAATCATGAAGTGGAAGTGATCCTCTTGCTAATGATTATATATATATATATATATATATATATATATATATATATATATATATATATATATATATATATAGTCATGCTCACCTGCGCACCTACGCACGTGCGCACCTTTGCACACGTGTTATGGGCGCCTAATCTGAACAGTCCATGTGATGCGGAATCCCATGAAATCCTAGGAGACAAATTTTCACCTTGATTTAAAATTCTGGTGGGCTATAGCAAAGAGAAATGAAAATCAAGGGAGGTAAATGTTTTCATTTTTCATGGCCCACCAAAGTTTTGGATCAAAGTAAAAATTGGGCTCGAGGGGTTTCATGAGGTGCTGCTTCATGTGGACCATTCAAATTTTGGAGTCAGATTACGTATAATGAGTTCTTTCATGCGAACTAGTGCGCAACTGAGCATATAATTAATTAATTAAATAAATATATATATATCTATATATATATATATATATATATATATGATAGTTGATCATCATGCTTTACTTGATGATCGTTATATGAATGATGATGCTGATATCCTAGTTGATCATAATGCACGTGTTGATGCTCACGGTGATGATATGTGTATTATAATCACAATGCTTTACTTAATACTGGTTACATAAGAGTTGATATTGATATCCAATGACAATAATGCACACGTTGATGGTCATGATGATCACATGTATGTGATGACCATGTTTTACTTGATGCATGGACGAAAATAACACAAATGACGATGGTGCATGTAAGGATAACCATATGTATGATGATGAACAAACACCTGACACCTAAGGCATGTGTGATGATGGTGTTGGATGATGGATATGATAATGCTGATAGATGTGAATTCTAGCATGTCATGCATGACATGCCCATACATGTTGAAAAACACATAAGCTTGTTGTTGAGTGTCAAATAGTGAATATTTACCCATGTTTATATCTTGGTTTTATGAACATGATAATGCTTAATGGGTATATTTTATACATGTTTATATTGCGAGGTGAATTTGAGAGCTTGGATTGAAAAAAATGTTAAAAGCATGGATTTGATGCTCAAGAATCACCAAGGCAAGGGATGGATCTTAATAGACCAAGATTGAAGATTTCAAGACCCCAAGATTCAAGGAAATCAAGTGAAGAAGGAAGGAAGCCAAAAATACAAAGTGTAGAAATTCAGAGAATCTGAACTTCACTGTCTATGACATCGATCACCGGTTAATGACATCGAAGCAAGTGTTCGATGACATTGAACATGGGTTGATGACATCGAAGAATTACATGAAAAATCGAGTTTGGTTGGTGGACAAATTGGATGCATTTCTCGATGACATCGAAGCCTTGTTCGATTACTTGAAGACCAGTTCGATGACATTGAAGGCAGTTCGATGACATCGAGAGTTTTGGAGATTTCTGGAGCAACTCGCTGGAACAATTTGGGCACTTTTTTTATTACTCGAACACCTTTCGATGACATCGAAGGACTGTTCAATGACATCGAATGTATGTTCGATGACATGAAGAGTTACGTAGTGCGAAAGGGGTTACGCAATGCAAAAAGGCACGACTTTCATATTCGAGTTACGTTCGATGACATCGAGGCGTTATGCGGAACGCGTAAATTTGAGGTGGTTTTCAAACATGGTTGGACAAAGGCTATAAATGTGGGTTCTTTAAGGAGTTCTAAACATGAATTAGGTTTCAAGGAGCAGAGCCAAACGGTGGAGCAGCCTCCTAAGAGTTTTTTTTTTCTTTCCTTATTTATTTTAAATGCTTCGTTTAAGGGTTTTAGTTTCAATCATGTCTATGGTTAACTATACCTCTTAGCTAGGGCTAAGAGGTGAAGCTTGTAGCGTGTTGGGATGTTTATCTTGCTTTGATTCTTATTTATGTTGAACTTCATTGATTTCTAGTTTAAATTTAAGGAATATTTTTAGTTTTTTATGATTTATTGTGACTCAAATTACAATAGATGATGTGATAGCTTTGAATATCTTCTTTTCTATTTTGGTATGATGGGATTGGTAAAACTCGTGATTCACCATCATCTCCTCAGCATGGTAGATGCATGAATTCCCTTCCAATCATCAAAATACTCCTTCATGTGTGAACTAATTCAATGAAAAGTTCAAAGAATTGATTTGATTGTTTCATCCTCCAATTAGATAGGATAGGACTCTGATTCCAGTTGTATTTCTTAAATCAAGTGAGGTAGCATCTTGATAGTTACAAGTGGATCCTTGGCGCTCTAGTTTCCTTTTTAAATTGATAATTCATTCACAATTACTCTCAACTATTCCAGATTTCAATTTAGATATTTTTCTAGTTCTACTTCTAATTACTTTCAGAATACGTACAAGTTTAGTCCTTGTGGATTCGACCTCTGTCTCATCGAGTTATTACTACATCACGACCCAACATTTGGGGTTGTGAACAATTTTTTTACGCCGTTGCCAGGGACTACGACTACGTTTTTCTGAGATTAATTAGTTTTGGAATTAGGTTAAGATTATGGTTAATTTCTACTGTGTTTTTAAGTTAGGATATTTCTGAAATTATTTTTAGAAACTAACTTTATTTTTCTGTTTTGTAAAATCCTAACATATCAACTCTAATCTGGTAACCTCTCTCTCATTCTCTTTTATCTTTGTAGATTTCTTATTTTCTTTAGGTTTTTTTTTTTTTTTTTTTTTTTTTTTTTTTTTTTTTTAAGTTATTAGTTGTTTAGAATATGAAGGCTGCGAGTGTTTCATGCCCAAATGGGTTGTGAAAACACTTTCTGTCTCTTAAGTGAATGAGGATTAGTCTAAGGGTTGCCTATCCATCACCGGATTAGACACCACTTAAGATCCTCTGAGTCAATAGAAGTGATGACTGCACATCAACCTTAACACCCAGTTGAGGAGGGCCAGGATGAGAATGAGGTGCATCACGTGAAAGTATCTTTGTTTATCAATTAGCGTGATGGTTGAGTCAATAAGCCAAGTGAACCCCACGTGAAGAAAATACAAGCTGCTGCCTCAACAGATTGGGTGATTCAGGAACGTCAAAGGTAAATTAAGCCGCACATCCCATGACCAAAACACCCCAAGTATATAAATCCCTCTAAAAGTCATAGAACAACAAGGAATCTAATGTTTGAAAACTTAGTTCATATAAGTAAACTATATAAGTTTTCTGCATGTCAAGTCATCGAACATGGGTCAATGACATCAAACACACTTATTTGATGACATCCAACATGGCTCAATGACATCAAAAAGTGACTCTCATATGTCCAACAACCACATAAGTATATGGACGTAAAATTTGATTCATCGAACGTACCTTCAATGACATCAAACGTGAAGATTCGATGACATCGACGGGAGTTCGATGACATCGAAGAACTTGAGTTTTTGTCCAGCAAGCTTCTTGGAAAATATTCTAGAAATTTCGTGGAATCGAACTAAACTCAATGTCATCGAGATTTAAACTTAGAGCCTGTTTGGATTCGCGTATTAGGATGTATTGTATTATATATGGATACTGTTCATGTATATATTAGATGGTTTTTAAAATACATCCAAATTAATCAGGTACTAATCAATTTTTAGATAGGAGGCATTGTTTGGCATGGTAAACAGTACATTATACAAATCAATGTTTAGATAGGAGGTATTATGTCTGGGTATTGTACAATTGTACAAATTTCAATACTACATGTATGGATGGTCAACCCACGTTTGGTCAAAAACACTTACATCACGGTAGGCCCAACAGAGCCCTGCCCGGACTGATTACCGTCCGGGCGGGGGTAGGACGCAATACGCATCCGGTGTTGTGGATACTATGTAAAACAGGAACTGGTGGCCCACCGTATTGCCATGTGTAGTCAGGTAAAAGCGATCAAGAATTTGCTGTAAACCAGCCTGTCATAGTGCCGATGCGAAATCCCGTCCGTCCATCAGTTTCGACAGCCCATGTTACGCACTATCTCAAAAAAAATAGACAAATTCAAAATTCAAGTGGGCCACACCACAACAGACGGTGGAGTCCCACCATTAGTGTGGGTAATAGAAGTTTTGGATTGACGTTCATGTGGGAAACCTTACGCAGGTAAACATCATGGCGAGCCCAACAAGGTTTCAACTGCAGCTGTTTCCATCACATCGTTGCATGTGAAGTGACCCCTATTGGATGTGCCTCATTTTTAGGCTTAACGGGTAACATGAGTTTGTTAAACTGATGGATGGAGCATGTTTGACGCAGACATCTCGGTGGACCCCATAGAGCATCTGCCCACAAGGCTCTCAGTAAGCGTTGGAGCCCCTTCTACACACTTCGTTACCTTTCTTCTCACTTCTCTGCATTCACGCCATTAGCAACTTCTGGAAACTGACCAAACTGCAATAACATTCCAAGCAAAACCAAAAAAAGGAGAAAAGAAGAAGAAGGAAAAACCCCAGGAAAACCCTACGGCCCTACAAACTCTAAACCCTAATTTCTTTGTGACGAATCAATGACTGGTATGTCGTCGAAGCTTGCACGGTCTGTCTCTGCATGTGGAAGAGAAGAT
Organism: Magnolia changhungtana; assembly: GCA_030180095.1. Classification (NCBI taxonomy): domain Eukaryota; kingdom Viridiplantae; phylum Streptophyta; class Magnoliopsida; order Magnoliales; family Magnoliaceae; genus Magnolia; species Magnolia changhungtana. The sequence goes on from JASAUF010000292.1 coordinate 86,055, forward strand.
TTTCAACTGTAAAACGACATGCAGAAGGTCGGTGTTAAACGAAGGGGGTGCTGGTGTAGAGATGTCTCCTTCTCCCATTGGAGAATAGTCTCTGGAGTTTTGAAAAACTCGTCCGCTGTCGAATACAACGCAATGAAGAGAAAGTACCGATGACATATGACCCCACTGACAATATTCTACTGTCGCTTCAAAATTTTGGTTCGCGTCTGTATTTGCGCGCATGAGATTCAACTCGTATTCACTCTAATCCAAACACGGTAAACGTCACATCATAACATCTAGTACGATACAATACATCCCAAAACACGTATCCAAACAGGCCCTTGGATGACATTGAAACAGGTTCGATGACATCGAAAAAGGACAAGTTTGTGTCCAGCGAGCTTCAAAGGAAAATCTTCTGAAAATTCGAGGAATTGAACTAGACTTGATGTCATCGAGATTCAAACTTCGACGACATCGAACTAGGTTCGATGACATCGAAAAATGACAAGAAAATGTCCAACAAGCTTCCAAGGAAAATCTTTTACAAAGTTCAAGGAATCGAACTAGATTTGATGACATCGAGATTCAAACCTCGATGACATCCAATTAGGCTCGATGACATCGAATAAGGACATAATATCGTCTAGCAAGCTCTGAAGAAAAATCGTGCATAAGTCAAAAAGTTCCCAGTAAATTTTATCAGGAAAGTCTGTGTCATGAAATTGACACTCGATGTCATCGAAGGCTATACTCGATGACATCGAACCATGTTCGATGAAATTGAATGTAGTCAGATTCTGACAATTATATTATTGTTGGACTTTTTGCCTTTATAATCAGAAGCTTGGTTCTAGTGGTTATATTAAGAAAGAGAGTGAGCTCTGAGAGAGTTGTTGCTTACCTAACATCCTTTACTTTTTCTCATGGGAGTTCATCCTTCAATCCTCTCTTAACTACAATCATTGATGTTCAATATATTGGATTGGAGAATGAACTTCACCATTCAAGGATCCTCCTGCTACCTTCTTAATGGCATATCATTAAGCTGGAATCTCTTGAATGCATAAACTCTTGAATCTCTCCGTCTATTAAATGATCAACATTCATTAGAGTAGATTCCACTAAATACCTTGACCCAACCTCAGCTACTTATCTTGGAGCATCTTCAAGTGTTGCGGTTTAAAGGAGCTGAAGAATCTCCACCATCAAGGGAGATCGTCTTCATCAAACGTTGAATGGGGCTCATCTACTTACAAGTAAGTCACTAGAGTCCAGAGATCCTGTAGATTCCTTGTGTAGGATTAGGTCGCAAGTTGTATCTCAAACTTATCAAGCCCTCAATGGAGGCCTACGACGGGAGAGTACGTTTAGGTTCTTTGTGTAGAACCTTAGCCCGTGTGGCCTAAACCTATGTTCTTTGTGCAGAACTTTGGCCTGTGTGGCCTAAACTTAGGCCCTTATGTAGGACTTTGGACTGTGTGGCCTAAATCTAGGTGCTTTGTGTAGGACCTTTACTCTTGTGTAGGACGATTTTCCTTGTGTAGGCATCATTAGGAACCTTCTGTAGGTCCTAGTGTCAACCTTGTGTAGGTTGTAAAAGTTTGAGGTGAACTTGATTTGAAACTTCTGTTAGTGAAATTCGGTACACTCATGAGTTGAGTGCGTCCGTTGGGAGTGGAGTAGGCACATAGCTGAACTACTATATATGATTATATTTGGGATTGCTATTTGCACACTCTCTTGATTATGCTTATCTTGATTGCTTAAAATGATGCATGATTATGTGAATGGTTAAAACTGATAAGAATCACATCCCACACACTCATATACAGTATCCTTCATAGACTAGTTATTTAACTTGTTCAAACTTGAGTAGTCTATTATTTGGATCCTCTACTTGGCTTGGAAGCCTTTAGAGTTAAGATTGTTATATCTTGATTAATTACATATTAGTTCAAGATTAGGGGCGTTGGATTTTAAATTGGCATAAATTTTATAAAGTCCTATTCACCCCCCTCTAGGACACTTCGACCTATTCCATACTTGTACTACAATAGCGGTCTAAACTGCAATTTTAATTGGTATCAAAGCGGGTTCCTCTTAAGGGTTTAACAACCTAGAGAGAGATCTTAACTGAAGTTGGGAATTATGGTCAAAGGAGAAGGATTAGAGGAAGAAAAGGATAACATGTTTAATGCCCAAGACCAACTGTATATTCATGACATTGATGGCCTTAAACAATTGGATATTTCTAAAAGCAAAAATAATCAGAACAATTGCTTGGTAATTCATACTGCTCTTAAGGCAGGCAATAGTTCGCAGTGGTATATAGATAGTGGCTGCTCCAGACACATGACTGGTGACCAAACTCACTTTTGTAATTATTTAGAATTTGATGGTGGGTCAGTTACGTTCGAAGATGGGAGCTCTGCCAAAATAATTGGGTAGGGAACAATAGTTGGCCCTGGATTGCCCAAGATAAAAAAATGTTCTTTGTGTAGAAGATTTAAAACATAATCTCCTTAGTATTTCTTAAATCTGTGACAAAGAACACTTGGTCACATTCTCCAAAGATGTGTGTAAGATCTTAGACCATACAGGAAAATCTATCATGAAAGGTCTACACAAAAGTGATAACTGCTACGTAATTGAGAGTAGTAGGGAGAATGTTTTATCTACAAGATGTCACATGGCTATGAAGAATGAGTCCAAGCTATGGCACCAAAGACTTGTGCATGTCCACTACCAGAACTTGGCTAAGCTAAGCTCAAAAAAAATTGGTGAGAGGCCTTCCTAAGATTCGAAAGGAAGAGAAGATTGTATGCGGTAATTGTCTCAAGGGCAAACAGATAATGGTTGGACAGAAAAAGATAATCGCTGTAGCAACCTCTAAACCACTGGACTTGTTGCATATGGACTTAGTAGGACCTACCAAAGTTGAGATTCATGGCAGAAAATGGTATTTCCTGGTAGTGGTGGATGATTACTCCAGATTCACTTGGGTCACTTTTCTTTGGGAAAAATCCGATGCTTAAAATGAATTTCTAATTATGGCAAAGCGACTCTAAAATGAGAAAGGATATTGCATAAATCATATCAAGAGTGATCATGGTGGGGAGTTTGCAATACTATTATGAGAATGGAACTTGACATGAATTCTTAGCTCCAAAAACTCCACAATAAAACGGAGTTCTTAAGAAAGAATTGAGTATTGCAAGAGATGGGCTCGGTTATGTTGAATGGCAAGGATATGACTAAAAGCTTCTTGGTTGAAGCAGTCAATACCGCCTGCTACATAATCAATAGGGTATATCTTAGAGCAGGTTTAAATATGACTCCATGTGAATTATGGTATGGAAAATAACCTAGTTTGAAATACTTTTGTGTCTTTAGTAGCAAATGTTATATTCTTAAAGACAGAGAACAACTAGGTAAATTTGAATCTAAAAGTGACGACGGTATTTTCTAGGATATTCCCCAAATAGTCATGCTTATAGAGTGTACAATCTAAGGACACTTACCATTCAGGAATCTGTCAATGTGGTTGTTCATGATCAACTACATGACGAAGAAAGTCCTTCAAATGACTTAGATGATGATGTGGATTCATGCATTCTAGGTAAATTAGATGACAAAATCCCCTCCTCTAATGAACCTCAACCATCGACTAATATACATGTCATTAAGGACCATCCCCTCAATCAAATCATTGGAGGTCCTAATGATGGTGTGAGAACTCGACGTCAAATTGAAAGTATTTACAGTCATTTCTGCTTCACCTCTAAAATTGAGCCCAAAAATGTTGTAGAAGCACTCCAAGATAAATATTGGATTGCTGCGATGCAAGATGAGCTCCAACAATTTAAGAGAAATGAGGTGTGGCAGCTAGTTCCCAAATCACCTGATACAAACATCATTGGAACCAAATGGATCTTTAAAAACAAATCCGATGAATTTGGAAATGTGGTAAGAAATAAGGCAAGACTTGTGGCGCAAAGATATTTACAGATAGAGGGCATTGACTTTGATGAAACATTTGCCTAAGTAGCGCGCCTTGAATCAATCAGGATTCTCATGTCTATTACGTGTGCTTTGAAATTCAAACTGCTTCAAATGGACGTTAAAAGCGTGTTTCTGAATGGTGTACTTGAGGAAGAAGTATATGTAGAACAACCTAAGGGATTTTCAGATCCCAAGTATCCTCAACATGTATATCGTTTGAGCAAAGCTCTTTATGGCCTTAAACAAGCACCTAGTGCGTGGTATGAGTGCTTGATGCAATTTGTTCTAGACCACCAATTCTGTAGGGGTAGTGTTGATAAAACACTATTTACATAAAAGACAGAGAATTCTTTACTTTTTGCCTAGATTTATGTGGATGATATAGTCTTTGGAGTCACGTGTGAAAATACTACTCATAACTTTGCCAAACTAATCAAATCTGAATTAGAAATGAGCATGGTTGGCGAGCTAAACTTCTTTTTGGGACTACAAGTGAAGCAAATGCACAATGGGATATTTGTATGTCAGTCCAAATATGCGAAAGATCTAGTAAAAAGATTTGGACTTGAATCTGGATGTACTCACCATACCCCCATGAGCACCACACTCAAACTCCCCAAAGATGTAAATGGCAAGAGCGTGGACTAACATTTGTACCGCAGCATGATATGAAGCTTACTATACCTCACTGCCAGTCGGCCGGATATAGCTTTCAGTGTTGGTGCATGTGCATGATTACAGGTAGAACCAAAAGAATCACACCTATTAGCGGTTAAAAGGATTATCAAGTATATGGTTGGAACTACCAATTTTAGCTTATGGTACCCGTTTGATACATCTACTATCATTACCGGGTATTCTGATGCTAATTGGGCCGGAAATATAGACAATCACAAATCAATCAGTGGTGGTTGTTTTTATATCGGCAACTATGTAGTATCATGGCAAAGTAAGAAACAAAACTTAATATCCTTGTCTACTACTGAGGCCGAATACATAGCATCTGGTAGTTGTTGTGCACAACTTCTTTGGATGAAACAAATGTTGCTGGATTATGGGATTGAAAAATCCACAATGATGCTTTTTTGTGATAACACAAGTGCCATCAATATTTCCAAAAATCTCGTTCAACATTCAAGGACAAAGCACATTGACATACGACACCATTTTATACGAGAACTTGTTGAAGACAAGATTATTATGTTGGATCATGTGTCTACAGAGCGCCAACTTGCCGATATCTTAACAAAGCCCCTTGATGCCAATAGATTTGGAGATCTCCAAAAATTTGTTGGAATATGTGCAATCCGATAGAATTTGTGGTCCAAAAGCGTCTAAATGATATATTTGAGGACTTCAGAACTCCAATAATCTTTTTTGAATATAAACATAGGAGATGTTTATAAATTTAGGTTAATTTTTGGTTGAATGTACAAATTGATAAGTAGGCATAATACTTTGTACATCTTCTTGATTGTGTCGAAGCATGAAGAAATTCAAATCTCTTAAACTTCGCTACATCATTCGATGACATCGAAGACATTTTAGGAGATGAAGCGCCAAACACTGGGAGCTGAACCGTCAAACATTTCCAGCTATCATCGAACCAGCCTTTGATGACATCATATTTTGGTGTTCGATGTCATCGAAGCTCCCTGGTATTTAAAAGCGCGACGAGTGCAAAAATTCCCAAATTTCTATCTTTTGGGCTTCTGGTTCTCATCTTCTCCTCTTCCGATCCGGTGGAGTCGGGGAAACTGCATTTGGGAAAAATTAGCATCCATCTAAGAGAATCAATTGTTAGATAAAGGTAAGGCTCCTATTCATGGTGAGTCTTTCAAAAGCAAGAAACCCAAGAAACACAAGCATATCCCCATTGCTTCTTCTCCCAAAGACCCATCTTGGGAGAAAGAAACTGTGATTGAACGGGTTGTCATCAACACTTGCATTGAACCCTATGGGGTTGATCTTCTTCTAGAAATGAATGGATGGTACAACATAGTCAATCTCGGTGGAGAATTTCAATATGACCTGATTCATCACTTCCTCAATTAATGCCACACTATCTGAGATGATCCCCCATGCATCAGCGTCAAGTTCATGAACCAGACCACACTCATCACCCCTGTGCTGATCAGATGCCTTTTGGGTCTGGAGGTTACTCACATCCTAGTGACCGAACAAAATCTGAACGCGCTCGGGGTTTAGGGTGAGGTGACTCGAGCATTGTGCAAAGGCTCCACCATATCTAGGAATGAGCGAAACGTTCTCCACACTAAGTATCTCGATCCCACATTCAAAGTTCTTCACAACATTTTTTGTACAAATGTTTATCCATGTGAAGTTACTGGAAATGAGCTCTCTCCCTATGTACTTGATATTCTATATGATGTTCAGCAAGGGATTCCTGTATGTTTACCTACCCTTATACTACAACAGTTAATCCGTTTAATCAAAGGAAAGTATCTTGCAACACTTCCATTCCCATGTCTTATTTGCAAGATCTCACACTTTGTGGGGTTGCCGCCTTCGTTTGATCCCAAGCACCCTAGTGTTTGGTTCAATCAAGACAATATTCGAAGCTTGCATGTGACTACAACCGTCTATCTAGTCAGTCCAACTGCTCCGTTTCTAGGCACAAAGGATACTCAGCACAAACCTCTACAGACTCCGAAAGACTCTTGTCATACCCCGGTGCCTCTGCACAGTCCAGACTCGGTCAATACGCATAGGCTTTTCCATCAAAATGATCTTGGCAAACATTTGCTCAACGGGCAATTAGATATGAAGGATCGACTTCGACAATGCGAAACCTGGCTTTCTAGCATTAAGCAGAAGGTCACAACCCTATAGCATACAGTGCAAAAAATTCTTGACCTACTGACTTGCCACCGAGATGATTCCATTTCTTCTAATGCGGCTCTTGCTCTGTAGAATGTCTCCGACTTCATTGCATACATACGAGTGACTGTTGATGCTTAGGGCATAAATATCTTTTTGGTTGCCCTAAGTATATGTGTGGGTGTATGTGGTGAGTCATTGATTCTGTACAGCTAACTTCTTTATGTTGTCTTGCCCATGGATGGGTTGAATATTGGTGGATATATTTCTTTTTGTTGTTGTTGGTTATGCCTATGGATGGGCTAAATATTTTTTGGATGTTCAATGATGCATGTCTAAAAATTGATCCTGCCAAGCTTGGGCAATAAGTTTCTATATTGCATATATGTTTGAATGATAATTAATGCATATCTATCTTATCTGTGCTTGGGACTAAGGTTATATAATGTGCGATGATGTTTAATGCCTATCTATTCCTCCTCTATACTGGTTCTCCTTTGGCCTTTTTCAAAGTTCAACTTCAGTCATATAATGTGATATTGGTATACACTAACCCTTTGCCAATGACTGACAAAAACGGGGAGAACAATCCCAACATTAAGAACCTGTGGTTGTATGTTTTAAGAGAATGGTGATGCAGGTTGATAGGGGGAGCAGCTGCAAGAAAGAAATTCTGTTGTATGTTTGGTAGATAGATTTCTATAAAATTGTGTAAAGTTGATGTACACACAATTTAGGTTGTTGTTATAGGTGTTTGTCATGTAATTGACAAATGGAGATATTGAAAGTGTCTTTGTTTGTTAATTAGTGTGACGGTTGAGTCGGTAAGTCAAGTGAGCCCCACGCAAAGAAAATACAAGCTGCTGCCTTAATAAAATGGGTGATTCAGGAACGTCAAAGGTAAATCAATCCTCACATCCCATGACCAAAACACCCCAGGTATATAAATCCCTCTAAAATTCATAGAATAACAAGGAATCTAATGTTTGAAAACTTAGTTCATATAAGTAAACTCTATAAGTTTTCTGCATGTCACTTTGAGTCATCGAACATGGGTTGATGACATCGAACACACTTACTCAATGACAACGAACATGGCTCCATGACATCGAAAAGTGACTCTTATATGTCCAACAACCACATAAGTATATGGACGGAAAATTCGATTCATTGAACATACCTTCGATGACATCGAACATGAAGATTCGATGACATCAAAGAACTTAAGTTTTTGTCCAGCAAGCTTCTTGGAAATTATTCTTGAAATTTCGAGGAATCGAACTAAACTCGATGTCATCAAGATTCAAACTTAGATGACATTAAACCAGGTTCGATGACATCGAAAAAGGACAAGTTTGTGTCCAGCGATCTTCAAAGGAAAATCTTTTGCAAATTCGAGGAATTGAACTAGACTCGATGTCATCGAGATTCAAACTTCAATGACATTGAACCAGGTTCGATGACATCGAAAAGGGATAAGAAAATGTCCAGCGAGCTTCCAAGGAAAATCTTCTAAAAAGTTTAAGGAATCAAACTAGATTCGATGACATCGAGATTCAAACCTCGATGACATCGAATCAGGTTTGATGACATTGAATAAGGACATGAAATCGTCGAGCAAGCTCTAGGGAAAAATCACGTATAAATTCGAGGAATCAAACTAGTTTCGATGACATTGAAAATCATATTTCGATGATATCGAATCAAGTTCGATGACATTAATTATAAGTTAAAAAGTGCCCAACAAACTTTATCAAGAAATTTTGTGTCATCGAACTGACACCCAATGTTATTGAAGACTATACTCGATGACATCGAACGTAGTCAGATTCTAACAATTATATTACCGTTGGACTTTTTGCCTTTATAATCAGAAGCTTGGTTCTAGTGGCTGTATTGAGAAAAAGAGTGAGCTCTGAGAGAGCTGTTGCTTACCTAACATGCTTTACCTTTTCCTCATGGGAGTTTATCCTTCAATCCTCTCTTAACTACAATCACTGATATTCAATAGATTGGATTGGAGAATGAACTTCACCATTCAAGGATCCTCCAGCAACCTTCTTAATGGCACATCATTAAGCTGGAATCTCTTAAATGCATAAACTCTCGAATCTCTCTGTCTCTTAAATGATCAACATTCATTATAGTAGATTCCACCAAATACCTTGACCCAACCCCGACTACTTATCTTAGAGCATCTTCAAGTGTTGCGGTTCAAGGGAGCTGAAGAATCTCCACCATCAAGGGAGATCATCTTCAACAGGTGTTGAATGGGGCTCATCTACTTACAACTAAGTCACTAGAGTCCAGAGATCCTGTTGATCATTCCTTGTATAGGATTGGGTTGCAGGTTGTATCTCAAACTTACTAAGCCCTCAGTGGAGGCCTTCGACAGGAGAGTACGTTTAGGTTCTTTGTGTAGAACCTTGGATTGTGTGGCCTAAGCCTAGGTTCTTTGTGTAGAATCTTGGCCTGTGTGGCTTAAAATTAGGCCCTTGTGTAGGACCTTGGCCTGTATGGCCTAAACCTAGGTGCTTCGTGTAAGACATTTGCTCTTGTGTAGGGCATAAATAGTTGAGTACTTGTGTAGGACGATTTGCCTTGTGTAGGCATCCTTAGGAACCTTATGTAGGTCCTTATGTCAACCTTGTGTAGGTTGTAAAGGTTTGAGGTGAACCTGATTTGAAACCTCCATTAGTAAAATCCGGTACACTCATGGGTTGAGTGCGTCCGTTGGGAGTGGAGTAGGCACATAGCCGAATCACTATATATGATTGTGTTTGGGATTGCTATTTACACACTCTTTTGATTATGCTTATCTTGATTGCTTAAAATGATGCATGGTTATATGAATGGTTAAAACTGATAAGAATCACATCCCACACACTCATATACAATATCCTTCATAGACTAGTTATTTAACTTGTTCAAACTTGAGTAGTCTATTGTATGGATCCTCTACTTGGCTTGGAAGCCTTTAGAGTTAAGATTGTTATATCTTGATTAATTGCATATTAGTTCAAGATTGGAGAGTAGGATTTTAAATTGGCATAATTTTATAAAGTCCTATTCACCCCCCTCTAGGACACTTTGACCTATTCTGTACTTCTACTACAATAGCAGTCTAAACCGCAATTTCATCACGCACCCCCTCGTACTGTACGTGATTATTTACAACTAGTGGGGGTGAGTACACCTTTCTACATGATATTCCCATTGAATGTAGGAAGCGTGGATGTTAAACTCGGATTAATTTAACTCCTTTCTAAGTTTCATGGATTTGAATTTGAAAGTCCATGCTTGCATATGAAAGAGTACGCTGAGATAATAGCCACATTACATTTTCCAAACGTGTATGAGGACACAGTTAGATTATTCATTTTCTCCTTGAAAGAAAAGATTAAGTCGTGACTACATTCCTTAATAAAACGGTCCATTGGCACATGGGCTAAGATGATAAGGGAGTTCCTTAAAAAGTTCTTCTCGTATTATAAAACGAATACCTTAAGGAAAGCAATCATGAATTTTTTGCAAAAAGAGGATAGGACCTTCCAATGTTGGGAGCAATATAAGGATCTCATAAATTCATGTCAATAGCATGGCTATGAAACATGGCAGATAACAAGCTTCTTCTATAAAGGATTGACCTTACCCATGCGCTAATTTGTGGAGATGATGTGTGATGGAGAATTCATGAACAAGGAAGCTGATGATGCGTGGGATTATTTTGATAAACTTGCTGAAAATATACAATCATGGGATACCTCCCCAGGACCCACCACTTCTAAGCCTACTCAATCAAAGGAAAGGGGAGGAATTTATGTTTTAAAAGAGGAAGTTGATATAAATGCAAGAGTGGCCAATCTTGTAACAGCCCACACCTACACCGTATGATATTATCCGCTTTGGGCTCACACCCGCATGGTTTTGTTCTCAGGGTTTTCCCTTAAACGGCCTCATACATTATAGGGTGAATCTCCACATATAACCACCACAACTTTGGATAACGCTTTCAATGTGGGACACCGTTCCACCCCACTGCATACATAGTAGCCTGCCAACCACTAGTAGCTAGCCCAAGTCCTTAAACCCTGCCCACACAATGTCCACCCGAATGTGCAACAGTCTTGTGTCACATTATCCCCCACTGAGGGCAGAGCTGTCCTCAACTCTGATACCATTTGTAATAGCCCACACCTACACCGTATGATATTGTCCACTATGGGCTCACACTCGCACGGTTTTATTCTCAAGGTTCTCCCCCAAAAGGCCTCATATATTATAGGGTAAATCTCTACATATAACCACCACAACTTTGGACAATATCATACAGTGTAGGTGTGGGCTGTTACAAATGGTATAAGAGCCGAGGATGACTCTGCCCTGGGTGGGGGATAATGTGACACAAGACTGTTGCACATGTGGGAAGACGCTGTGTGGGCGGGGTCTAAGGACCTGGGCTAGCTACCAGTAGTAGGCAGGCTACTGTGTATGCAGTGGGGTAGAATGGTGTCTCACATCGGAAGCGCTGTCCGAAGTTGTGGTGGTTATATGTGATGATTCACCCTATAATGTATGAGGCTTTTTGGGGGAGAACCCTGAGAACAAAACCGTGCGGGTGTGAGCCCAGAGCAAACAATATCATACGGTGTAGGTGTGGGCTGTTACAAATCTCATAAGAAAAGTTGAGGCCATTGAACTTAAGAAGACAGAACATATCAAACCCGATAAGGTTGTGGAAGTTGTTTGTGGTATTTGTACTTACAACATACATACAACTGAAAATTGTCCAACAATTCCCTTTTTTCAAAAAATATTGAATGAGTAATTGAATGCCGTGAACAACTACCAAAGACCTTTCAGTGGACCCACCTCGAATACATACAATTCCAGTTGGAGGAAACATCCAAATTTCAATTGGAGGAATGAACAAATGGCTAACCCACAAGAGGCCCTTACTCAACTCTTAAATCAAAAGAGGCCTCAAGAGGATCCAGTTTTAAAACACATCCTAAACCAAGAGCTTTTCAATCAAGGCACATTACAAGCCTTTCAAGACCTTACCAAGGCCATTCAATGGATTGAGTCACACTTAATAATGGGAGAGCAAGGGACTCTTCTAGCCCAACCTCTACCAAATCCAAAATCACAGTATGAAATTGGTGACCCAAGTTCTCCAAATTAAGTAGAGCAGGCTAAGTCTATCACCACTCTTAGGAGTGGAAAGACAATTGATAAATCTATTCCGGTGAGGACTGAAAAGCATAAGGATCAGGAAGAAGATGAGAATGATAGACCTAGCATTGCTCCATAAGAGGAAGAACTAGAAAAAGTGTGTAAGCCGATTGTGCCATTCCCTCAACGGTTGATTGCACCAAAATCTCTACATAACTTTAAGGATAATCTAGAGGTGGTTAAGCAAGTGAAGGTCAATATTCCTCTAATAGATGTCATTTAAAACAAATCCCTTCATATGCTAAATTTTTGAAAGATCTATCAACTACTAAAAGACGACAAAACATACAAAAGAAAATTTGTTTGACAGAAGAAGTAAGTGTTATCCTCAAACAAGTTATACCACAAAAATATAAGGATCCTGGTAGCCCAACTATCACTTGTGTAATTGAGAATCACAAGATTAAACATGCACTTCTTAACTTGGGGGCAAGTGTAAATTTGATCCATTTTCTCGGTTTATAAACAACTAGGTCTAATTGAACTAAAACCCACTTGAACTAAAACCCACCCGGACCACGTTATAACTTGTTTATCAATCAATTCGTGTACTGAGAGGGATGATTGAGGATGTGTTAGTCCAAGTTGATAAATTCTACTATCCAGTAAATTTTATTATCCTAGATACTCAACTCATCATAGATGTGAGCACTCAAATTCCCGTTATTCTTGGTCGCCCATTCCTTGCTACATCAAATGACATAATTAATTGTAGAAATGGAATTATGAATTTATCTTTTGGAAATATGACATTGGAGCTCAACATCTTTTTCAATATGATCAAACAGCCAGAGGATGATGACGATACCCACACATTAACATGATCGATTCTTTCGTGGAAGATGGAGCACTTCTGACTCTATAGTCTAACCATCTAGAGACGTACTTGGCCCACTCCCCTGATTTAGATGATGACATGATTAGGGAGATGGATGCCTTGCTTGATGCTACACTGGTGCTTGAAGTTAACCAGTGGAGGCCACTTTTTGAGAAATTTCCCCAAACTAATGTAGCGCCTCTACCATCTAACCTTAAAGCACTGAAGCTTGACCTAAAACCTTTGTCTGCTGATCATAAATATGTCTACTTAGGTCAAGATGAGACATACCTGATGGTGATTTTTTCCCACATTGAGAAAGAATAAGAGAGTATGTTTATTTCTACTTTCATCGAGCATAAAGGAGCCCTTAGATGGTCGATTGCGGACCTCAAGGGAATTGATCCTTTGATTTGTACTCACCGCATTCATCTTGAGGATAATGCAAAGATCTCCCGACAACCACAACATCGGTTAAATCCAAATATGAAGGAAGTGGTTAAAAAAGAGGTCCTTAAGTTGTTGGATGTGGATATCATCTACCCTATATCCGACAGTCAATGGGTAAGTCCAATTCAGGTGGTTCGTAAGAAGTCTGGAATCACCATCGTAGCCAATGTCGACAATGAACTCGTGCCAGCTAGAGTCACTACTGGTTGGAAAATGTGCATTGACTATAGGAAGTTGAATACCGTCACAAAGAAGGACCACTTTCCTTTACCCTTCATTAATCAAATTTTAGAAAGGCTAGCTGGTTACTCTTACTATTGTTTCCTTGACAGGTATTCGGGCTACAATCAAATAGAGATAGCCCTTGAAGATCAAGAAAAGACAACATTCACATATCCTTTTGACACCTTTGTTTACTGAAGGATGTCATTCGGACCGTGTAATTGCCCAAATATTTTTAAGTGATGCATGTTGAGTATATTTTCTGACATGGTAGGGCAATATTTAGAGGTCTTCATGAACAACTTCTTTATTTTTGGTCCATCCTTTAGCGAGTGTTCGAAAAATCTTAAAAATATGCTGAAGTGATGCGAGGAAAAGAATTAGGTTTTGAATTGGGACAAATGCAATTTTATGGTTCCCAAGGGAATAGTGCTTGGACATATAATTTCGTCCAAGGGCATTGAGGTAGATAAAGCTAAAATTGACCTTTTCTCTAACCAACCTCCACCCAAGATCATACGTGACGTCTGATCCTTCTTAGGACACACCGGATTTTATAAACGATTCATAAAGGACTTTAGTCATCTCTCTCATCCTTTATGTAATCTAGTTCAAAAGGATGCACTATACGAGTAAACTGAACAATGCCAAATAGCTTTCACTAAGCTCAAAGCTATATTGACTACCGCACCTATCATGCAGCCACCCGATTGGAGCATTCCTTTTGAGATTATGTGCGATGCATCCGACCATGCTATTGGGGAGGTGTTAGGATAGAGAAAAGAGAAGAAGCCCTATGTAATTCACTATGCAAATATAACTCTAAATTTTACCCAAGTGAACTACTCTATTACGGAGAAGAAACTCTTAGCCGTAGTGTTTGCTTTGGACAAATTCAAGTTCTACTTGATGGGAGCTAAGATCATCATTTACACCGATCATGTGGCACTGAAGTACCTTCTTTTTAAAAAGGATGCCAAGCCTCATTTGATAAGATGGATCCTCATACTCCAAGAGTTCGATATAGAAATACAAGACAAAAAGGTAGTAGAGAACGTAGTGGCTGACCATCTCTCTAGACTTGATGTCCCTGATTCCCTTGAGCTGACACCAATAAATGATATGTTCCCTAACGAACAATTGTTTAAACTCTCCCAATTACCTTTGTTTGTTGACATTACGAATTATCTTACCACAGGTTTCATGCTGACATATTGGACTGCGCAAGATAAGAAAAAATTATTCGCCGAGATACGTAAGTTTTTCTGGGACAATCCATATCTGTTTAAATATTACTTAGACCAAATTCTAAGGAGATGTGTGTTAGACAATGAACATTAAAGCGTTATTTCCTTTTATCACTCTTAAGCCTGTGGTGGTCACTTTTCTACTAAAAAGACCACGGCCAAAATTCTGCATGTTACTTTTATTGGCCCATAATGTTCAAAGATACTCATGAGTTTTGCAAAGCTTGTGAGTGTTGTAAAAAATTGGAAGGATTGTCCCATTGAAATATGATGCCATTGAACCCCATTTTAACTATTGAAGCATTCGATTGATGCGGCATCGATTTCATGAGGCCATTCCCCCAATCACTTGGAAACATCTACATATTGTTGGCATTGGACTATGTTACCAAGTGGGTCGAAGCGATTCCATGTCGAAACAATCATCATCAAATGGTCATAAGATTCTTAAAAGAGAATATCCTTTCCCGATTTAGAACGCCTCGAATCATCATTAGTGATGGATGGTTACACTTTTGTAATGAGCCATTTGAGAACTTAATGAAGAAACATGGCATCTCTCATAAGGTGAACACTCTATACCACCTGTAGACAAGCGAGCAAGCCGAGATTTCTAACAAGGAAATTAAACAAATTCTGAAAAAAATGGTTAACCCTGATCGTAAGGATTTGTCAATCCATCGGACTGATGCTTTATGGGCTTACAGAACAACTTTTAAGACCCCCATTGGAATGTCTCCCTTTAGACTCGTCTATGGGAAAGCTTACCACTTGCCTGTAGAGTTGGAACATAGAGCCTACCGGGTTATCAAAAATCTGAATTTTAACTTGGACAACGTTGGCTTGCTACGCGAACTTCAATTGAATGAACTTGAGGAAATTCGAAACGACGCATTCGAGAACTCGAGAATTTATAAGAACAGAATGAAGGTGTTTCATGATCGGAACATATTTTGGAAATCATTTATAACTAGTCAAAAAGTCCTTTCATATAATTCTCAATTATATCTTTTTTCAAGTAAACTTCAATCTCGTTAGACCGGCCCTTTCACTGTTATTACTGTATATCCTCATGGGGCCGTCGAGATAAAGAATCTGATGAATGGAAATGTTTTCAAAGTGAACAGACATCGTCTTTAGAAATTTGTTGAGAAGTTTGACTCAGAGGACATGTCCATACCTCTGATTGATCCTATGTATTAGGATTGACCTCCGAGTCTAATGGAGGTATAGTTAGGTTTATTGCTTTCATAGGATTTAGGATTACAATAGCTTGTTTTTAGTTTATTTTCATGCTAACCCATTGTAAGTGCTATAGTCTATATCCCTGTCGGTTGTCAAATTTATGCTGCCAAAATCACTGTTATATATCTTGGATAAGTGAAGCTCTCTCAGAAATCAACATTCATGTACAAGCAAAGATCACAACAAGTAAAGCTCACAAGTACAAAGATCAATCTTGACTGCATGTACTGCACAAGACAAGTCTCAAGAATGTATGATTCACGAAGGGTACAAGGCAGTTCATAAAGAACTCAAGAGACTTTCAAGGCTGAGCTACATCCAAATTTCAAGATTGAACTACATTAGATTGAATTACATCAAGACATCAAGACTTAAACTTCAAGGTCACTTGTTCCTAATGTTTCAATGTCCTTACTTCTAATTGAGGTTTGATTGACCATAGGTTGACCTTAGGAGTAGGCCATTTTGGATACATAAGTCATATGTATATGTCACTTGAGTTTGGGCTGTCCGAAGACTTATCCTAGGCTTTCTTCGACTAGTCCTAGCCTTGCTTCGACCAGTCTAAGAATTTCCTCGATCAGTCATAAGGTTGTTACAAAATTCGGATATTTTCAGTTAGCCTTCGACCAGTCTAGGAATCTCTTCGACCAGTCGAAGGAACAGTGTCGACTACATCATCAACCGGTCGAATATCTTCGACTCAAAGTCTAACGATTATTTATAGGGTCTTCGACCAGTCGAAGGAAACCTTCGACCAGTCGAAGGAGACCTTCGACCAGTCGTAGAATGGTCAAAGCTTATCGCGCCCGATTTTTTTCAAATCTGTTACTTCTTCGACTAGTCGAAGAGCTCCCTAGACCAATCGAAGACGCGATCTGCTCACCTATAAATTGAGCACGAATCTCAGAAGAATGAGTGAATTAATCAATCTATTCAAGCCAATCTTTGTCAAACTTCTGAGTGATAATTCAGTACTCCATCTAAGCTAAGTGTGCTTATTTTATATTCTCTTTCTCTAGCTTTATTTAATTGATTTTGTTTCTTCTATTCCAATCTAATTTGATAAGAGGAATTGTTATTCCCTTTCTTTGGAATCAAAATCAATTAAGGCAAGCCCTAGTTGGTTTAATTTAAAATCTATTAGAACTAGAACCATTGTAATTGAGTACTGGACATTGAACTTGGACATTCAATCATTTACTCTGATTTAGCTCTACCGGGCTGCTACAACGAAGGAGATAATCAGGTATTTTACATTTAATTATAAATTCCTTTCTGTTTTGGTTTCTTTCAAGATTTGCCAGAAAAATCTTGTTGTATTAATTATCTGAGGAGAGCCAGGAAAACTCAGAAGTGAGATCTTTTTAATTGTGTAAGCCCACAGACAAAGACACAATTGTAAAGGTTTTGGGTGAACCTGTGAAAACCTATTTTGTCAGTGAAAGCTAATATCCCCTGTGTGAGGATATTAGGAGTGGAGTAGCATTCGTACGTGTGGTCATGTTGTTTAACAGTTGGTGAACACACAGGCGAACCACTATAATCCCTTGTGTTGTGATTGAATGATTTACATTTCTAATCTTTAATTATTTATTTGTGGGATGTATGTATGGCGGTGAATGTTGTAATCATTTAATTCAAGCATTGTGGGAATTTTGTAATAATTTAGAATTTACTTTCTACTATTCCTTTATCTGCTTGAAATTCAGTTTCCTTTAAAGTTGTTCTAGCAAGGTTGCCCTACCATTTTTATGGTGTATGGCTGTCCCTAGAACAATACATTTGTGATTACAATTTATTTCAGTTTGTGCTTACTTTTGTATTCCTCTTTAGTTTGAGATTTGATACAAAGATCTTTCTAGAAATAAGGTTGTCCTACCATAAACTCTGGTTTTAGGTGAAAGGTTATCCTTAGAACAACATTTGTATCAACCCCTCAAGATTAAATTTTTGAGGTTGTTTTACTTTCCTGCATTGTGATTTATTTTGGCTATCATATTCTTTTTAATTCCGCTATTATAAGTTTTATTTGGCATAGTCTTATTCACCCCCCCCCCCCCCTCTAGGACATATAGTTAGGCCTTTTCAAGTGGTATCAGAGCCTAATAGCTCATTTTTATTGCTTTTTATTTAGATTTATTTCTTGAGCTAACGATCTAAGCTTTATAAAAAGATGTCAAATTTTGATAGCCTTTCAGTCACCAGGCCTCCACCATTTGATGGCTCCAACTATGCCTATTGGAAAGCCAGAATGAGGATCTTCCTAAAATCAATGGATGGAGTGTGTGGCGAGCCACAGTGACCGAATGGAAAACTCCTACCATTGAAGTAACTGAATCTGACGGTTCAAAAACTATGTCTGTACCTGCTTATTATTTATGGACCACCCTTTAGAAAAGTGAGTATAGTGCCAATGTTAAAGCACTAAATGCAATCACTTGTGCACTATCATCGGATGAATTCAAAAGAATCATATCCTGTGATACTGCAAAGCAAGCCTGGGATATACTAGAAATGACACATGAGGGTACATCAATTGTCAAAAAGTTTAAAGTCCAACTCCTCACAACCAAATTTGAAGAAATTCATATGGAGGAAAATGAAATGTTTATGGACTTTTACACTAGACTAAATGACATTGTAAACTCAATGTGGGGTCTTAGCGATAAAATCCCTGAAACTAAAGTGTGTGCAAAGATATTACGCTCACTTCCTGAACGGTTCAATTCTAAAGTAATCGCGATCCAGGAACTTCGTGATAGGGATAATATAAGGGTAGAAGAACTAGTTGGTTCTTTACAAACCTACAAGTTAAACTTTAAAGCTCCTAAAGGTGAATCTATCGCACTAAAATCCTTTAAATATAATTCAGAAGAAAATTCTGATTCAGAAGATGATATGGCTCTTTTAGCTAAGAAAATTTACAAGATTTTCAAAAGTAAGAAAATGGTTAATTTTCAAAAATCAAATGATAAAAAGAAGTTTAGACCCAAAACTCGAAAATCTTTGAAAGATAGTCAATGTTACAACTGTCAAGAATATGGGCACTTAGCTAATAGATGTCCTAAAAAGGACAAACCCAAGAAGAAGGGTATGTTGGCTACATGGGATGAATCATCTAATTCTGAAGCTTCTTCTGAATCAGAAGATTCTGAAACTGAGTTAGGGAATGAAGTTAAAGCTCTTATGACTCTAGCCAAATTCACATTTTCAGATAATGACTCAACAAGTGAAGAAAATCTGAGTAGTGAATATGAAAATGAAGATGATCTTCAAGACGCTTACAATACCCTATATAAGGAAAGTTGTAAAATTGCTGTCAAACTTAAACTTCAAAAAGAAAAGTTTTCTAAACTCAAAGAATGTTTTGAATCACTTGTCTTAGAAAAATCACAAATTTCATATTGTTTTGAAAAATCAAAATGCGATTTGGAATTTAAAAACTCCCTAATTATTGATTTGAAATCTGAAATTGAAAATCTCAAAAATGAAGTATCTTCTCTCCTGAGTCTAAAGGACACATGGAAATATGCCCAAGGTGATCCAAAGTTAGAAAAACTTTTATCCGGATCAAGAAAATGTGGCAATCTATCCGGGTTGGGCTATGATAAAAATTTATCTCTTAAACAAAAGTATACTCCTCCTATATTTGTGAAAGGAGAGTCCTCAAACTCAAAAGGGAAAAGTACTTATCAAGGTTTTTCTAGAAATTTAAAAACTCTTCAAAAACCTAGAAGCAGCCATGTCAACTTTAATAAAAAACGAAATCCACTAGCTGAAAAGATAGTAGATTTACTCAAGGAGCTCCTAAAATCTAACTCTATAGGTTATTCTCACAACTATAAACAAAAGAAGACCAACTATGTTCCTAAACCCAAAACAGTTATGAAATGGGTTCCTAAAGTCACCTGCTTGGTTGCTCACACTGCTTTCAAAGCAATAAGTCATTCAAAGTGGTACCTAGACAGTGGATGTTCCAAGCATATGACAGGTGACAAAGCTTTATTCACGGATCTAAAAGATATGACTGATGGTTCAGTCATGTTTGGTGATGGTAGCAATTGCAAGATTATAGGTCAAGGTACGGTTCAACTTTTTAATCTTCCTGTATTTAAAAACGTTTTATATGTTGAAGGCTTAAAACATAACTTGCTTAGCATATCTCAGATATGTGATAATAACCATAGTGTTCGGTTCTCTAATCAAAGCTGTGAGATACTAAATAATAAGGGTTCTGTAATATTAACTGGACGTAGAACGTCTGAAAATTGCTATATCATTAGCGAATCCATGGCTCATCTAATCAAACATGTTACATGGTCCATACAGACGAGACTGATTTATGGCACAAACGTTTTGGACATGTATATTATCGAAATTTATATAGATTGAGCAATCAAGAACTTATAAGAGGTTTACCCAAACTTCAGAAATTAGATAAAATATGTGGTGAGTGCCAGATAGGCAAACAAACAAGGAACTCACACAAAAAGGTGAATTCAAATACCACATCAAGATCACTCGAACTTCTCCACATGGATCTAATTGGACCTACCAGAATGGAAAGTCGTGGTGGGAAAAAGTATATCCTGGTAATAGTTGATGACTTTACTAGATTCACTTGGGTAGCCTTCTTAAGGGATAAATATGAAACCCTTGAAGAAGTAAGAAAAGTTCTAAAAAGGATTCAAATTGAAAAATCTTCTCAAATCAGTAAGATTCGTAGTGATTATGCATCCGAATTTGAGAATAGCAATTTTGAGAAGTTCTGTACCGACCAAGGAATATTACATGAATTCTCAGCTCCCAAAACTCCCACAACAAAATGGAATTGTGGAAAGAAAAAATAGGGTACTTCAAGAAATGGCTAATGTCATGTTGAATAGCATGAAGCTCTCTAAAAATCTTTGGGCTGAAGCTATAAACACAGCTTGCTATATTATTAACCGAGTCTACACTAGCAAATATAGTAATAAAACGTCTTACGAATTATGGTTAAATAAAAAGCCTACTGTCAAATACTTTCGAGTTTTTGGCAGCAAGTGCTATATTTTACGAGATCATGAAAATTTGGAAAAATTCGATACAAAGAGTGATGAAGGGATTTTTCTAGGATATTCCTTAAACAATCGTGCTTATAGGGTTCTGAACAAAAGAACTGGTGTGATTCAAGAGTCCATCAATGTTGTCATTGATGATCACTTAAATACGCCAATCCCTAATTCAGATAATGATGAAGTTCTAATCATTGATAAACCCGATACTTCATCAAATCAGACTGACTCTGAATTGAGGACTGTTAAAGATCATCCAACTACTCAAATTCTTGGAAACCCTCTCACCGGTGTTCACACCCGTAGACAACTTGAGGATATATATAATTATGTATGTTTTACATCCCAAATAGAACCATCTAATGAAAAAGAAGCTCTTGCTGATGAGAACTGGATTGTTGCAATGCAAGAAAAACTTGACCAATTTGTAAGAAATGATGTTTGGTATCTCGTACCAAGACCTAAAGATAAACACATCATTGGAATAAAATGGATTTTCAAAAATAAGTCTGACGAGTGTGGAAATATAATTAGAAACAAGGCTAGACCAGTGGTACAAGGTTATACTCAAATTGAAGGAATTGATTTTGATGAAACTTTTGCACCAGTAGCACTCTTGAATCTATCAGACTATTTATATCCATTGCATGTTTTAGAAAGATAAAGATATATCAAATGGATGTGAAAAGTGCTTTTCTAAATGGCGATTTACATGAAGAAGTATATGTTGAACAGCCAATGGGTTTTGAAGATCCCAAAAATACTGATCATGTGTATTGGCTTAAAAAGGCATTTTATGGATTAAAACAAGCACCTAGGGCATGGTATGAGAAACTAACAAAATTTCTTTTAAGTCATAACTTTTAAATGGGATCTGTTGATAAAACTCTATTTGTTGAAAAACATAATGATCATATCTTAATGGTACAAATTTATATTGATGATATCATTTATGGATCAACTTGTACTGACTTGACTATTGAGTTTGCAGATTTGATGAAATCATAGTTCGAAATGAGCATGGTTGGGAAATTGACTTATTTCCTTGGATTGCAAGTAAAGCAACAATCTGAAGGAATATTCATTTCTCAATCTAAGTATACTTTAAATCTAATCAAGAGATTTGGATTTGAAAATGGCAAGAATTTCGATACTCCCATGAGTACTACCCTGAAACTCTCAAAAGACTTTAATGGTAAAAATGTTGATTCAAAACTTTATCAGAGTATGATTGGTAGTTTGTTATATTTAACTGCTAGTAGACCTGATATTTCTCTAAGTGTTGGTATTTGCGCAAGATATCAATCTGATCCAAAAGAATCTCACTTGATTGCTGTCAAGCGGATTATTAGATATGTCGCAAGTACTGTAAATCTTGGTCTCTGGCATCCTCATGAGACTAGTGTCCAACTTGCTGGGTACTCAGATGCTGACTGGGCTGGTAATCTAGATGATAGAAAATCAACCAGTGGTGGTTACTTTTACATTAGAAATTATTTAGTTTCCTGGTTTAGTAAGAAATAAATTCTATATCACTTTCAACAGCTGAAGCTGAGTATATCGCAGCTGGTAATGCATGTACACAGCTTGTTTGGATGCAACGAATGCTAAGTGATTATAGAATTAAACAGGATTCTATGTTATTACATTGTGATAATTCCAGTGCAATAAATATTTTAAAAAATCCTATTCAGCATTCTCGTACTAAGCACATTGACATTAGATTTCATTATATTGGGGAATTGGTAGAAGAAAAAGTTATATCTCTGGAATATATTCCTACCAAAGATCAGCGAGCTGATATTTTCACAAAACCTCTTAATAAAAGCAGGTTTTAAAAGATGAAATTTGATCTTGGTATGTGTATTTCAAAATGATTATTTATGCTTACGTGTATCATAGTATATATATTTGCTAGGTTTAATTCCAATTTTTTTTAATTGCAAGAAATATGAAATTCTAGACGTCCTTCGACCTGTCGTGAGTATACTCGACCAGTTAACCTTCGACCGGTCGTAGATACCCACGACCAGTCGTAGATCTCGGGAATCACTTAAAATTTAGGGATTTTTGCTTTCTTCCTCATTTCGTTTTTCTTTTCTAAGGAGCCGAGCTTCGACTTGTCGAACCCACCGTTCTTGTTCTTCAAGGTTAGTGTTCCATTTACGTTTTTCTTGCAAATCTGTATTTAGATTGCTTTCTTTTCTAACTTGAAGCTTTTTATTTAGGATTTCATTGAGATTTGGGGTTTGGATTTTAAAAAATCTGTTTTGAGTAAACCCATTTCTCAATCCTTTGCAACTTCTTATTTCCTTGTTATTGTTGTTGCATATGACTTCTAGAGGTAGAAAAACCACTTCACATGGTCCTTCTTCTTCCTCCAGATCGGCCAAGCGTCATCTTCTTGTTCCCAATAATGATCTATCTTATGTTACAGACATTAGATCACGAAATGTTATTGTTGAACATCCTGTTGATATTAATCATATTACACCTTTTGACATCCTTCCTATGCTTGAAGCTGTAGGTTGGGTTAACTTATTACATTGGGGTGGGCCTGCATACCGGTCCATTGCCCAATCCATGTTTACATGTATTAATGACTTTTCACATGATAATTTAACTTTTAAAATATCTACTAGTGAAGGGCCATTTGACATTGATCGTCATTTAATTTCAGCCCTCATGGATATTCCTGTGAATGATGAGGGCATTTCTATTCATAACTTGACTAATAAACCCTCAGTTTCTGAAAAACGTATGCTCACTAGAGACTTGTGCAACATGGATGCTTATTGAACTCATAAAGGGAATGCGCTTCCCGCAAGGTATTTGTTACCCAAATACAGAGTTCTCCACAGAATCTTTGTGTCTAATCTCTATCCTCGTTCGGGTAATAAAACTGACTTAACTTCGTTTATGGTTCGTGTTATTTATGCTATTTCCAGTGGTACTCAGATTTGTTTGCCATCCTTAATCTGTCATTTCATTCTTCAATTTAGACTCCATCCTAGTCATAGTGACATTCCTTTTGGTTATTTAATGACTGTATTGGCTACACATATGTTAGTCGATATACCGGTTAATGAGGCACCTATCCATCATCTGATTTTCAACCATTCTAATCTTAATAAGATGAAGCTGGAATTACTTCATGAACAAGGTGGTGATGGTGGTGGTGGTCATGAAGAAGCTGGTGATGACATTACTATGGATGACATCTTTGAGGAACTGGATTCTGATTCAACAAATGATCCAGATTTTGAACCATCTGATTTTAATGCACGTCTAAGTGCATTGGAGGTAAAGTTGAGAATATAAATGTAAAGATGGAAAACATGTCTGTTGCTCATGATTTACAATTCAAGTACATGCGCAAATATCTTAGGCGATTGAACAAAGGCATGCACCAACTTGATCCCTCTATTCCTGCTCCGTCATCTAGTTCTAGTTCTGACTAGTCTATATGGGATTTTCTGGTCTGTAATAACTTTAAAACTTCGCACTAAGTTGACTGATTTGGAGATTGGATACTATTTTCTGATTAGTTTTATGCTGGGTATTTGTTCTTTGTGAAACTATGCTGATTTTGAGTTGGATACTATCTGTTTTTCTGCTATAATATCCTCATTATTACTCTCATATATCTCTTTTTAGTTCTCCTTGTTGTTGTTTCCTTTGTCATATTGTGACAAAAAGGGGGAGAATGGTTTGTTCTTAACAATGTGATTGTGAGAGGAGTAGCTATGTTACTCAGGGGGAGTAATGATGTGATTATGAGTGGAGTGGTTGAATGTTGAATGTTAGGGGAGTATATCTATATTTGAAACTAGTTGAATGAACTAGTTGAATGTTCAATATTGATTTGCAGGTAAGCTAGTTAATTGGTTCATGATCCTTTAACCAATTGTTTTACTCTATGTTTATCTTGGTTATGTGTTTTGTCACTAATTTGACAAAGGGGGAGATTGTAATGCTATAGTCTATATCCTTGTCGGTTGTCAAATTTGTGATGCCAAAATCACTATTATATATCTTGGATAAGTGAAGCTCTCTCATAGATCAACATTCATGTACAAGCAAAGATCACAACAAACAAAGCTCACAAGTACAAAGATCAATCTTGACTGCATGTACTGCACACAAGACAAGTCTCAAGAATGTATGATTCAAGAAGGGTACAAGGCAATTCATAAAGAACTCAAGAGACTTTCAAGGCTGAGCTACATCAAGATTTCAAGATTGAACTACATCAGATTGAACTATATCAAGACATCAAGACTTAAACTTCAAGGTCACTTGTTCCTAATGTTTCAATGTCCTTACTTCTAATTGAGGTTTGATTGATCATAGGTTGACCTTAGGAGTAGGCCATTTTGGATACATAAGTCATATGTATATGTCACTTGAGTTTGGGCTGTCCGAAGACTTATCCTAGGCTTTCTTCGACTAGTCCTAGCCTTGCTTCGACCAGTCTAGGAATTTCCTCGATCAGTCGTAAGGTTGTTACAAAATTGGAATATTTTCAGTTAGCCTTCGACCAGTCTAGGAATATCTTCGACCAGTCGAAGGAACAGTGTCGACTGCATCGTCGATCGGTCGAATATCTTCGACTCAAAGTCCAGCGATTATTTACAGGGTCTTCGACCAGTCGAAGGTGACCTACGACCAGTCGTAGAACAGTCAAAGCTTATCGCGCCCAATTTTTTTCAAATCTGTTACTTCTTCGACTAGTCGAAGAGCTCCCTAGACCAATCGAAGACGCGATCTGCTCACCTATAAATTAAGCACGAATCTCAGAAGAATGAGTGAATTAATCAATCTATTCAAGCCAATCTTCGTCAAACTTCTGAGTGATAATTCAGTGCTCCATCTAAGCTAAGTGTGCTTATTTTATATTCTCTTTCTCTAGCTTTATTTAATTGATTTTGTTTCTGCTATTCCAATCTAATTTGATAAGAGGAATTATTATTCCCTTTCTTTGGAATCAAAATCAATTAAGGCAAGCCCTAGTTGGTTTAATTTAAAATCTATTAGAACTAGAACCATTGTACTTGAGTACTGGATATTGAACTTAGACATTCAATCATTTACTCTGATTTAGTTCTACCGGGCTGCTACAACGAAGGAGATAATCAGGTATTTTACATTTAATTGTAAATTCCTTTCTGTTTTGGTTTCTTTCAAGATTTGACAGAAAAATCTTGTTGTATTGGTTATCTGAGGAGAGCCAGGAAAACTCAGAAGTGGGGTTTTTTTAATTGTGTAAGCCCACAGACAAAGACACAATTGTAAAGGTTTTGGGTGAACCTGTGAAAACCTATTTTGTTAGTAAAAGCTAATATCCCCTATGTGAGGATATTAGGAGTGGAGTAGCATTCTGTGTGGCTGTTGTTTAACAGTTGGTGAACACACAGGCGAACCACTATAATCCCTTGTGTTGTGATTGAATGATTTACATTTCTAATCTTTAATTATTTATTTGTGGGATGTATGTATGTTGGTGAATGTTGTAATCATTTAATTCAAGCATTGTGAAAATTTTGTAATAATTTAGAATTTACTTTCTACTATTCCTTTATCTGCTTGAAATTCAGTTTCCTTTAAAGTTGTTCTAGCAAGGTTGCCCTGCCATTTTTATGGTGTATGGCTGTCCCTAGAACAATACATTTGTGATTACAATTTATTTCAGTTTGTGCTTACTTTTATATTCCTCTTTGGTTTGAGATTTGATACAAAGATCTTTCTAGAAATAAGGTTGTCCTACCATAAACTCTGGTTTTTGGTGAAAGGTTGTCCTTAGAACAACATTTGTATCAACCCCTCAAGATCAAATTTTTGAGGTTGTTTTACTTTCCTGCATTGTGATTTATTTTGGCTATCATATATTCTTTTTAATTCCGCTATTATAAGTTTTATTTGGCATAGTCCTATTCACCCCCCCCCTCTAGGACATATAGCTAGGCCTTTTCACCCATTTACATGATGAGAACTTTGGAAAAGCTTCAATTCTCCTGTTTCAAGTACTACCTTTCCATCACTTCTCCTCTCTTTTCGTTGTCTCATGTGCATTGCATCCTTATATCTTTTACATTGAGGACAATATAGATTTTAGGTTGGGGGTGTTGATTTGGTAAACTAATCAGTGTTTTCTTAGTTTATTAGCAAAATTTTTTGAAAATTTTCAATTTTTCAAGTAAAAGAACTATTTAGAGAGCGATAGTTTGAGTAATTAAGAATGCTTTGAGTATGATGATAAGATAGAGATTGAATTTTGAATTGTTGGAGTTTGATCAACTAAGTATACTATCACTTAAATTCTTTCATTTAATTAACTAAGAGGAAGTTTGAATATCATGTTGATCTAAATCATAAGACACATTCAATTTGGTTTCTGCGAATTGTGCTAGATTTCTGATTGTTAGTATGTGAATCATTGATAAATGTTGAGAATTAATTCTGTTAATTTTATCCACCTTAAAAAGATGAAAAGAACCAATTAAAAAAGAGAGAGATTGACAAAAAGGTCATGTAGGATGAAAAGACTGGAAAATAATAAAAAGTCTGAAAAGAATGAAGATGAAAAGACTGAATAAATAAAAGTGACCGTCGATATAAAATCAAAACTGAATAAAGAAGAAAAAGGGTATAAGTTTGGAATTAACACTTGATTATTTAATCAATCTTGAGGTGATGAGCATGACTAACATTATGAAATGATAATAGTTTTCTGGAAAGTAAGTTAGAATTCACTAAGCACATTGAAAACTTAATATATGAACTTATGCTCTTAAGTAATTGATGAAGAACTTATTTGATCAATTGCTCATGTGATTTGACTCTAGGTTTTCAAAATTTCACTATCGTTTTTTGGGATTATAATCATTCATTTTTTATTGTACAAAAGATTCTTTTCTGGAAGTGATTTGAACATTGAGAATTGAGAATTCTTTCACGCATGTTTTGCTCGAGACTAGTAAAATATTGGTTGGGGGTGTGTCAAGTGTCAAATATTGCATATTTATCCCTGTTTATATCTTGGTTTTATGAACATGATAATGCTTAATGGGTATATTTTATATATATTTATATTGCGAGGTGAATTTGAGAGCTTGGATTGAAAAGAATGTTAAAAACATTTATTTGATGCTCAAGAATCAACAAGGCAAGAGATGGATCTTAGGAAACTAAGATTAAAGATTTCAAGACCCCAAGATTCAAGGAAACCAAGTGAAGAATGAAGGGAGTCGAAAGTGCAAAGTACAAAAATTCAGAGAATTTGGACTTCACTGTCTATGACATCGACCACCGATTGATGACATCGAAGCAAGTGTTCGATGATATCGAATAATTACATAAAAATTGAGTTTGTTTGTTGGACAAATTGGATGCATTTCTCGATGACATTGAAGTCTTGTTCGATTACTCGAAGGCCAGTTCGATGACATCAAGAGTTTTGAAGATTTCTAGAGCAACTCGTTGGAATAATCTAAACATTTTTTCGATCACTCGAACACCCTTCGATGACATCGAAGGATTGTTCGATGACATCGAAGGTATGTTTGATGACATGAAGAGTTTCACAGTGCAAAAGGCGTTATGCATTGCGAAAAGGCACAACTTCTAAATTCGAGTTACGTTTGATGACATCGAAGGCGTTATGTAGGGTGCATAAATTTGAGGCGATTTTCAAAGATGGTTAGACAAAGGCTATAAATATGAGTTCTTTAAAGAGTTTTAAACATAAATTAGGTTTCAAGGAGCAGATCCAATGGGTGGCGCAACCTCCCAAGAGTTTTTCTTATTTCCTTATTTATTTTTAATATTTTATTTGAGCGTTTTAGTTTCAATCATGTCTATGGTTAACTAAACCTCTTAACTAGGGCTAAGAGGTGAAGCTTGTAGGATGTTGGGTTGTTTATCTTGCTTTGATTCTTGTTTATGTTGAACTTCATTGATTTTTAGTTTGAATTTAAGAAATATTTTCAGTTTTCTATGATTTAGAGATGTACTATGTTTGGGACCTCGTGTTGCTCTGTATTGTTATTCGGGGCCCTCATGTTTCTCTGTATGCCTGGATGAAATCCAAAGGAGTAAAGTTCTATGAATACTATTATATGGGCCTTTATGATGATGTATTATATGGGTGGATATTTTGTATGACAGCCACGTAATGGCTAGTTAGGCGAGATGGTTGTGTTGAGGCCCTGGGATGGCCAAGTGGTTGATATTTTTATAAGGTTTGAGAATTGTGCATTATTATCACATCGAGCTTAAATCTCAATATTAGAAACGTCTATCCTCCAATGAACCCATTAAGATTGGCAAATTAGGTCATCTTCCGTCGTGTGTCGAGTGGGGTGAGCATAGTAGGATGGGTACAAGAGTCATTCCCACTGCTGAACCAAGAAGGGAAGAGGTGTGACGATCCTACCTACCATCGTGTTCCAGGTTGAGGTGGGTGGTATTCTGAATGCTGAGGCTGGATAGGGTGAAATAAATCAAAGTCCCACATTGTTAAGCCGGTGGCTAAATGGGTAGGGGTTGATGCACCCAAGACTTTACTTTTTGAAAATTCATCCCACACTTGTGTGGAGATATGGCATTACACTTGTGTGGTATGTTATGATTTTTGTGGAAATATATTATGCAGTTGGAGGTGTGCCATTTGAGATGAAGGATTTTTAGTATTTAAATCATGCAACCACTAATACATAATTTCACTCAAGTTGGTGAGTGCGCAACTAGACCATTATGTGCTCATTTATACAGTTAAGATTTTAGTTAGGTATGGGACTAACCTGGGATAAGGAGTTTACGACACTGAGTCTAACTATCCAAATCAGGAATGGGACTGGTTGGATAGAAGTCCTTCATGATGGATCCCATAGCTTGCAATACCGTGTGCTATCATCCCGACTACACCACACGTCGGCTTTGTCATTCCTTTTCTAAAGCATGCCTTCCACTAGAATATAGAATTTAACTATTTTATACATGATAACTTGCTACTCTCATGATTCATGGTTACTCATTTGAACTTGCTACTCTCATGATTCATGGTTACTCATTTGGGTAGTATGCCTAACATTGAAGACATGTTCATGATAACCTGTTTAGCTATAACAACATGCTTGATTGATAACATACTCATCTATGATAACATACTTGGCTGATAACATGCCTATGGTTGTTTTGGATGTCCTTACGAGAGCACCTTGATAAGTCGTGTTTTACTCCCGGTACCCCATAGACTCACGAGCTGTGGTTTGCTCATATAAATAATTTACATCTTTTTCGAAATACGTTTAGTAGCAAGATGCGTGTAAGAGCTATAAGAGCTAGCTATTGTTCCCTTCATTATTGTTGAGATGATTGTACTTTAGTATATATAATATAAAATAATGTATGTGGTTATTTTGGGTGACCATCCTTGGAAGGATAGGTCTGTCTCTTGGATGCATGCGTTGATATCATGTATATGATGTGTAACCGCCTAATCAGATTAGCCCTTCAAAAAAATTCCATCTGCCATGAGTCGGATTTGGTGTTCAGAAAGTTCGTTGACCATTCACCAAGTTTGGTAATGGCAAGGAAGCTGCTGCGACCCAAGTTCTGGACTTGAGAAGTAGTAGTGCCTAAGTTTTGAATTTGGAGCGTGACAAGAATGTACTAGCAGAATGGATGAATCAAACTCTCTTAAAGAGAGCCCGAAACATGTTGAGTAATGTTGGATTAGGCAAAGACTTATGGATGGAGGCTATTAACACAACTTGTTACCTGTTGAATCGGTCCCTGTCTACACTAATAGACTGCAAGATTCCTTAAGAAGTGTGTGGTGATCATGAGGTAGACTATCCACAGTTGTGTGTATTTGTTTATGACACTTACTCTCATGTACCGTCAGTTAATAGAGATAAGATAGACCAAAGGGATAAAAAGTATATTTTTGTGGGCTATAGTGATAGTGCGAAAGGGTACAAGCTCTACGACCGAATCACACAGAAGATCATAATTAGCCGAGATGTTAGATTTGATGAAGATTTCTTATTCTACAAGGACGAACGCAAGGAACTAGAGAAATCAATGATCATTGATGTTGAGATTGAAAAAGAAGATACATAGGCAGAGTTTGAGCCGCGGGCAAAGGTACAATAGCAAGTGGACCTATCAGAAAAAATCTACCAAGAGATCGTAAATTTTCAGTCAAATACAAGCATGATCGAATGTTGCACTCGCTGTCATTATAAATAAAGAGGATTCCTCTACCTTCCAAGAAGCATTAGATGGTTTTGATGCTGATAAGTGGATAGTGGTCATGAATGATGATATGGGTTCTCTTCGTAAGAATGAGACATTAGAGCTGGAGGAGCTTCTAGTGGGGTGTAAAGTTATCGGTTGAAGTAGATTTACAAGAAGAAACATGATAGATAGAAGATAAGATTAGTTGTATATGCGCAGAAGGAGGATATCAACTTTAACGAGATTTTCGTGCCTGTAATTAAGCAGGTGTCTATCAAATTTGTATTGGCGTTGGTTGCTTAATACAACTTATAATTGAAACAGATGGATGTGAAGATGCCTTCCTTCATGGGGAGTTTGGAGAAGCAGATTTACATGAAGCAACCAGAACGGTTTAAAGTGAAAAGAACGGAGAATAAAGTTTGTAGGTTAAGAAGGTCATTATATTCCTGAAATAGTCGCCTAGGTAGTGGTAGAGAAGGTTTGATACTTTCATGATGGGTCAAAGATTTATCAAAAGTAAATACAATCATTGTGTCTATTACAAGATAGTGAATGATGGGCAGTTCATTGTACTGGTATTGTACGTAGATGGCATGCTTATTGCTAACCATAGCATATCTGAGACCGATATATTGAAGACTCAATTGTCAAGGACATTCAAAATGAAAGATTTGGGAGCTGCAAAGAATACCTTGAAAAAGTATTGGTTAAGTTTAGTATGGACAAGGCGAAACTGGTTATCATACCCTATGTTGCTTACTTTAAGCTTTCTTCTGAACAATGTCTTACTACAGATGAAGAAAAGCAAGTGATGTCTCATGTGCCCTATTCGAGCGTTAGTTTAATGTATATCATAGTATCTATGAGACCTGATATTTTCCATGTAGTGGGTGTTATGAGCATATACATGGCTAACCTTGGCAAGAAATACCAGAAGGTAGTGAAATGGTTATTTTGATATTTTTGATATACGGTAGAATACGTCTTGACGTTTGAAAGGTCTAAGGACAAGTTGGTAGGCTATGTAGATGTTGATTACGTAGGACATATAGATAATAGGATATCAACTTCTGGATACTCGTTTGTGCTAGCGGGTGGAGTATTCAGTTGGATGTTGAAGCTTCAGTCTGTGGTGACTCTTTCCACAACCGAAGCGGAGTATATGGCGGTGATGGAAGCATTCAAAAAATGTATTTGATTGAGAGGTATGATAAATCTGATTGGGATTCAATAAGAAGTTGTGCTAATAAATTGTGACAATGAAGCATGATTAATTTAGTAAAAAACTCGGTTTACCATTCTTATACCAAATATATTGATATTCGTCATCATTTTACCCGACAAGTGCTTGAGGAGGGCGGAGTGACTCTTGAGAAGATCCACGCAAGTGTGAATTTGGCAGACATGCTTACAAAGGTGGTTCATACAGAGAAGTTCAAGTTTTTTGTGACTTCTCCGGGCTTGGTGAAGGCGGAGTGTGCATGAGAAGCGATGATGACAGTGGAGCTATGATGGAGGCAATTAGAGATAGAGCTTAAAGATATGGTTCGTGATAATTGAAGATATAGTGGAGATTGTTGTCAGATGTCTTTAATTTATATGTAATTGGGGGTGTCGATGACATCAACAAACCACTCAATTCTATTGAGAAAATCTCGTATTTTGGCCTTTGTTCGTTGGACAATTTTTTGGGTCCAAATCGATCTGATCAAAGGTGGCTTCAATCCCATCGATGGGTTGTCGATGACACTCGATATGATCAAAACTCCCGTCGATTGACTTGTACAGTTTTGTGAAATTACGGGTTTTGTTTTCTAATTCTTTTTTAATCATTTTTGTAATCGGGGATTAAGGTATCGAAAACATGCTTAGGGCTTTTGGTGAGCAAAGGGAGTTCAAAGTTACAATTTTTTGTGGTTTTTGGGGTGTATTCTCGGATCAGTAAGCTCTTCCATCTCTTATGACGTTAATTATCATAGTAGATTCACTGTTGCTTTGTGCCATGGTTATTTCTTTTAGGGGTTTTTCTACGTAAAACTTTGTGTTCTCTGTATGATTAGTTTGTTTGATCTCTTATTATTTGATTCTAAGTTGGGGTTGCTTCCGCACGTCGCCCTAACAGTTTGACATCTCTACTCTAATTTAATAAGAGCTTTTCTAATAAGCTCTTTTTATTTTGACTTTAGTTTTAAATAAGCTCAGTTGGTAAAATCACTTTTTCAAAACCGAAAAAAACTCATATTTGAAATAAGCATGCTTGGTATGAGAGCTTTTTTTAGAATAGTTTATGTCATTTTTAAAGATTATAACAACTCCATTATAAGAGTAATGCATACGATTGTTTTGGTGGATCTCACCATAGATGGAGTGTGCCCAAATGGCAGAAAAAATAGATGGCTATAATCGTCGTGTTTTAAGACATTTGGGCCATCGTTATGTCATACATTGGATGTGGATTATGCATCATATGGAGCCCACCTTCGATGTGGACCATCCATCATGTGAGCCAAACTTTCAAAGTGGGTCGTTGATCTTGCAAGGCCCATCTTAGATGTGGACCATTCGTCATTAGGGGCTGACGTTTGACGTGGATTGTCCATTATGTGGGGTCCACCTTGATGTAGGTCATCCATCATGTGGGGTCCACCCTCAGTGTTAATTATTATGTATGTGGGGCCCCTCAATGTCCACTACACATCACATGGAGTCCACATTTGATGTGTCCATCATGTGGGGTCCACTTATGAACTCCACCATCTATCGTGTGAGGCTTACCTTCTATGTGGATTATCCATCATGTTGGGCCACTTTGGATATTGGTTGTTCATCATATGAGACCTTGGATGTGGCCGTCCATTTGGTGGGGCCAACTTGATGTGATTATCCATCACAAGGGGCCACACTTTAATGTGGGCCATCGAATATGAGGCCCACTCCATCCATTATGTGGGACCACCTTGATGTGGACCATTTATTATGTGGGGCCCCTCTTTCAATATGGGTTCTTCATCATGTGGGCCCACCTTTGATGTCCAATGTCCATTATATGTGCCCACCTTCAATGTCCATCATCCATCATGTAGGTCCCCACTTTGATGTGAATCATCTATTAAGTGGGGCCCACTTGATGTGGATGGTCCATCACGTTGGGCCATACTTTGATGTGGGTCATCCATCATATGGGGGCCACATTTGATGTGAATGGTGCATTATGTGGGACCACCTTGATGTTGATCATTCATCATGTGGGGCCCCACCTTCAATATGGGTCGTTCATCATATGTTTCCACCTTTCATGTGTCCCGCATCCATCATGTGGGTCCCACCTTTGTTGTGAAGCATTCATACTGTAGGGCCTACTTGATGTGGATAGTCCATCATGTGGGGTCACATTTTGTGGACCATCCATCATGTGGAATAAACATCCGATGTCTACCATCCATCATATGGGTCCCATCTTTTTTGTGGACCATCCATCCTGTGGGGCCCAACCTTCAATATGGGTCATTTATCATGTGGGCCATCTTTGATGTCAACCTTCCATGGTCCTACCTTTAATGTTCACCATCTATCATGTTGGTCCCACCTTTGATGTGGATCATCCATCGTGTGGGGCCACACTTTAATATCAGCCATCTATCGTGTGGAGCCCACATTTGATGTGATCTTGCATTATGTGGACCCACCTTGATATGGACCACTCATCATGTGGGGCCTAACCTTCAATATAGGTTGTTCATCATGTGGGCCTACCTTAGAGAGATGGTAAAGAGAAGAGACGTGGGCAAAATTGGAAATTACTTAAAAAGTTTTAGGACAAACTTATTCAAAAATTAACCTAAAATGTTTACCTGCTTAAGATAAATAAGCTTTTAAAATTATTTTTTTAAAAAAAATCTCTCCATCACTTATTTTTTAAGAGCCCTTTTATTAGTTTCTAAAATATTAAGCAGTAAAATTAAAACTTTACCAAACAGTGGGGGTGTACTAACAAGCTAATTGACAAAAAAAAAAAAAAAAAAAAAAAAAAAAAAAAAAAAAAAAAAAAAAAAAAAAAAAGAAGCTCTTATTAAGTTTAGATCAACGGTTTTGCACAACTTCTACGTAAATGCATTATTTTGTTTCTAATTCTATAATCCGGCTATATAAGTTGAGTTAATGCGGGATTACGGTATTACTAAGACATGGAAGGGTTAGAGAGAGTGTGTCAAGGGATTTTAAAGGGAAAAAACTTAAGTTTTATGGTTTGAAAGTCTTCAATCTTGTAATTTAGTTTTCAAAAGTGAACTGTTTATAGCTCTGTGCCATAATTTTTTCCCATGTAATATTTATATATTCTTACCATTGTTTTGTTTGCACTTGGGTTACTTCTGCAGCCCCAACACATTGGAATATTCAAGTATGGTTGAAAGTGGGACCCAGTTTGGAGGTAGCTAGTGGTCGGTGCTCCGTGGGTCCCATCATGTTGTATGTGTTTTATCTCGCTATCCATCCATTTTTCTATGTCATTTTTGGGCTTATATCCCAAAAATGAGGCAGATGTAGATCTCACGTGGCCCACATCATGGGAAAACAGTAGTGAGAATGTGCCGGTCAATCCGGGTCCTAGAAAGTCCGCTCATTTGGCATTTTTCTCACATCGTCTGATCATTATTTTCAAGTCAACGAAGGCAGGTGGGTTCACCCACTTACGGACGCGGATTTCCTGCGAAAGGCTTTTCCAGAGAGTTCTTGCGCTGGAAACTTAGGTGGGCCTATTGTGATGTTTGTGAGAAATTTACTCGTCTATCCGTTTTTTGAGATCATTTTAAGATTGGAGAGAGAAAAATTGAGAAGGATCCGAGACACAAGTGGGCTGCAATAAAGGAAAATGTGTACAGGAAAATTTCCGCCGTTGAAACATTCCTGGTGTAGATAATTATGTTTATATGCCATTTATACCGTTTGTAACGTAATTCATAATGAGATGAAATGAAAACAAAAATATTATCCTGATTCAAAGCTTTTGTGGCCACACAAATATTTCAACCATTGACGTTCAATACTCACATTTTTGGCCCACTTGAGTATCAGATACGGTTTATTTTTGTCCTCATGTTTTAAAATGAACTCACAAAACAGCTGAATGGAGTAGATTTCTCACAAACATTACATTAGCCCAACCTAAGTTCCCAGCGCAGGAGCTTCCTGCGAAAGCCTTTGCAGGAATCCCCGTCCCCCACTCGCGACAAAAAAAAAAAAAAAATGAAAAATAAAGGAGAGCCCTTTACATTCGGGAAATCATGTTGGAAAACGTAATCTGAACCGACCAATTGATGCTCCATCTCAGGGACGGGTCAATCATCTTAAATTGGAAGCAGATTGCGTAGTGAGTAACTCACTGTGCTTAGCGTACTGAGTAAACTCTGTGAGTTTCACCATAATTTACGTATTTTATCTGCACCATCCATCCATTTTACTAAATAATTTTAGTGCTTGAACCCAAAAATGAAGCATATCCAATTTTCAAATGGACCACACTACAGAAATAGTTGAATTGAACGTCTACCGTTGAAAAATTCTTTAGGGCTACCTAAGTTTTGGATCAATCTTATATTTGTGTTTTCCCTTCATCCATGTCTGTATGATTTTATGAATAGGTTGGATGACAAATAAACATCACTGTAGGGCCTAGAAAGGTTTCAATGGTGGAAATCATTAATTATCCTCACTGTTTCCATTGGTATGATCCACTCACTCTTTGGATATGCTTTAATTTTCAGCTCAACTCCTTAAATTAGATAGAAAAATGGATGGACGACGAGGATAGACCATATACATTCAAGCTACTCAACTGAATTTATTCAGCGGGGCAATGATAAGAGTGTACTAAGTAACTCAGTACGTAATCCGAGTTCTCCTAAATTGTGAATTGTGATGATTGGCAGTGTCCAACCATCCGCTCTATGCACATTTTTTTTTTATAGGCAATTTATTGAACTTTTCTTAATAGTTGAAAGATGAGTGATGCCATCATATGATGGCCTTCCACGGGAGGATATTTCATCCTGGAGGTGGTCCACCCATCCAACGGTTTGAATTGATGGCCCAAGTGAAAGAAAAGAAAGGGTTTGTGGTGTCGTTGGGTGCACCTTGTGATCTAAAACCTGTCCAGGCATTACCACGTGAGTTCTTGCAGAGGCCATCACTACAACTCTCCATGTTGGGACCCACCTACATTAGGTTTGTACCATCCTAGCCGTTCATCATGCCGTAACCATTGTAATTGACCAAGATCATGTAATTCCTTCTATGATCCTAATAATCTTATTTTGGATTCCTGCACTTGAGTGCAAAAGTTCCTCTCATAGCGTTTCTCATCCATCCATTTTGAACTGAACCGATCGGATGGTTAGGATTGTCCAATTGAAGTGATTCTGATCCAATCCAATGACTAATCCATAGTTTAAAAAAAATAAAAATAAAAAATAAAAAAAATACAGACCCAAATCTCTCAACTGTGACTCGACCAGATCTCGTCAAGACCGGAGAAAAACACGATCTGGTCATTGGTCACGGCCCAAAGAAAACTTGAGAAAGACTCTGACTCAGCTTCAAAATACTCGGCAAAACTCAGATAAAGCTCAACTCTGCTAACCACTCAACATTATTTATATATTACTTGTAAGTTTAAAATATTAGATAATACTGAAAAAGCATAGGAAAACAAGTACGAGTTTTCAGGAAACGCCGCCAAGTGACTGAGTCGACTCAACATGGCTGGGCTACGAATTTATTTGAGTTTGCGTGTTTTAAACTATGAGGCACACCCTAATCGAAATGAACATACAAAAAATAAAAAATAGAATGGACGGTCCAGATGAAACTCACAGTTAGCTAAATCAAGGACTTGGGCTAGCTGCTCCTCATAAGTAGGTTTGTAACCCCATTTGAGACGCCTTGCTACTTCGAACCTGACCAGCCTCCTGAGCTCCTCATCTGGTACAAGCCCTTGCTCCAGTCGATTCAGCAGCTCTTCAGCGGCTGCAGATTTTGGTTGCTTACCCTCCCCACTCATTGAACGGTTGAGAGAGAGAGAGAGAGAGAGAGAGAGAGAGAGAGAGAGCGCGCGCCTCTGAAGACAATCTATATAGAGTTCGTTCCTCATGGGAGAGAGGCATACATCTATCTGGACAATTTCTCGGAAGACAATCTATGTAGAGTTCGTTCCTTATGGGAGAGAGGCAGACATCTATCTGGACAATTTCTCGGCCTGAGAATTTGTCGGGAGATTTTAAGATTTTAAAGTTTTCCTCTTAATATTATACGTAAAATCTCAAAAATAAAAAATTTTAAAATGTTCATTATAAATTATTATAAATTATTAAAGGCATGTTTACTAAAGCTTAAAAATAAGTTCATCTCATTTTAGTTAATGGTAATTTTTTATTAAATATCTTCGTATCCGTATTTGTTAGTGCGGTTTTCTGCCACACGAGATATGTGCGTTTTTGTGCGGGTGTGTCAGAACCGATTAGGTCTCATTTAAACCATGATAATCATTGACCCCTGGCATCAATATAGAGTGGTTCTTGATCAATTGATTAACGGGTTAGCCATCTATTCAGCCAACTTTACACTCGTTAACCAAGCAATATGCGGAGGTTAGGGCTCTTCCTATAATGAGTTTTTAGCCTGGACAATTAAGGACTTTTGAAAGGTGCAAAAATTGGTATGGTTAGAAAAAATGAATAGAGATAGGGATGCCGAAAAATGCGCATGGTTTACCACTAATAAAGGGATCACCAACCTGATTGTGAGCAACATGGTACTTCCTAGAGCAATGAGCTAATGTGATGTAGAGCGGGTCGTGGATAGTTTCATGGCCAAGATGGATCAGAAAAGGCCCGGTCGACGACAGAAGTGATCTGGACCATCGGACCTTAGATCGGGCGTATCTCGCAATCCGGAATGAGTTACCTGACGTAAAATATATGATTTTGGGGTAGAACGAGCTACTTTAGCCAACCAACCCAGCTATGCCGGGTTACGATGCTCGGAATTGCAAAAAGCCCCTGGATCGACGATCGTTTACCTGCTTTAATTTCTTTTTTACTATAAATAGTAAGTTTTAGTTTGATTATAACTCTTCATCCGTCGGGCTTTAGGAGTTACGCCCAATGTAAAAAGAGATTAGAATAATTAGGAGAACGGTTTGGTGAAGCTAAATAGGACACTTACTATTTTTGGCCGAAAACCTTGCGCACTAGTAGACATCACGACCGTCTATAAATAGTAAGTTTACCATTTATAGTAAGTCGCGGATTTTAGGAGTTTTAGTTGTAGTTTGATTCTGATTTCTTTCTCATTGCTTGGTACCCCTATTTAAAGGGTTGTGAACTCGTTTTTAGTCATCAATTAATCAATTTTGAATTTCTTAGAATTTATTTCTATTTTCTACTTTCTTTCCTCGTAGATTCGAGAAGTCTCTGTGAGGAGTCCAAAGAAGCTCCGTGGATTTGGAGTAGTTATCCTCATCACGTTCATCCTTGCGTCAATTGGTATCAAAGCGAGGACTCCTCTTGGGCCGATGGCAAACAATGAAGGTATGGATCAAAATCCTGTGGATTGTTCACTCCCCAAGTATAGGGTTGTGATGTAGTAATAAACTCGGTAAGATCGAGGTCGAATCCCACGAGGACTGGTCGTCACAATTTAAATCTGTGATTCTCCTTAACTAATCCAACAATTAATGTAGCGAATTACTAACACAAATTTATGGAAAATAACTATTGAGAATAAGGAAGAAAATTCAATCAGAGAGAGCACTAGGACTTTCGAATCCACCCCTAATTATCCTAACCATTGTTTTGTCTGTTAATTCACTTTAATTTAGATTGATCTAACTTATCTAGAGAAAGCACAATCTGTGTCCTTAATCGGGCATACAGATTGTCTAATTCCTTCAAACAATGCTATGAATAACATATCCCATGTCCTTGGTCGGGCACATGGAATATACCGTTCATTAAAGCACCCCGTCTCTTCCCCTATAGGAACCTGTTCATAATCAGACACAAGCACCTAGAATAAGCATCCAAACAACATCCATCCATAGACTCTGATCAAAGTTCATAGATGGAGAAGTATAGAATTTAAAACAATCAAGCACACTAGAGAAGGGAACAAATCAATCTAATTAAAGTAAAATCAACATAGTACAATGGGTGTTCAAATTAGGGGTTTCATCTCAGCCCTAGCTGAGAGATTAGTTACCCATAAAATCCATTAAACAGATGGATGAATAAAAATTCATAAAAGAAATATCAAACCAATTTCTCTCTCTCTTCTTTCTTCTCTTTCTTCTCTTTCTTCTCTTTTCCTCTAGATTTGGAATTCTCTTGCTCTTTCAATGCCCCTCCTCATGTTTTGCAACTCTTTTTATAGCTGATGGAGTGGCTGGAGTGGTGAAATTCGGATTTGGGAAGCTGTCGCATGCGCAGCAAAATTCCTTTTCGCAGCCAAGTTCAGGACCTCAAAACACCATACTTTCCTCGTTCAAATTCCAACAAACACCGTCCCTTAGGACTTTCTTGGGTCCTCTACATGATGGACGGTTCAGATCTGCCATATGATCAAAGATGGTGGCCCACAACCGCCTGAAAAACCTGATTTTCAAATTGTGCGAAACCTTTCTCACCCTTTCGCTGTCGTGATCGGTGGGCCCCATGGAAGTGTTTTCTGGAAATCCACCCGTCCATTGGATTCAGGACGAAATTTCAGTCAAGAATAGGTAGTTTTGAACGTCCAATGATGCGGCCCAGAGAAGAAAATACAAAAAGATCAGATTTGGACATTGCAGAGCAGCCCTTTTGTGGCCTCTGTACCGCACACGTGTGTACGCATGGGTATAAAGTAGAAATATGGTTTTGAAGTGCTCGCAAATTGTCTACACGGTGGGACTGATGCATACGGATTGGATGAATGGGACACGTGTGGGGCTCACAACCGGCCGCAAAAAACGGACAATGGTCCGTCCGTTACGTTGAAGCCAAATAAAACGGAATGCGTGACGCTGTCCGTATCTGGTGGGGCCCATTATGATAGTTATTTGTAAAATCCAGCCCGTTCACCGAATTCCTCTCGAAATTTCGGTTGGAAATATATGATTTTCATCTATTGTTGATGAGGCCCACATGGTTTTCTGTTCCACCGTCCAACCGACGTTTAACCAGAGATCTCTATGTTTACCCACGCATGGGTCCAAAAGGACACCTAGGTGAGGGTCAAGCCCGACCTCTGAGTACAATGAACGGTCCAGATCATCTGAATGCTCAAAGGGTGGGGCCCACAACTGCCAACCGACGATTGGCTGGAAACTCCCTGTAATGGCAATTGCCATTTTTGAATTGAGAAGGCGCGGTCAGCGCTGCTGACCGCCCGACTCGGTTCGGTGCGGCTCTGGAGAATAGTGCACAATGCACATGCGCTTCTTATGGAGGGCCTGCTGTAATGTTTTCAAGAAATCCAAGCCGATCATCCTATTTCTCATATCTTTTAAACCGTCTAGGTAACTTTTGAAGAAGGTCCAGATATCAGGTGGGCCTGAAATCAACAGTTTGTGGGCTGATTTGTCAGTTGGAGCACTTTCCAAGACATCAAAAGGCTGAAATTTGAAATGTACGGTTAATTTATGTCCCTAATCCCATTTATAAAGTTTCGAGCCAATTGGATGGAGGGAACCATGTGATCTTTTATTCTGGACCAGTTTCGGGCCTCTTTAAACGTGAACGGCTTGATTTCCTCGGGTCCCTGGCATATAAATTCTTCAGTATTGGTCCTCTGGAGTCCATCCCGTGCTCTAGTAATTCCGGAGAGTCAAATCCATGCTTTTAACATCATTTTTCAATACACGCTCCTAATTTCATCCTGTAATAAAAATATAATTAAAATATGGTATTAAACATTATCATGAACATAAAATTAGGTAATAACTGGGGTCTGAGATGCAATATTCGACCCTCATCATGGATAGTGATCCAGGAATTCGTTATCTTTCGAAAAGAATAGAAGCTTTCTACCGGGAGAGTCAATTGACCATGCAAGGGCTGCAGGCAACCCTCGACCATCTTGCGGATGTTTTACTTCTGTCCTGAGCCCTAGGTGGTGCTTCACCACCTATGGTTGCTCCACCACCCATGGTTGCTGTACGACACAACCCCGATTTCCGTAGAGTACTATCAGTGGCAAACCGTAGGGCTATACCAGATGATTCAAGTTCTAGCGACGAGGACCTTAATGAGGGTTTTGCCCGACGACCAATCCATGGAGGTGATCACCTAGATCGTGTTGAAAGAGACTATCGAGGTAAGGCTAAACTTCCTAGTTTTAATGGTTTATTACGTATAAAAGATTTCCTCGATTGGCTAGCCGAAGTAGAGAGATATTTTGATTATATGAATGTGTCAGATTATAAAAGGGTAAAATTGGTAGCGTTTAAGTTAAAATCTGGTGCTTCTGCATGGTGGGAACAATTACAACTCTTACGAGCCCGCCAGAACAAGGCGCCCATCTCATCATGGCCACGAATGAGATGTCTTCTTCGATCACGATTTCTCCTCATTGATTATGAGCAGATATTATTCCAGCAATACCAAAATTTCCGACAAGAAAATCGAACCGTCACAGATTACATTGAAGAATTCCAGCGGTTGGCTACACGAAACGATCTGTCAGAATCCGAGTCACAGAAGGTGGCACGATTTATAGGTCGGTTGCGACCAACAATTCAGGACCGAGTTTAGATGTACCCAGTCGGGACCGTAGATGAAGCAGTTCGATTGGTGGGTATGGCAGAAACACAACTTGCAAGAGTTCCTGCTCGTCCCTACCCTTCAACTCAATCCCCTATGACGGGTCCCATGCAGGATCCAGTGCTGGCACGAGGAAAAGATCCAGTAGGAGGACATCATTAATCTCCTACAACCATAAACCGTGATATGGGGAGCAACTCATCCTTAATGTGTAGCACCCACAATAGCGGGCTCGAGTAGGATTCCAAATCCTTATGCACGGCCAAGGTCGAACAATTATTACCGCTGTGGCCAGCCAGGCCACTTATTAAACACCTGTCCTCAACGTCCCGTAGCACACTTGACTATAAACGAAGGGAGCACTGAAGATGAGGCCGCAGAAGAGGACCATGGCTATGATGAACATGAACAAACCACTGAAGAAATAGCAGATGACGATGAAATGATAAGCGAGAATCGTGGCGAATTTCTAGTTGTGAGGCGATTACTGTATACCCCATGAAAGGAATTACATCCATAGCGACATAATATATTTCGTACTCGGTGCATTGTCAACGGAAAGGTC
Source organism: Magnolia changhungtana (assembly GCA_030180095.1). Classification (NCBI taxonomy): domain Eukaryota; kingdom Viridiplantae; phylum Streptophyta; class Magnoliopsida; order Magnoliales; family Magnoliaceae; genus Magnolia; species Magnolia changhungtana. Next base: position 129,758 of record JASAUF010000292.1, read on the forward strand.
TGTGATGTGATCATAGACAGTGGTAGTAGCGAGAACATCGTCTCAAGAGTGATGGTGGACAAGTTATGGCTACCAACGACGAAACATCCTTCTCCGTACTCAATTGGCTGGATAAAAAAGGTGAATGAGACCAAGGTAACTGTTCAATGCACTATCTCATTTTCAATTGGTAAAAATTATAAAGACCAGATACTTCGTGACGTGGTCGACATAGAAGTTTGCCACATGCTACTCGGTCGACCCTGGCAGTCGGACCGTGATGCGACCCATCGGGGATGAGACAATGTCTACGTATTTATCAAAGATAGTTGAAAAATAATCTTTGCCCCTATGGCACCAAAAAATCACCCTGAAGCTTCTAAAGTAGAGGGGAGTTCCCTCTTGACCATTCGAGATTTCATGGAGGAATCTAAGGAAACCAGCGAGGTATACGCCGTAATAGTGAAGGGCGAGGAAGAAGAACCCTCAAATATCCCTCCAAGTTTAAGACTGTTGCTAAATGAATTCAAAGAAGTCTGGCCTGAGGATTTACCTGATGGATTGTCACCCATGAGGGACATCTAACATCACATAGACCTCGTCCCTGGGGCTAGCCTTCCCAACCGTCCTCATTATCAAATGAGTCCAAAGGAGTGTGCGATACTTCAGGGGCAAGTGGAGGAATTGATCCGTAGGGGTCTCTTGAGAAAGAGCATAAGCCCATGTGCCGTACCAGCATTATTAACACCAAAAAAAAGATGAAAGCTAGCGCATGTGTGTCGACAGCCGGGTAATCAACAAAATTACCATCAAATATCGGTTCCCAATACCACGGTTGGACGACATGCTCGATATGCTAGAAGGGGTCAAGGTGTTCTCTAAACTAAATCTAAGGAGAGGGTACCATCAGATTCATATCCGACTCGGTGATGAGTGGAAAATGGCATTCAAGACCAAGGAAGGGTTGTATGAGTGGATGGTCATGTCCTTCGGCCTATCGAACGCACCAAGTACTTTTATACGTTTGATGAATCAAGTCCTAAAACCCTTCACTGGCCGATTTGTGGTAGTATATTTTGATGACATATTGATATATACCCAGGATGAGGCGGAGCATAGGAAACATCTCAAGCAGGTGCTGCAAGTCCTACAAATTAACAAGTTGTACCTCAACTTGAAGAAGTATAGTTTTTTACCTGATAGCCTGTTGTTTCTAAGATATGTTATAACGTCCACAGGCATTCATGTGAACAATGAAAAGGTGCGAGCTATTAGGGAATGGCCGATCCCGACAAACATTCATGAGGTGAAGAGTTTTCATGGGTTGGCGACTTTCTATCATCGATTTGTGCGAGATTTTAGTACCATAGTCGGGCCTATAACAGATTGCATGAAAAAAAGGACCGTTCCAGTAGACCGATAAAGCTGATAAGAACTTTCATGAGATCAAGCATTATTTGTCTACAACACCAGTCTTGGTGTTTCCTAATTTCGACAAACTGTTTGAGGTTAAGTGTGACACTTCGTACGTCGGAATTGGGGGAGTATTATCACAGGAAGGCAAGCCGGTAGCCTTCTACAGCGAGAAGCTCAGCTAAGCCCGAAAGAAGTGGTCGACTTATGAGCTTGAGTTGTATATAGTTGTTCAAGCGCTGCGACATTGGCGGCATTATCTGATTCAAAGAGAGTTTGTTCTGTACACTGACCATCAAGCATTAAAGTTTATTAATAGTCAGACTAACGTGAATCGTGTGCATGCTAGATGGGTTGCGTTTTCACAGGAATTCACGTTCGTTCTGAAGCACAATTCAGGGTAGTAGAACAAGGTGGCTGATGCACTTAGCCGTTGTGCATCACTACTTGTTACGATGAGCAACAAGGTGGTCGGCTTCGACTGTCTCTACGAGTTGTATGCCGAGGATGAGGACTTCAAAGATTCTTAGGTGAAGTGCCAAGAAGGTCACCCAGTGACTTTCATATACAGGATGATTTTCTCTTCAAAGTGAATCGATTGTGCATCCCCCAAAGTTCTCTAAGGCAGCCCCCAAAGTTCTCTGAGGGAGCAGATTATTTAAGAGCTACATGGAGGTGGCCTCGGTGGACACCTTGGGCGAGACAAGACTCGAGCTCTTGTGGAAGAGCGATATTACTAGCTGCAATTAGTATGTGATGTGGGAAAAGATGTACAACGTTGTCATGTTTGTCGGACCTCCAAGGGGCAATCTCAGAATACATGCCTCTACACCCCATTACCTGTGCTTGACGGTCATTGGGAGGATTATCAATGGACTTCGTACTTGGTCTCCCACGGACATAACGTGGTATGGATTCGGTGTTCGTGGTGGTAGATCGTTTCTCCAAGATGACACACTTTATCCCATGCAAGAAGACTCTCGATGCAACACACGTGGCGAATCTATTCTTCATGGAAGTCGTATGGCTACACGGGGTCTCCAAGACCATTACTTCTGATCATGACACGAAGTTCATTAGTCACTTTTGGCGGACTTTGTGGACTTGATTCGATACACAACTTCAATTCAGCAGTGCTTACCACCCACAGACTGATAGGCAGACTGAAATTGTGAATCGCACATTGGGAAACCTCCTTCATTATATTTCAGGAGAAAAACCGAAGCAGTGGGATTTAGCCTTGTCTCAAGCAGAGTTTGCATTCAACAACATGGTGAACCACTCGACAAGAAAATCACCATTCTAAATTATCTATGGACGAGTGCCTCACCATACACTTGACTTGATCCCTCTGCCTAAGTACCAAGGCACGATCATTACAGCAAAACATATGGCAGACAAGATCATGGGTATCCATACAGAAGTGCAGACTAAGCTACATGCCTCGAACGAGAAGTACAAGGAACAAGCGGACAAGCACTGGCGACAAAAAGTGTTAGAGGTGGGCGACCGCATTATGGTCCATCTGTGCAAAGAGCGATTTCCGACCGGGATGTACAATAAGTTGAATGTACAATAAGTTGAAAAATAAGAAGATTGGACCCGTCTCAATCATTCGAAAGATCAATGACAACGCTTATGTTGTTGATCTTCCAAATGACATGGCGATCTCACGGACTTTCAACGTCGCGGACCTGACCGAGTATTATGAACCAACGCAGGATGAGAACTCGAGGACGAGTTCTTTTAAAGTGGAGGGGACTGATGTAGAGTGGGTCACGGATAATTTCATGGCTCAAGATGGATCAGAAAAGGCCCGGTTGACGACAGAAGGGATCTAGATCGTCGGACCTTAGATCGGGCATATCTCACAATCCGGAATGAGTTACTTGACGTAAAATATATGATTTTGGGGTAGAACGAGCTACTTTAGCCAACCAACCTAGCTATGCTAGGTTACAATGCTCGGAATTGTGAAAAACCCTTGGATCGATGATCGTTTCCGTGCTTTAATTTCATTTTTACTATAAATAGTAAGTTTTAGTTTGATTATAACTCTTCATCCGTCGGGCTTTAGGAGTTGCGCCCAACATGAAAAGAGCTTAGAATAATTAGGAGAACGGTTTGGTGACCAAATAGGACACTTACTATTTTTGGCCAAAAACCTTGCGCACTAGTAAACATCATGACCGTCTATAAATTTAAGTTTACTATTTATAGTAAGTCGCGAATTCTAGGAGTTTTAGTTGTAGTTTGATTCTAATTTCTTTTCCATTGCTTAGTACCCCTATTTAAAGGGTTATGAACTCATTTTTAGTCATCAATTAATCAATTTTGAATTTCTTAGAATTTATTTCTATTTTCTGCTTTCTTTCCTCATGGATTCGAGAAGTCTCTGTGAGGAGTCCAGAGAAGCTCCGTGGATTCGGAGTAGTTATCCTCATCACATTCATCCCTGCGTCATAATGACTAAGATAATAGTGATTCTAGTAGTTACAACTATGGTCAACTTAGAGTATGAGCATAGACGGACAGATTACGGGGCTAAGTTCTTCCTTCATATCCGGTGCACAAGCACAAATGGAAGGGAATTACACCAACACAAGTGATCTAGTATGCTCATAAGGACAGACGGATTCCACTCCTAACTTAAGGGTCTACAACTAATGAGCAGAGAGGACTAATCCTAGACTAAGATAAATAAAATTGTGTTGGATTGGTTTTGCTTCCTTACAGGAACTCGGGTTTTAGATTTGAGTGTTTGAGAGAGAGATTCTTCATATGTGCCTCCTTTTATAGCCTTCTCAAGTAAAGAGAGAAAATAATCGATCATCCATGTGCTGACATTTATTAGATGCTGACATTTATTGAATGGTTAGAATTGAAAAATATCTAATATTGGTCTTATTTCAAAAGTCAAGTGTTCACAAATTAGAGTAAAGGATTGTTCAACTAACCTGATTTTGTACTGTAACTAAGGACAGTGTTTCCACAGTTTATCTGGTTTAATTTGGGTTAATATACGCCAATCTGTACTATTTTTCAATGCATGTGTATCAAGTGTTAAATAGGGCCAGAGTATTAAATAACTTCCCTTCTAACTAGAGCTGGGCATCAGACCGAGTCGGATCAGATTGGGTCCAACTCGATTCGGTTCGAAATCTACATGGGCTGACCCGAACTCGATCCGATCCGGGACCGAGGCCGCGACATCTAACTCGAACCAATCCAATGCACGGTTAGGTTGACCCGAACCGAGTCCGACTCGGTTAGGGAAACCGAGTCGGATAGGGTCGGGTACAATTTGAATTGAATTTTTTAACTGTGAAAATCATTATCCTCGCTGCTATTTTCAGTGTGGTCCATTTGAGCTTTAGATATGATTCATTTTTTTTCAAATGCTCTAAAATGATAATGAAAAATGGATAAACAGTATGGATACAATAAATACATCATTGTGGGGCCCATGTAATTTTGATCTCATTTGAGTCATTCCTACAACTCGGAGCTCGAGGTGCGTCTCCGCTCGTCTTTGCACGACACGTATCTACACCAGCTGGCAGGCGGCAGCTGTAAGTTGCTACCTGTGTTGATGGGACGTGGATTAAATAATGACAGGTTGAGCGAGTCGGCTACTGAAGTGACGTCACTAAGTTCTGTGGGCCCCACTATGATGTATGTGTTGTATCCACACTGTCCATCCATTTTGAGATATCATTTTAGGGCATCAGCTAAAGAATTATGCGAATAAAAAGCTGTAGTGGACCCCACCAAAGAAAATAGTGGGGAGAGTGATTCCCACCGTTGAAACTATCCTAAGGCCCGCCGTAATGTTTATTTGAAATCCAACCTATTAAAAAGTTAAAAAAGACACGAAATAAGGGAAAACACAACCAACCAATGGTCTGGATTATCGAAATATAGGTACCACTTGTCGAAACTGAGAACCCGTGACTAGCATGATATCATATGTACACGGTCCCTTGAGAGATGAGAAGCATTTGAGATTGCGAGCGGATTAGGTGCGGCCCTTAATGTGGGGCCCACATTGATGTATGTATTTTATATCTACTCCATCCTACCATTTCCAAAGATCATTTTATATTGGAGTATGAAAAATCTTAAGCAAATACAAATCTCAAGTTGACTATACTATAGGAAACAGTGGTGATTGAATGCTTCGCCACTAACAAATTCCCAGGCCCACTATAATTTTTTTTGTAATGTTTATTTTCCATCCAAACTATTGATAAGGTAAAAAAATGAAAAATAAAAAATAAAAACACTTGTAATAAGGGAAAAAAATATTATATTGATTTAAAAATTTTGTGGCCCACGATAAGTTTTTAATGGTCATTCATCACTTTTTCCTATGGTATGGTCCAAATGAGTTTCGATCTATTTCAATTTTGGAATAATGCCATAAAATAATCTTTCAAAACTAATGGACAGAGTGGATAAATAATAAATGCATCAAGGTGGGCCCCATAATAAGGGTCGTACCATCTCGGGTAAGGCTAGGGCCACACCTAATCCGATTCCTTTTACATTAATGTAAAGACTAAAGATAACCCTTTGCCTCGTATCACACCTCAAACTCAGAAACCGGGCTCACAAAATTCCCGATCGCCGAATCCGGCGCTGACAACCTCCGTAGTATCCCATTCTCGGATCCCGACACTCATACACTAGGTTTCGGTCCTGGGATCCTACCAAGAGGATTTCAAACATGATTTGATTCGTAATGAGCATAACCATAAGCATAACCCATGAAAAATAACCACAAGAACACCATCATAAAATCCACCATGATCAAAACTTTGAGTACAATGTGTATGAAAGGGGAAATACAGGATAATGAAAATAACAGAAACTCTAAAAGCTCGACTGTACACTCTGACTGCGGCGAGGCTATGGTTGCATCCTGGTGTCACTTGCATGCATCAATCGTGTATAAGCTTATAAAAAGCTTAGAGGGTGGTGTAAGTGTGTGCGTAATGTACACGTGCTCAGAACGCAATGTCAGAGAAATGCGAAATCATGCTGATGGGTACATGAATGCAATCAGCCATACCAAGGCTATGCAGTGCAAGATATGAATGCTATCGGCCATATCAAGACCATATGATGCGAAATGCAAGTCAAGCATGTCAATCCTCATCCACATATCAATGCAGCTGCTCACTAGTGCATCATATATCAGTACGGTTCTCATTCTGGATAATCACAGGGGTCTAGTACACTCTACGCCAACTTACTGTCCCTATCCCAATGCACAATTAGGAGAGTGGAAGAGACTCACTATCCGCCTACCAATATCGAGCCCAGCTCATCGATAGCGGACCCATTCCTCAAGCTAGTCAAACTCAACCTAAAACTTGTTCCCTCACTCAGGCGGGTAAGGTCACACCCCTTTGCATCTCTCACGACACAGTGGGAGACACGACCTACTGGTATATAGCCCTCGCGGGCTCATGTATCCACTCGGTCTGGACGTTGGAGTCATCCTATGGTATCATCGGGTTTAAGGACTTTCACTCAGGGACATCTATGACACACCGATGCTAAAAACAGTATTTTTGGTATCTAATCCAGCCACCCATGATGTGTCTATAGAGGCTATGGCCCTGATGCCACTAGGGCATATAATAATCACAATCACACAAATACAAGTGCATGAATCACTCTATCAGACATGCAATAATCCTGCGCATATCGCGGGCTCATGAAGGGCAACTCTGCCTATCAGGGAGCCCATAAATAATCTGTTCGAAGACATATGCTATGATCAGTCACTCCTCATATCTAGCATACATATGATGTGTATGAGCATGAAGCATGGATCTATACTAAACATGTTATATGGTGATGGACTCTGTTCATAGAGAAGATGGGCCTAGACGGCCTACACACTACAAGTATAGGCCTATAAATGGGTCCTAGGGAGAGTGACAATGCGGACATTTAACCAACATCATCCTTACAATGTGGACATAAAACCATCATTGCTCCCAAGGCACTGTCGGCCATGAACATCATTCCATAAACCATGGTAGAATCACACATTGTAATGGGCCTTATCTACATCCCGTTGGGCCTCGACCCAAGGGATCCAAATATATCACATGGGCCACATCACATGGGCCTTATATATATCCAGGTGGGATTCAACATCGAGCCTCATACATCACATCGGGCCTAATCAAATGGGCCGAAACAATGGGCCGAGTTGAATATACCGAGTCGAATGGGCCGAGTCAAATACACTAAATGGGCCGCATCACATGGGCCTCATATATATCAAAGTGGGCCTCAACAACATACCTCATACACATCAAGGTAGGCCTCAACAACATATCTCATGAATGCATTAAGATAGGCCTTATCACATACTAAAAAAGAGTCATATTGAAGGATCATTTGGACCATACCCCAAGTAACAGTGGAGATAATTTTCACTGTTTAAACAATTCACAGGGGCCCACCATAAGGTTTATTTTCCACCTAATCTAATCATAAGGTCTTAAAGACCTGGATTAAGAGGGAAAAACAAATATCATATTGGTCCAAACCCTGTAGTCCAAGGGTTTTAATGATGGACGTCTTCTTGGCCCAAAAATATTGTCTCCTCTTATCACGGTACATCTTCGTCGAGCCAGGGTGGATAGAAAACTGCGATCAATGTGCCTCGGTCATAAGATCTCTGCGCAACTCAGGAATATCTGGGACACACAATCGACCTTTGAAATGAAGTCCACCATCAGATTCAATCTGTCAATCTATCTGACTCTTTGATGTTGCCTCTACTCGGTAATCCTGTAATGACTCATTTGTTTGCTGAGCCTCGATCACCCTTGTGACAAGAGAGGGTTGAATCGACAGGCTCGATAAATGAATGATAGAAAACTGCAGACCAAAATCAAAGTCGTACTCTGCTATATCCTCACGCATCCTCCACTCTTGAATTATCATGTGTGCCATCAGGCATCGTGGCTGACGGCTAAGGGCATCTGCCACCACATTTGCCTTGCCTGGGTGGTACTGGAGGTCAAAATCATAGTCCTTCAGAAGCTTCATCCAACGTCTTTGCCTCATGTTCAGCTTAGACTAAGAAAATAGATACTTCAAGCTCTTGTAGTTAGAGAAGAGCTCGAACTTGACCCCATAGAGATAGTATCTCCACACCTTCAGTACGAAGATGACTGCTGCCAGCTACAAATCATGTGTGGGGTAGTTCAGCTCATGAACCTTGAGCTGACGAGATGCGAAGGCTACAGGCCTGCCGTGCTATATCAGGACAGCACCTAAACTAATACGTGAGACATTGGTAAATACAACAAATCCATCACTCATAGAGGAAAGAGTGAGGACAGGAGTGGATGTCAGAATGTCTGCTTATATGCGGTAGTCCAAACAAAATATGCCCATTTTCGAGTCAACCTGGTCAATGGGGCTGCAATATGGGAGAAGCCCTCAATGAAACACCGATAGTATCTTTCTAAACCAAGGAAACTACGGATCTCAGACGCAGTCGTGGGCTGGCCCCACTGTTGCACTACCTTAACCTTCGAGGGGTCCACTACGACACCCTTCCTCATCACCACATGACCGAGGAACCTCACCTCCTCCTATAAAAACTTACACTTCTCCAGCTTCACATACAGCTGGTGGGCACAGAGGGTCTACAATGCAATCTCCAAATGCTGTTCATGCTCCTCACGGGTCCTCGAATAGATCAGAATGTCGTCGATGAATACTACAATAAATTGATCGAGATACGGATGGAAGACCTTGTTCATCAACTGCATGAAGACTGCGAGTGTATTGGTCAGTCCGAAGGACATGACCTGAAACTCAAAATGACCATAACGCATCCTGAAAGCCGTCTTCGAAATGTCCTCCTCTCGGACCCGAATCTGATGATAAACGAAACACAGGTTAATCTTTGAAAAGAACTGTGCACCCTGCAGCTGATCAAATAAATCATCTATCCTCGGGAGCGGGTACTTGTTCTTAATCATGACCGAATGAGCTCGCGGTAATCCATGCAGAGCCTCAACGAGCCATCCTTCTTCCTGACGAAGAGTACCGGCACTCCCCAAGGCGAACTGCTCGGACGAATGAATCTCAACTCACACAACTCATCCAACTGTCGCTGTAGCTCACGCAACTCCATCAGTGTCATACGATATGGGGCCTTCGAGATAGGCGCAGTACCAAGCACAAGATCGATTTAGAACTCAATATGCTGACGAGGCGGCAACCCCGGAATCTTGTGGAACACGTCAGATAAATCACAAACGATCGACAACTGATCAATACAAGTGGCAACAAGCTCCTCAATGGCATAGGACATCAAACAAGATAATGGCTCTCCTCGGGGCTCGGCAATGAAATGAAACTACGGTAAGTCTGGTATGCAGAACGTTACTGTCCTTTCGGAACAGTCCAAGATGGCGTGGTACTTAGCAAGCCAATCCATGCCCAAGATAATATCAAAATCTGATATCGGCAGCACGTACAAGTCGACGGGACTACCAAAAAAAGGGGCAAAGGATACAGACTATATTTGTTTTTTGCTACGGATATAAACCTTAGCTGTAGTTGCTACAGACTTAATCTGTGGCTAAAACCTAATTATCTGTAGCTAAAACCTAACTCATTGCCATAACCTTATTAGATATTGATGGTGCTTAAGGGGTTCCATGGGCCCCATTGGAATATATACGTTTGATCTAAACTGCCTATAAATTCTGATATATAATTTTAGTGGATGAGCCAAAAAATTATGGAGATTAAAGGTCTAAGTGGACCACACTATAAGAAATAATAAAAAAATAAATTTCTATCGTTAATATGTTATGTAGTCCGCTTACAGCTTCGATCTGACTCTTTTTTTGGATCAATTGTTAAAATGATCCGTTAAAATGAATGGACGGCGTGGATAAATAACATACATCACGGTGGGCCCCACGAGTGCTAAAACTAGGCACTTAAAGTGTTGTCCGTCACCCCCGAAAAGAAATCCCACCCACCCTTATCTCCCGCGCGCACGCCCCACCTCCTAAAACTCCCAAACCCTCTCTCTCCTCTCTCTCTCATATGAGCTAGGGCGTGCGCCGGCCCTAACTCTCCTCTCTCTCTCTCTCCCTCTGTCTCTGTCTCATACCGTACTACCTCCTCCCCTTCTTCCATTCTCCTTCCATTCTCCTTCCATTCTCATACAGATAGAGGGAGAGACGTGGAGAGGAGCTCGACGAGAAGAGGCCAGCCCATCCGGCCATCCAACCTTCCACCGGCCGAAGTGAGTCCACTCCCCTTGTTCCCTTCTTCCTTCTCCCCTATTCTTTTTTTTATTTTTATTTTTATTTGATTTGATGTGAGTGAGGCCTGATGTGTGGGGCCCCTGTTTATGTGCATTGCTAGCCAACCGAACCAATCTGTCTGAGAGCCTCATGGGATTCTAAGGGCCTGTTTGGCCGGTCGGATTGGAAGGGATTGGATGGTATTGGAAGGGATTGGAAGTTAAATCCCGGGATTGGCCAGCCGTGCCAAACAGAGTCAGTGATCTGATCCCAATCCCATGGGCCTTAAGACAATCCATTGACTACACCAACCTTACCTTTAAATCCCATCCAATCCACCTTAATCCATTCAAATTTGCCTGAGACGTGTTTGGTTCGAGGGATTGGAAGGAGTAGGAAGGTTTAACCCCGGGATTGGCCGGGCGTGCTAAACAGACTGGATATAGCAATCCAGGGTGATAGCAATCCCATAGATCTCAAGACAATCCACTGACAACACCATCATTACCTAGAAATCCATGCCATCCACCCTAATACCATTCAATCCCTTTCAATCCACCCGGCCAAACGGGCCCTAAATGGCTTTTCTCAAACCATTTGGATGGGCCAATTATCCAAGTGTTATAATCATCTAATCACGCGTCTATTCTGGATTCCTTTAGATCAAGGGTCGGGATTCCTAAATCAGGGCTCCGACATGTACAAACTTGCATATCACCATACGGTTCCTCACACCCACAACGTATTTTTGTGATGGGATGCCAAACAGTCAGCCCATCTCCTTCCTTGATACTTCACTTGAATTACAAATAACAATCTTGTGAGTTTATATACATTGAGAAAGCATTGGCAATTTAAACTAACTCTATCTTACCTTACTTGTATAAAGAACAAGGAATCAAGGTGCTTTGAAAGCGGTTTTGGCTAATGGCATGAGAACTTTTTTTTTTTTTCTAGCCAGAACAAATCATAAAAACACATCTATTTTTGTTTCATTTTGTTGTAATTCTAGGTGTAGCTTTGAAAGAGCTTTCTTTTACATCTTTTTCTTTTAAAAAAATGTTGTTACTTTGGCTAATGGCATAAGAACTAATTCTTTTATTTTAGCCAGATGAAAAAAATGTTGTTTCATCTGCACTTTTCTTTTTTCTTTTGGAATCTCTACGAATTTCAATCTGAGTTCATACTTTTATGCAAGTTTGATTTACCATTCCTTTTTTGGTTGAAATTAATGGACAGCCTTGATGCTACGGAAAAGCAGGCCTTTGAAACCAAGTTTGCCAAAATTGGAAAGAGATTTGCTAATTCCACACGCGTGTGAGCCCTGCCATCCACGTGCATTCCAGGTTTGGACAATTTAACTTAATTACTTGCATTCCAAGTATGTAATTTTTTTAGCAATTTTTAAGTGCCTGCCTTTCATCCATCAACTCTGCCGGATTACTAACTTTTTTTCTCTTGTCTGAATGTATAAATAAAAGACAGTCCACTACTAAATACACCCAAAGCACAAACCGAATGGTTAAGCTATGTTTTTTCATTGACAAAAAGAAATGTAAAGTGGACCCACATGTCAATGCATGTCTTATGGGCCATAGATTTTGGCGATGTTGTTATATTAAACATAAGGCGTGTTTGGATGCAAGGCATGCTCAGTTGAATTGAACTAAAGGAAACAAAGAAAAATGGGAAAAAAATGATCTTGAATCAAGTATCATTATTCTAATTTGAATGAGGTTGGCATTGCATATCATGTATTTTTATTCAGACTCAAAATCATCTGAATTTGCAGTTTCAGTCTTTTTTTTTTTTTCCAATTCGTCTCTGTTAAGCTTTAATTCCTGTGATTCAATTCAATTATCATTCTACATGCTATTCAAATTCAAATTCAATTATCAATCAGAGCAAACTTGGATGTGTGGGATTAATATGATAAATTAGGCTATTTTTTCCTTTCAAAGAGAAGATGATCACTACAACAAAAATGGGTAAAACCGGTACTTTGGGTGCACCATGCACCGGCGCTATTTAAAAAGCGGGCCCACGAATGTTTCCATATAAAAATAAAAATAAAAAGCGATTTCCATTTCGCTCCCGACTCACTCCCTCTCCCGACGACTCTCTCTCTCCCTCTCCCTCTCCCGATGACTCTCTCTCTCCCGACTCTCAAGGAATAGATTATAAATTGGTAAAATGGGAGCCTTCATATCAAGATTGACACTCTCTTTAGCATTACAACTGAAATGCAGGTAAGATTCTCACGTGCTTGTGTAATTAGTGAATGTAAGGGCATCTGCAATTAGCATGAAACAAAATTTCTAGATGAAACAGATCTTTTCCATAAAGAGTAATCAGATACAAAATTTTGGATTCTTAGATTGATATTCAGTCTGGTACATGTTACAGGTTGAACTAATCACAAAGCGTCATTTCATCGCGGATACATTATGCCTCAATAAGGATTTCCACCTGAAGCTGACTCTGTTTACTAGGGAGGCTTAGCTGGCCTCCAAGAAAGGATTATATTGGAGACAGGTTCTCGGTTGGTGAAATTTGGCACAACAGATTTAAGGTTTTCAAAGGTAAAATGTTTCCAAAAATTGTTTGTTGGAGAAAAAATTCTCAAATTTTTGGTGATTAATTAGCTGTCGCCATCTGGAACAAAGTCATACACTTCTGAAATTTGACCTTTGCTATTATGTTTTTTGACTGATTCAGGCAGTAGCAATGGGCTTCCAACTCATGGCAGCAAGCTTTAATCTTCCAGGCTCTAGAGCTTTATATCTATTTGTTGGTGGGATGCTACTGTGAGTAATAACACCCTAGCCTGAAGATTTGATGATCTTGAAGGTGAACACAGAACTAGAATAAGCTTGTAAATATTTAGAAACTGACACCAAATCTTTGAATCTAGCGTACATTTGGAAAAGGCTATTCATACCATTTCTAGTATTTTATCTTTGCATTTTGTAAGGGTAAAATAACTTGCACAAGTTTTATCTTTGCAAGGAAATTACTTAAGTTGTTTTCCTGAATTTTCTTTTTTACATTGGTATGGGGGGCATCTTTTTATTTAGAAACTACAAACTATTGGGCAGGTTATGTGTCGTGAGGAATGAAAAATATCATATCATGATCTTCATTGAGTGTACTGGTGATTGGTCTTCTAGTCAATATTCACATTCTCGACTGTCACACAATTTCACTGCCTTTGATTTCCAGGTAGTTTGATGGCATTCTTTAGTGTTTTTTCTTTTAGAAAACGTGAGGAATTTTGTTTCTTTTAACAAAGGGCAGCCATTGCCAAATTTTAAATATATCAAGTTTACAACTGGTGTATATATGTGCACCTATTATTTTTCTAAATGATTATAAAAGAGCACGTTTCCTCACCCCAACAATGCATACTTAAAGCATGATTGCTTGCAACATCCTGTATCCTTGTAATGCTTTTATCGACGGGTTTTGGCTCTTGAACAACATCGCCACTTAATTGCATAAAACAGGTTGTTGAATGTATTTCTTTGCCAAAGATGAGTCTGTTACCACACCAGTCTAGTCTTTTCCTTAACAACACCCATATTCTACTGAAAATTCTTCATTTCAGGAGCTAAAAATATAGCATATAAGAGTGTTGATTTGTATAGTCATTTTTTTTTTCCATTTTCGTTTGTATGAAGAAGCATGTGTTATTGTACATATTAGTCATGTTCGCATGTGTAGACATCCTATATATACTCATAGATTAAAACTAACCTATGTGGCACATGTGGGTTTTTTAAGATGCAGGTGACATATATATCTCGGGAAATTGGGCATACTAACAACTAGTTTTCTGTTTGGTATATCATGAGAATTTCTGTTTGGAATATGATTAACAAAGCATGATCATACAGCCAACCCCAAAATGGTGGGATGAGGCTAGGATGATGATGATGGTGATGTAAATAAATAAAGAAAAAGAAATTCAAACAAAGATTAATGATTGACTAGGGAGTAAAAACCCATTAAGAAAGACTACCTGTTATGTAATGTGATGGCCACTTTGCATCTTGTTATGTAAGATGGACATCGGATAAACAATAGTTGTTAGCCAAAATTAGGCCATTGATTTCTCTATAACTGCTTCCATCTAATGTAATTGCATCCATTGCATACATTGGATGTTTTGTTTCTTCATCCAGTGACATCATGTCATGTGGGAAGAGTTGTTACTTTTCTCTCAATGGGGATGCTGAAGATGCTAGGTTTGAAAGGTATAAGGTAAGTTTGTCGTCTTACCCATATTATTGACTAGTCTGGTTCACTTCTGTGTTGCATCTACTTTCATTTGTGTGCTTATTTTTGTCATTCATGTTTGGTTTTTGCATGAAATGGCTGATTCCAGCTTTGGGCTGAAAATTGATTCTAGATCAAGCATCCATATTTAATCTCCATCGCTTGTGTATTCATGTAAATGTAAAAAGGACACTTCTCCTATTTATTATTAAAAATTCTAAGCATGTCACAGTGAGACATTTCTATGCATCATAACAAACACTTCTCCAATCCACTTGCTGTTTTCTCAAGATTTTCAACTTCTAAGAACTCCGGATTGCTAGTTCACTTGATAGGATCTCAAGAAATAAAAGATGTCGTAAACTAAAAATTTTGGCAACCAGAGGATGATTTAGAACTTGCCTAGTAGGTGACAATTCTTTGCTTTGGATGGTTGAAAAGGCTGGTTCAAGCACCGCACCTATATGAAGCATGAACCAGCAAGTTATTACAGTTTCAATTATCTTCATGCAGAAATTTTGCCATACATAGATTATTGTTATCACACATATGCCTTTCCTATTGCAGGTTAGTTCCATAAACTCTTCCCTTTTTTGTGCATTTTTTAGTTGGATGCATTTATGCCTCTAGCTACAGTGAGAATGTTTGCTCAAGATGTCCTGATCATAGTTCTAAAATCCAGCAGGTTGACTCGAAACTATGGGCTTTGTAACTGTGGGCTGGGGTGTATGTTGGGTTTAAAGTTCAGAAGCTTTCTGCCAATGACAATGATGACCTTTGCACAATATGTGCAGATTTTGGAGATCTTCTGCTTTGTGATGGATGCCCCAGGGCCTTTCACCAGGGTAAATACTTTTCCCTCATGTTAATGATTGCTTACCTTTCTATCTTGAATGCTATTCATCAACTTCTTTCTCATTTATTTTTAGTTGTATAAACTGGTAAGAGCTTATTTGTTAAATGAGGGATAATGTAGAACTGTTGCTATTTATAGATTGGTGAACCTAAAAGTTTAGGAATTGCATATGTTTATGCCATGTTGATGATACAAAAATCTGATCAGCTATAATCCATCCAGACCAATATATGTTTTATTTCCCTGCTCCAGAGTTGGAAATTGAAAAAAATTAAAAATAAAATAGACGAAACACTGTTAAATTGTAATTGATATTTGAGTTTCAAAGAATTCGAATAGACAACCATGATTTAAAATTTAAAATGCTTTACCATATTATTTAGTTTCATCTATCAGGATTAACTTTCTTACAAGTTAATCCCTTCTAGCAGGTGTTGCTTTTGTATTAGTATTAACCTTCAATGTTGGCTTTTTCTTTTTTCTTTATCTTTTCTTTTCTAGCTTACTGTATCTTGAAGAGAGTCTTCAGTTTCACTACCAGCTTCCACTCTTCAATAGACAAGTCGTCCTGATAATTAGTTTTTTTTTGGTTGATTTGATGCTTGGATGTGATTTTAGCAGGTTTCTTCACTGTCTTGCTATTTTTTTTTTCTTGATTTAATTTTTAGTGCTAAAAAATGATCTTCCATATCAAGATTTCTCATTTTTCTGTTCCCTCTTTCTTTTTTTCTTTGTGATTTTCACTGTTGATAAGGATACTAATTCATATACAAAAAGGATTGGATTAATCCTTCTAAGTTTTTTTTTTTTTTTTTTTTTTTTTGGTTTGAATGACTTTGAAACTGCAGGATTTCTATGAGGATCTATTTGAGGAGTTGAGCAAGTATGGAGAGATCGAGAGCCTTAATGTTTTTGTTTGTTAACCTTTTGCAACAAAAACTACCTCATCTTGTAACAGAGGTTTGTTTTTGGAGATTTCTCCTTATCTTTCCAGTTCATTTCTGCTCCATGTAATTACCACGCTCGTCTCATTATCTTCAAAAGTTGGAAGAAATAGTGGATTGTGAATTGAAAAGCCTTAGTTTTATAGTTATTGCTGGTCCCAAGCATCAATAAAAGAACTTCCAAATGATAGTGTAGAAGAAAATTTACCTTAACCTAAATGTATCTAGAATTGTATTAATTAGCAAATCCCACAGATTGTATATAGAAGAAAATTTACCTTGCCATAGGATCATTGCCTAGATTGGCACCATTGCATATCGGTCATGCCCCAGGACTTTCACCAGCTGGAAAACCTTATTTTTTAAAACCTTCCCTCCATTTATATATATATATATATATATATATATATATATATATATATATATATATATATATATATATATATATATATATATATCGTTAGCCCTTGACCTTGTGCATAATCGGTTGGACTTGATGGCTCTAATGAGTCTATTGTTCTTCAACTTTCAACCTTGGTGACTATTAAACTTGTTTGACTTTACTTTTTGGTAGGTAAACTAACTTGGGACCTATAAAACTTAAAAATAAGGTGTTACATTGTCTTCTCCTTTTTCCCTTAGAAAGGATGTGTGTGTGTGTCTCACTCTCTCATAAAGCATGACCATTATGAAACAATCACACCCCACAACAACAACAAAAAAAAAAAAAAGAAGAAGAAGAAGAAGAAGAAGAAAAAGGAGTGAATATGCAACTCTTTCACAGCACGGCATGCACATCCATCACTTTCTATGTACTGTTGTAGATGTAATAAATTCTTAATCATGTTTTACATCCTGCAACTAGAATGCCTTATGGATATTGGTCATTATAATAAGCCCATCAAAGCACAACTTGGATAAAATTGAGGTAATTCCAAGCCTATGGTGGGCCATCACGTGGACCAATCATGATGCAGAAAAACTGAATTTTCTACTTGTGGCGAGCAGAGGATCTAGATTCATTTTTCAATGCTAACTTCTAGTGCTGAACAGGACTACACTTAGCTGACTCTGAGCCACACGTCGGATGAATTGTCAGTCCATGGGAATGACTGAGGTTTTGAACTTTTGATTTATTCATAGAAGAGAAATGCTCCATTGCTCATAGTTGGACACTTGGACAGTCCAATCCATTGATTTAAACTGTTAATTAGGTACATTATGTATGTCTTTTCTTTAATGCTAGTCCAAATTCCCTTCATAATCAATTGTTCTTGATGGAATTTCTGTTTTTGTTTCTTTATCCTCTAGCCTTTACTTATCCAGGTCAGGTTGTTCTACAAGTCTTTTCTTTAATGCTAGTCCAAATCCCCTTCATAATTGTTTATTCATCTATATCGGCAAGTTTCCCATTTTATCCTTCAATGCTTTCTTTTTTATTGATAACAAAATTTTGTTCAAAAAGCCCACTTGGCTATAGAGAAGAAAGATCCACCATTAAGTATCCATAGAAATGGCCCCTAGCATATTAACTGATTTCAGAGCTTCTTATCAACTTTCTTTTCTTAGCATTAATAAATTGGCCCTTGGCATTTCAGTATTATTCTTTAGAAACATTGATTGAATTCTCTTGTAGTTTATAAGGCATACAAATAACTATATGCAGATATATGTTCATAAGAGTTTGCATGATAGCACTTCCCCCTCTTTTTGCTTTTTCTTTTTTCTTTTTTCTTTTTTCTTTTTGTTTTTGTTTTTGCATGGTGGTCATCTGTTAATCAGTTAAAAAGTCATGTAATAGAAAAAAAAAATTCTGCTTGCCAGCCTTGTTTGTGAATGCACTGTTCTGCTTTGCCTTTTCAGCCCTTCTCTATTGATTTAGATTGTCTGCTCAGGCAATTTGATCTGCAAAGGAGAAACCATATCTTTTGATTGCAGGATGCTAGGAAATAGCTATCTACCACAATTAATCATGTGGATAGTAATTTAGATGAGTGTAAGGAGCTTACTGCTGCGACCAGAGATGAGGTGAGATCAGGTAGCTTGGTGAAGCAATCAAGATTCTTCATTGCTTTCTTTCATTTGTTCCTTTTCTTTTTCCTGGGTTTGGTTCAAATTATTTGTCGAGGTTCATTTATGTTTGTTCTTTTATAGATTTTCGAACTGCATGGTGACTTGAGAGGATTTAGCGTCGATGTTGAATCTGTCCATCGTGCAATCCAAACTCTGGTGACTTATCTTCATTCTATATGCATTTTCTATTTATTTTAATGAGAAATGCTCCAATGCTGTCAGAGCACTATAAGTTATAGTGCTCGTAGTTGCATCGGTTAACTTGGATAGTCTAATAGATCGATCTAAACTGTCCATCAAGTAATTGGATGTTGTTGATTTCCTGATGTAATTATAGTAGAGAAATCCCCATTCCAAGAACTCTTTAATTTTTCTTGAATGTTGTTGATTTCCTGATGTAATTGGACCTAATCAATATGTACCATCCATTTTCACACTGTTCCTACATATGGTATTTTATTAATTCCACCTCATTTTGACTCAATTACCATGATGGGTTTTGGTTTTGTGGCATTTGGCATGGATTCTCCTTAGTGAATTTGTTTGTAGTTGGCTGAAGGCAAACATTATAACTATCCTATGGTTCTTTGGAAGCTCCCTATCTTTTTCCCATCTTGTAATTTTCAAAGTTGGAGGCAAACATCATAACTATCCCATGGTTCTTTGGAAGCTCCCTATCCTTCTCCCATCTTGTAATTTTTTAAGCCGGAGGCAAACATCATAACTATCTTGTTTGTTACATTCTCAGGGCTCTGAAAAGGACAAGCAGAAAGAGATTGTTGACAAGGAAGACAGAGTTAAAAAGGTCAAGATTACTAATGCCTTCCATTCTGTGAATTATTTGTTGTAATTTATTATTATTATTATTATTTATTTATTTTTGCTATTTTCATGAAATTTCAGCTCTTTCAAAGGATTCAAAGCTATGGGGTTTAAGTTGGGTCATGGAAGTAGAATGCAGGCTATGAAGTTGCAAGATCCTTCTTTGAAGCCATTGAGTTCTAAGGAAGTTTGTGCAAGTCACAAGTGTTCTCTGAGGTAGCTGATTCAATTGCAAGTTTCTTTCCTTTTGTGTTCTATAATTTTATGTGGTTACCCTCGATTACCAAAGCATAATGGGTCCCACAGGTCAATCAGACCATTAAATGGACAAATCCCATTGAATCTATGGGACTAAACTCCAATTGAACCGCAAATAGATTCCTGATTTATATTCAGGTAGCAATGGGGTCTACTAGACCCAGTCCGAGGATCCAATGGTCCTGCATCAGTCAGTGACAAATTCTTTCTTTTGCCATGGAACTTGGAAGTACGAAACTTGCAACAAGCCATCTTAATTGAAAGGGAAAGAGTTACTCAAATGCAATGATATGGAAGAACTTCGTAGGAAGTATTTGGAGATGGAGTTGAAGCTAAAGTTCAAACATGTTCCTTTTTTGTAATTCTTATGATAGGTTGAGTAAAGTGAAGTATTGTTTATTTAGAAATGTGAATGTGGGATGCATTTTATGATTTGATTGCTATTTGTAATGAATGCATCAATTTTTTTCCTGATTGTATTTTAGGTACTATTCCTATCAGCATTAATTGTATTAGCTTAGATGAGTTCACATTTGCTAGAACATTTCTCAAATTAGTTTATCAATAGATCTAATTAAAAGCTTGTGAAACTAATTAGAATACCAATCAATCTCATCTCTTTACAGGGTTCTCATCATTGATAGATACTTTGCTACTGCACATGTTACCTTTGTAGATATTGATTGATCTCTAACTAGTTTTGGGCCTTCTTTCCAACATGCAGATATTGAACCTTGTTAATGTTCAGTGTCATTTTGGAAGTCTATTTGTTAATTCATGTTGTCTCACATAAAAGCTAGTTTTAAGTGACAGTTTTTCTATTGACGGGCTAAGAACCCAACTTCAGTACCTCAATGCTTCACCATGGCGCCTGAGCATCCTCCTGTGTGGACTGGTCTCTATCTTGGTTTCTTTCCCAACTTTGAGGTAATCTTCCGCCTATTTTATTTCTTGTTTCTTATTGTAATTTCCTTGTTTATCTCATTGTTTATGTTTGTCTAGACTCTAGTCACATTAACTCATTACCAGCCAAACTCTATTAACTTATGATGTTGCTTACAATTGCATCTTAGTCACGGCTAGTTGTGTTTTATTTTGAAGGATTTTAGCTCCAGGTTTCACATACTAATCCAAGTACTAACAAAATTATTACAATTTTGGGTGGGGTTAGGTTTCTTCTAAACATCAAATCACAAGCATCCTCTCGCAGATAACAATGGAACTTGAAGAACTCCTGCAAGAGGTTCGGGTAAAATCCTTTTCCTATATACAAGCATCTGGTACGTCTCTTGTCAAGAATGCACATGATTGGAGTGGTCTGGCCATTTGGACAGGCCATATTTATGTATTTGCTCAAAATTGATAGAGCAGACCCGGATGTGCGTCGGAGCTATCCGGAAGAGCGGGGGTCCTTGGAAGGTGGGAACCGCTGTTATGACCATGATGAAGCTGTCCATTTCCTATGGACAGTATTGAAAGGGCCTGGCCATTTGGACAGGCCGTGTTCATGTATTTGCTCAAAATTAATGGAGCAGACCCGGATGTGCGTCGGAGCTATCCGGATGAACGGGGTTCCCTAGAAGGTGGGAACCGTTGACCATGATGAAGCTGTCCATTTCCTATGGACAGCATTGGAAGGGCCTGGCCATTTGGACAAGCCGTGTTTATGATTTGCTCGAAATTAATGGAGCAGACCCGGATGTGCGTTGGAGCTATCTGGATGAGCGGGGGTCCCTGGAAGGTGGGAACCGCTGACCATGATGAAGCTGTCCATTTCCTATGGACAGCATTGGAAGGGCCTGGCCATTTGGACAGGCCGTGTTTATATCTGTATTTGCAGGGACCACACCCTTAAACTATTCTCACATCCCAATACCTATAACTACAACCTAAACCTTAACCTAAACCTATAACCTATAACCTAAACTCAATTCCCTAAACTTTAACCTACAACCTAACCTATTCTCAAATCCCTAAACCTAAACCTACACTTAATCCTAATCTTAACTCCCTAACCTAAACCTAAACCTAAACTTGAAAACCCAAACCTAAACCCGATATCGAACCCGAACCCGATTTCCTAAACCTAAACCTTAACCTATTCTCAATTCCAGAAACCTATAGCTTATAACTGAACCTAAACCTATAACCTAAAACCAAAACCAAAACCTATAACCTAAACCCAAACCCATTCCCAAATCCCAAAACCTATAACCTAAACCGAAACCTTAACCTAAACCTATAACCTATAACCTAAACCTAAACCTATAACCTAAACCAAAACCAAAACCTATAATCTAAACCCGAACCCATTCTCAAATCCTATAACCTAAACCTATAACCTATATCCTAAACCAAAACCTATAATTAACCAAAACCTATAGCCTAAGCCGAACCCATTCTCAAATCCCAAAACCTATAACTTAAACCAAAACCAAAACCTATAACCAAAACCCAAACCCATTCTTAAATCCCAAAACCTATAACATAAACCGAAACCTTAACCTAAACCTACAACCTATAACCTTAACCTAAATGTATTCTCAAATCCCTAAACCTAAACCTACACCTAATCCTAATCTCAACTCCCTAACCTAAACCTAAACCTAAACTTGAAAACCCAATCTAAAACCCAATCCCAAACTCGAACCCGATTTCCAAAACCTAAACCATAACCCATTCTCAAATCCTCCTATAACCTAAACCTATAACCTATATATATCCTAAACCAAAACCTATAACCTAAACCAAAACCAAAACCTATAGCCTAAACCTAAATCAAAACCTATAACCTAAACCTAAACCTATAACCTATAACCAAAATCAAAACCTAAACCTAAACCTATAACCTATAACCTAAACCAAAACCTATAACCAAAACCAAAACCAAAACCTATAGCCTAAACCCGAACCTAAACCTAAACCTTAACCTAAATGTATTCTCAAATCCCTAAACCTAAACCTACACCTAATCCTAATCTCAACTCACTAACATAAACCTAAACCTAAACATGAAAACCCAAACCTAAACCGATCCCGATCCCAAACCCGAACCCGATTTCCTAAACCTAAACCTTAACCTATTTTCAATTCCCTAAACCTTAACCTAAATGTATTCTCAAATCCCTAAACCTAAATCTACACCTAATCCTAATCTCAACTCCCTAACCTAAACCTAAACGTAAACTTGAAAACCCAAACCTAAACCCGATCCAGAACCCGAACCCGATTTCTAAACCTAAACCTTAACCTATTCTCAATTCCCTAAACCTTAACCTAAATGTATTCTCAAATCCCTAAACCTAAACCTACACCTAATCCTAATCTCAACTCCCTAACCTAAACCTAAACCTAAACTTGAAAACCCAAACCTAAACCCGATCCGAACCCGAACCCGATTTCTAAACCTAAACCTTAACCTATTCTCAATTCGAAACCTATAGCTTATAACCCGAACCTAAACCTATAACCTAAAACCAAAACCAAAACCTATAACCTAAACCCAAACCCATTACCAAATCCCAAAACCTATAACCTAAACCGAAACCTTAACCTTAACCTAAACCTATAACCTATAACCTAAACCTAAACCTATAATCTAAACCCGAACCCATTCTCAAATCCTATAACCTAAACCTATAGCCTATATCCTAAACCAAAACCTATAATTAACCAAAACCAAAACCAAAACCTATAGCCTAAAGCCGAACCCATTCTTAAATCCCAAAACCTATAACTTAAACCAAAACCAAAACCTATAACCAAAACCCAAACCCATTCTCAAATCCCAAAACCTATAACATAAACCGAAACCTTAACCTAAACCTACAACCTATAACCTTAACCTAAATGTATTCTCAAATCCCTAAACCTAAACCTACACCTAATCCTAATCTCAACTCTCTAACCTAAACCTAAACCTAAACTTGAAAACCCAATCTAAAACCCAATCCAGAACCCGAACCCGATTTCCAAAACCTAAACCATAACCCATTCTCAAATCCTATAACCTAAACCTATAACCTATATCCTAAACCAAAACCTATAACCTAAACCAAAACCAAAACCTATAGCCTAAACCTAAATCAAAACCTATAACCTAAACTTAAACCTATAACCTATAACCAAAATTAAAACCTAAACCTAAACCTATAACCTATAACCTAAACCAAAACCTATAACCAAAACCAAAACCAAAACCTATAGCCTAAACCCAAACCTAAACCTAAACCTTAACCTAAATGTATTCTCAAATCCCTAAACCTAAACCTACACCTAATCCTAATCTCAACTCACTAACATAAATCTAAACCTAAACTTGAAAACCCAAACCTAAACCCGATCCCGATCCCAGAACCCGAACCCGATTTCCTAAACCTAAACCTTAACCTATTCTCAATTCCCTAAACCTTAACCTAAATGTATTCTCAAATCCCTAAACCTAAACCTACACCTAATCCTAACTCAACTCCCTAACCTAAACCTAAACGTAAACTTGAAAACCCAAACTTAAACCCGATCCCGAACCCGAACCCGATTTCCTAAACCTAAACCTTAACCTATTCTCAACCCCTAAACCTTAACCTAAACCTACACCTAATCTTAATCTCAACTCCCTAACGTAAACCTAAACCTAAACTTGAAAACCCAAACCTAAACCCGATCCCGAACCCGAATCCAATTTCTAAACCCAAACCTTAACCTATTCTCAATTCCCTAAACCTTAACCTAAATGTATTCTCAAATCCCTAAACCTAAACCTATACCTAATCCTAATCTCAACCCACTAACCTAAACCTAAACCTAAACTTGAAAACCCAAACCTAAACCCGATCTCGAACCCGAACACTCGATTTCTAAACCTAAACCTTAAACTATTCTCAATTCCTTAAATCTATAACCTAAACCTAAAACTTAAACCTAAACCTATAGCCTTAACCTAAACCAAAACCTATAACTTAAACCTTAACCTAAATGTATTCTCAAATCCCTAAACCTAAACCTACACCTAATCCTAATCTCAACTCCCTAACCTAAACTTAAACTTAAACTTGAAAACCCAAACCTAAACTCGATACCGAACCCGAATCTGATTTCCTAAACCTAAACCTTAACCTATTCTCAATTTTTGAAACCTTAACCTAAATGTATTCTCAAATCCCTAAACCTAAACCTACACCTAATCCTGATCTTAACTCTCTAACCTAAACCTAAACCTAAACTTGAAAACCCAAACTAAACCCGATCTTGAACCCGAACCCGATTTCCTAAACCTAAACCTTAACCTATTCTCAATTCCCTAAACCTTAACCTAAATGTATTCTCAAATCCCTAAACCTAAACCTAAACCTACACCTAATCCTAATCTCAACTCTCTAACCTAAACCTAAACCTAAACTTGAAAACCCAAACCTAAACCCGATCCCGAACCCGAACCCGATTTCCTAAACCTAAACCTTAACCTATTCTCAATTCCCTAAACCTTAACCTAAATGTATTCTCAAATCCCTAAACCTAAACCTACACCTAATCCTAATCTCAACTCCCTAACCTAAACCTAAACCTAAACTTGAAAACCCAAACCTAAACCCGATCCCGAACCCGAATCCGATTTCTTAAACCTAAACCTTAACCTATTCTCAATTCCCTAAACCTTAACTTAAATGTATTCTCAAATCCCTAAACTTAAACCTACACCTAATCCTAATCTCAACTCCCTAACCTAAACCTAAACCTAAACATGAAAACCCAAACCTAAACCCGATCTCGAACCCGAACCCGATTTCCTAAACTTAAACCTTAAACTATTCTCAATTCCCTAAATCTATAACCTAAACCTAAAACTTAAACCTAAACCTAAACCAAAACCAAAACCTATAACCTAAACCTTAACCTAAATGTATTCTCAAATCCCTAAACCTAAACCTACACCTAATCCTAATCTCAACTCCCTAACCTAAACCTAAACCTAAACTTGAAAACCCAAACCTAAACCCGATCCCGAACCCGAATCCAATTTCTAAACCTAAACCTTAATCTATTCTCAATTCCCTAAACCTTAACCTAAATGTATTCTCAAATCCTTAAACCTAAACCTACACCTAATCCTAATCTCAACTCTCTAACCTAAACCTAAACCTAAACTTGAAAACTCAAACCTAAACCCGATCTTGAACCCGAACCTGATTTCCTAAACCTAAACCTTAACCTATTCTCAATTTCCTAAACCTTAACCTAAATGTATTCTCAAATCCCTAAACCTAAACCTACACCTAATCTTAATCTCAACTCCCTAACCTAAACCTAAACCTAAACTTGAAAACCCAAACCTAAACCCGATCCCGAATCCAAACCCGATTTCCTAAACCTAAACCTTAACCTATTCTCAATTCCCTAAACCTTAACCTAAATGTATTCTCAAATCCCTAAACCTAAACCTACACCGAATCCTAATCTCAACTCCCTAACTTAAACCTAAACCTAAACTTGAAAACCCAAACCTAAACCCGATCTTGAACCCAAACCCGATTTCCTAAACCTATAAACTAAACCTTAACCTATAACTTATAACCTAAACTTATAACCGATAACCTAACATATGGATTTTGCTATAGTTTAGAAGATTTGTAGGTACATTTTTGATTTCTTTATATATAATTGTTTTTTTCGAGCTCTTTTTTTTTTTTTTTTGGTCTTTCTTCCTTTTGAGATGTGTACAAAGGCATGCTTGTTTGATTGTGTCTACAATTGTTGTTTTATACAGGTTGACAAGCTAAAGAAGTCAGTGGATGATGAAATTCATTTTCTCAAGGGAAGGGTTTTAAAACTTGAAAGTGATCTTGTGTCGAAGTCTACAGAAGTTATATATGCAGTTTCAAGGAAAGAAGAAGCTCTATCTTCTGTGTTTGCTAAACTTGATCGTCTGAAGAAAGAAAATTCTGTAAAAGCGCGAGCATTATTTAATGCATGAGGGCACGTCTTAGTTGTAATTCTTTTGATAGGTTGAGCAAAGTGAAGTATTGTTTATTTAGAAATATGAATGTAGGATACATTGTAGATTTGATTGCTATTGTAATAAATGCATCGTTTTTTTTTCTTTGATTACATTAAGCTTAGATGAGTTATCAATCATAGCAGGTTCTTGCAATGGAAACAGGGAAAATAGCTACGAAATATAATCCGTAGCAAAGCTACAGCATTTCACTGTAGCTATTGCTATCTATTGCTACGGATTATATCCGTAGCTATTGGTATTTATAGCTACAGATTATATCCGTAGCTGTCTGTATGTGGTGCTGCAAATACCGTAGATATTGGTATCTATTGCTACGGATATAATCTGTAGCTATAGATACCAATAGCTACGGATATAATCCGTAGCTATTGTTGTATATTGCTACGGATATTATCCGTAGTTAATGGTCTCTATTGCTACGGAAAAGATCCGTAGCTAATTGTATCTATTGCTGCGGATATTATCCGTAGCTAGACCTTTAGCTATCCCACCAATTGCGACGGACGTGATATGGACTAGATCCGTAACAAAAACCCTTTTGCTACGGATCTAGTCCGTAGCCTTTGCCCATTTTTCTTGTAGTGGCGCGCGCGTAAGAAAATCTCTCCCACTAAAATGGGGCAAGACGAATAGAAACGACCTAATACTGTAGTCTTCCCAATGACATCGATACGATCAATCCCTCACTAGCAGACTCTGTCGGCAATCCAGTCGATCGACAAAAATTCTTAGACATGAATGAGTGCGAAGCACCGAAATTAAATAGTACTCGGGTGATGCATGCAGAGACTTGAAGTATACCCTCAACGACTCTTCCAGATGACTGCGGGTCCTGCTGAGCCGCATAGAATCTAGCCTGACCCGACTGGGGAGGTGTCTATCCCCTCAAAGGATGCTGCTGCTGTTGATGTCATTGAGGGGCTCAAAACTGCTGCCTCTACTGCTGCGGTCTTGGAGGCTAGTGTTGATGATACTGCTGAGGAGGCCTGGATGGTCGGATCTGCTATCACTACTGCTGTGGTGCTCTCAACTGCTGCTGTGGAGGCTGTTGTGGCGCTCTCGGCTACTGCTGCTGAGGTCGGGGACACTCCCACCTATGGTGTCCTATCCCACCGCATCCATAACAGTATCAAAAAGCTGTCTTTGAGGTGGTGCTGCTGGAGGTGTCGATGGTGCTACCGGTGCTCTGGCGGATGGGTGGCTCCTGTATCTCTGCGATCGTCGATGCTGTTGGGAACTACTAGAGGGGGCTGCCTCTTCCAACATCTCCTCTGATCTTGATCGCTCTGTGTGCTGGCCCACTCTATCTCGTAAATCTGAGCTCTACGAACTACTGCCTGAAAAGTCGAGAGCTCATGCCCAATAACACGGCCTCGAAGACCGAAACGTAAGCCGTTCTCGAAACGGCGGGCCTTCCACCCCTCGTCATCAACCAAATATGGGGCAAACCTCGATAGCGCCACAAAATGAGCCGCATACTGCACCACAGACATGTCCTCCTGCACCAGAGTCTCAAACTCCAGTGCTCTCTAACGACGAATGTGGTTAGGGAAGTACTGCAGCTCAAATCGATCAATGAAATCATCCTATGTCTAGACATAATCAGGTCCTGTAACATGGGTAATGGAGGTCCACCAGTGATCGGCCTCACCCTGGAGAAGAAATACTACCAACCGGACCCACTGCTGGGTCGTACACACCATCATATCAAAAATCTTCTCCACATCGGAGCGCCACCTCTCGGTTGTAGTCGGATCTAGCTCGCCTTGGAAACGTGGAGAATTGAGCTGTCTGAACTCTCGAAAAAGGGCGCTCGTTCGCTCCTGCTCTGCTTGGCCTGGCAAAACAGCTGGATACCTGCCTTGTCCCTGAAGCGTAGTCGTCATAGTCTATAACATCTACTGTAACTGAGAGGCACTCACAGGTACGGTCGGATTCCACCGGTCTCAGGTAGAGAAATGACATCCTCAGGCTGGGGAGAAGGGATCTCTGGAGGTGGAACGGGAGCCACAAGTGGTAAAGCGGGAGCCTCAAGTGGTGGTGCAGGAGTTGATCGGGTCACTCCCCTGTGTGGTATGTCCTATAGAAAAGAACAAAGATGCCTATCAATCCTTGAAAACTCCCGAAGGTACGTTAGGGGACTAAATCGGAAGGTTACGTACTCGGAACCTAATTGACCTAAACTTATACTAGACATGTAATGTTGTTCTGAGTTGTTTCCATGTTATGCTCTAATACCAACTTCTGTCACACCCCAAACTCGGAAACTGGGCTCACAAATTTCCCTATTGTCGAATCCGGCACTGAAAGCCTCCGTAGTACCCCATTCTCGGCTCCCGACACCCATACACCAAGTTCCGGTCTTGGGATCCTACAAGGAGGATTTCAAACATGATTTGATTCATAATGAGCATAACCCACAAACAATAACCACAAGAACATCATCATAAAATCTACTATGATCAAAACTTTGAGTCCAATGCGTATGAAAGGGGAAATACAGGATAATGAAAATAACAGAAACTCCAGAAGCTCGACTGCACACTCCAACTGCGGTGAGGTTATGGCTGTGTCCTGGCGTCACTTGCACGCATCAATAGTGCATAAGCTTATAAAAATCTTAGAGGGTGGTGTAAGTGTGTGCGTAATGTACACGTGCTCAGAACATAATGTCAGAGTAATGCGAAATCATGCTGATGGGTACACGAATGCAATCAGCCGTACGAAGGCTACGCGATGCAAAATATGAATGTTATCGGCCATATCAAGACCATGTGATGCGAAATGCAAGTCAAACATGTCAATCCTCATCCACATATCAATGCAGCTCCTCACTAGTGCATCATATATCAGTACGGTTCTCATTCTGGATAATCACCGAGGTCTAGTACACTCTACGCCAGCTTACCGCCCCTATCCAAACGCACAACTGGGAGAGTGGAAGAGACCTCACTATCCGTCTGCCAATATCGAGCCCGTCTCGTCGATAGCGGACCCATTCCTCAAGCTGGTCAAACTCAACCTAGAAATTGCCCCATCACTCAGGCGGATAAGGTCACACCCCTTTCTAACAGACCACCACACAGTGGGAGACGCGGCCTATTAGTATACGGCCCTCGCGCGACATGTATCCACTTAGTCTTGACGTTGGAGTCATCCTCTAGTACCATCGGGTTTAGGGACTTTCACCCAAGGACATCTATGGCACCCCAACGTTAGAAACAGTATTTTTGGTATCCAATCTAGCCACTCACGATGTGTCTATGGAAGCTATGGCCCTGATGTCGCTAGGGCATACAATAATCACAATCACACAAGTGCAAGTGCATGAATCACCCTACTAGACATGCAACAATCCTGCACATACCGCGCGCTCATGAAGGGCAACTCCACCTATCAGGGAGCCCATAAACAATCTGCTCGAAGGCATATGCTATGATCAGTCACTCCTCATATCGAGCATACATATAATGCGTATGAGTATGAAGCATGGATCTATACTAAATATGTTATATGGTAATGGACTCTGTTTATAACGAAGATGGGCCTAGCAGCCTACACACTACAAGTATGGGCCTATCAATGGGCCCTAGGGAGAGTGACAATGCGGACATTTAACCAACATCATCCTTACAATGTGGACATTGAACCATCATTACTCCCAAGGCACAGCCTGCCATGAACATCATTACATAAACCATGGTGGAATCATATATTGCAATGGGCCTTATATACATCCCGTTGGGCCTCGACCAAGGGCTTCAAATACATCACATGGGCCACATCACATAGGCCTTATATATATCCAGGTGGGCCTCAACATCGGGCCTCATACATCACATCGGTCCTAATCAAATGGGCCGAAACAATGGGTCAAATCGACTGGGCCAAGTCGAATGGGCCGAGTTGAATATGCCAAGTCAAATGGGCTGAGTCAAATACATCAAATGGGCCGCATCACATGGGCCTCATATATATCAAAGTGGGCCTCAACAACATACCTCATACACATCAAGGTGGGCCTCAACAACATACCTCCTAAATGCATCAAGATGGGCCTTATCACATACTCAAAAAGAGTCATATTGAAGGATCATTTGGACCATACCCCAAGTAACAGTGGAGATAATTTTCACTGTTTAAACAATTCACAGGGGCCCACCATAAGGTTTATTTTCCACCCAATCTAATCATAAGGTCTTAAAGACCTGGATTAAGAGGGAAAAACAAATATCATATTGGTCCAAACCCTGTAGTCCAAGGGTTTTAATGGTGGATGTTCAAACCCACTGTCTCCTGAAATGTGGCCCACCTGATCCTAGATCTGTCTTATTTTTAGTCTCAAGCCTTAAAATGAGCTTTTAAAATAGTTGGACGGCTTAGATGCAACACATGCATCATGGTGGGTCCGATAGGGATGGACAGCATAGATAAAGCATATCTCATGGTGGGGACTGCACTGATGGAAGGTGTGGATTAAAATACATACATCAGTGGGTCCCACGTGGGGCCCACCATAATGTTTATTTTCCATCCACCAGTTGATAAGGTCACACGGACCTGGATAAAGAGGAAAAACAAACTTCATAATGATCCAAAACTTCTGACCCAAAAGGGTGTCAATGGCAGACGTTCAATCCACTGTTTCCTGTGACGTGGGCCACCTGAGTCACGTACACGACTGATTTTTAGGTGGCCCACTACCCCAAGGGGGGCCCACCAAATGTAAGGTGTTGATGTTAACACACATCACGGTGGGGCCCACGGCTGGGACCATAGATCCGTGGCCATGCACGTCCAGCGTAGCAAGACGCTGCTATGCATCTTCTGGCATCAGCAGCAGCACCTGCTGCATCTTATATTTTTTTTTTTAAAAAAAAAAACAAGTTTTTTTTTATAGTTTTTCATAGGTGGGGCCCGCATCAGGTGAATTCAGCCCAACCATTGCATTCTACGGCTCAAGACAGTCAAATGAGCCCAATATGCAGTATGTTTTGGCATGTAGAAAAATTAAAGTGGCCCTTAACGAATTTTAATGGTAAAAATCAACATTTTCTATGTTATTACCCGCCAGAACATCGGATTAACTTCATTTTTCGACTCAGTGCCTAAAATGAGCTAATAAATAGAATGGACGGCGTGGATTTGATCCTTGCAGCAAGGCGGGACCTGCATGAGTAGCCCACCCCAAAAGCTCAAATATAATATATATTTTATTTTATTTTATTGTTAGCTGTTAGTACACACCCATGTCAGTACACGCACTCCATGTTAGCCACCATCACGTCCAGCATCCAGGGACACTGGACGGCATGGATAAACACAAGCATCGTGGTGGGTCCCACATGGACATGGCCCACATTTCATCAAGGTGGGTCCCACATGAACGTGGCCCACCTGATTTGAATCAATCTGATACTTATGTTTTTACCTTCATCTTGGCTGTCCAATGGACCCACTGCAAGGTGGGCCTCACGATCGGATGGTCAAGATCACCTTGCACTGTGGTGGCCACGACATCATAAAGAAAGAGAAGGGAAGAGAGAGAGGGAGAGAGAAGCGAGAAGGGGAGGGACCCCGCCACTATTGGGCCCTCCCTTAAACAATGCGTACATCAAGTGGGCCCTAAAAAAATGGAATCCAACGGTCGATCACCCACCTAGTGGCCTCCTTCTTGCTCTCTTAGCCTCCATAGCTCCTATGCTTAACTTTTGATGGTAGATGGTGGAGTTTTAATGGTGGGGATGAGAGATGAGAGGGTGGAAAAGTGGGCCAAACTTGATGATTTGGAAGAGCTTGGGAGGGCTTGGATGTGGGGTGTTGCTTAGGAGTGAGTTTTGAGAAATGAGAGAAAGAGAGAAATGATGGATTAAAGGGATGGATGGAGTGGTGGTTGTAAGGAAAGAAGATGGATAGGTAAGGTTTGGTTTGAAATTTTGTAAAAGAGGGATGGGTAGGGGAGAGAGAGAGTTGACTTGAGAAAAAGGAGGGATAGGTGTTGGTACTTATTGTAGGGTGAGGTGGCATGGTACTTGACTTGATGGATGTGACATGTTGTAAAGATTCCCTTGATATTCACAACACGCGGTGTTTCTTCGGAATGAACGCGGTCCAACATCTCCTAGCCCGGGTATCGGTTCAGTACGCGAGTCACGGCGTTGGAACCGTAGTGATGGCGGGTCGCAGGGATACAAGGTTCGGGTTAAGCCGACTTTGGTATGCAGGACTCGGCATAGGATAGCGCGCAAACGTCGGATACAAGTTGAGGATTGCCGGAATTTGACTGGAGGACCATGAAGCCTATGAAACGGTACGGTAAAGGATACGGGCCTTACACCTCTAGTATGGGTTATCTAGAAAAAATCCACATGTACAGCTCTGCCCATCTACATGCAACCACATGGGCCTACATCATGCAACCATGCGAAATCCAAACAATCCATCAAGTGGGCCACACTGTCTAGATATTCCAGCCTAAAATTCATCCAGTTTCGATGCTCAGAAAAGCCATAGTCTAGAAAACAAATGGACAACTTTGAGTAATTGTTGTACCCATCCATTTAATTGAACATCATGGCCCACCAGAAGAGAGTAAAACAACCTGACTTTTTAGTAAGGAGACCTAATCGGTGTGGGCTTCCATTTGAATGCATGTGTGCAATGTGACACGTGCATATTCATGTAAATGGGCAATTGTCATCCATGCACGTGTGCATACAAAACCTCATGAAATGATATGTTTATTTGTCTCACTTCGGATCGAATCCATTCGATTCGGATTTCGATTCGGATTTCGATTCGGATTGCTCTGAATTGACCACGATCTGAAAAACTGTCGGATCTGAATGGCCCAACTCGATCCGCACCGATCCAGGCCGTCGGTTCGGTTCGAATTAGGTTAGATCTAGTCGGATTGGGTCGGACATGCCCAGCTCTACTTCTAACAAACCTCTCTTGGTGGTGTCACCCAACTCCATAGTCCCAAAAGAAGGAATAACATCGTTTACAACAACATGTGTGTAAAATAACTAAACTTTTACAGTCCAACATGTTTAATATGTGAAGTTCATACATCCATAGGTGAGAACTATTACTATTATTTGGATCGTTTATACAAAAGATATGTTATAAATAGGAATGGAGGAGATGAAAATCACTTGCTAGCTAAGTCTGCGTTTAGGATAATTTAAGCCCAATTCTAAGACCTAAATACCTTTTAAAAATAACCTAGAAACATAAAAGAAAAGAGGATTTGAGAAAGAAATTATGAGAGCATCATATATGATTTTCTTACATTTTGTGGTTCTTCTATATATATATATATATATATATATATATATATATATATATATATATATATATAGGGAAAAGGTACAATGCGCTCGAGCTGACGATAAGCCCCAGTGAGGTCGAGTTGTATGGGCCACACCGTGATGTGTTTCGACCATCAACACCGTGCATTTGATGGGTCCCCTTTAAATTATGAGACGTCCCAAAAATCAGCCGTATACGGAGCTCAGGTGGGCCACATCATCTAAAATTATGTGAAAACACCGTTAAAACATATAAAAGCACTTGGTGGGGCCCACCTGAGTTTTGCATGCGCCTGAAACTTGGTTCATTCAAGTGGGACACACATAATGGATGGGCTGGATTTTCAAACCACATCTCGGTGGGCCCTCAAAAATGGTTATGAATGTTTTAATGGTGCATGACCCCTCTCCACTTCTGTATGTGGTGTGGCCCACACAAGTCACGGATTGACTTGATTTTTGAGACCTAGGCCCACGATGGAATGGTGCATCTGACTGATGGGGTAGATGTTCGAAACACATCACGGTGGGGCCCACACAGCTCGACCTCATGGGGCGTTAAAATCAGCTCGAGCGCATTGTACCTTTTCCATATATATATATATATATATATATATATATATATATATATATATATATATATATATATATATATATATATATCGGAACGCTCACCTACGAACCAGTTCATATGGACTACATACGAACTTTTTTGAGAACTCATCATATCTGATGAGTCTTGAAAATCTGAACTGTCCACATGAAGCAGAACCTCATGAAACCCACTGGTACTAATTTTTACTTTGAACCAAAACTTCGGTGTGCCATGAAAAATGCAAACAGTTTCCTCCCTTGATTTGAATTTCTCTTTGCTATGGCCCACCAGAATCTTAGATCAGGGTGAAAATTCACCCCTTGAGGTTTCATGGGATTTCGCATCTTATGGACTGTTCAGATTCGACACCCATGACACGTGTGCAAAGGTGCGCACGTGCATAGGTGTGTAGGTGAGCATGCTTATATATATATATATATATATATATATATATATATATATATATATATATATATATATATATATATATTGAATCCTTCATGGGAGAGGCCTGAGAGAGTGCTTAACAAGACACTTGATTGTTATTAAGTGATGTAGAGCAGGTCGCATACACTTTCATGTCCAAGATGAACCAGAGAAGAGCCGATTGAAGGTGGAAGTCATGAATATCGTCAGAACCTTAAAACAGGCATATTTCACAAAGTGAAATGAGTTACTCAATGTATCATAATGATTTTGGGGTAGGACGAACTACTTTAGCCAACCAACCCAGCTATGTAGCCGGGTTGCCCATGCCGAATCTACGAGATTCCATCATATCGACAGTCAAATTCCATGTTTATTTATGTTTTTACTATTTTTAGTAAGTTTTAGTTTGATTATAACTCTTCATCCGTTGGTCTTTAAGAGTCGTGTCCAACATGAAAAGTGTTTAGAAAAAATAAGGAGAATAACGTGGTTAAGCCACATAGGACACATACTATAAATAGAAAAATTACTATTTATAATAAGTTGCGAATTCTAGTAGTTTTAGTTGTAATTTGATTCTGAAATTTATCTCATTGCTTAGTATACCTATTAAAAGGGTTGTGAACTAGTTTATTTAATTAATCTATCAAATTACGAATTTTATAGAATTTATTTCTACTTTTCTTGCTTTTTTCCTAGTGGATTTGAGAAGTCTCTATGAGGAGTCCGGAGAAGCTCCGTGGATTCGGAGTAGTTATCCTTAAGGAAGATGGTGATCGACCTCATCACATTCTTCCCTACCTCATTAAGGGATGGTATTTTAATTTGAATTAGGAAAATTATTATAATTTAATTACAATCAATAACTAAACTAAGTTGATTAATACCCTTTCATATCACCCTACCTAGCTGCCATCTCAGCTTGCATCGAGAAATTGGCGGTTGAATCATGATTTTAACCAGAGCTAATCTTAGGCCAATATAGGATTAGCAAAAACTTAAAATTGCTAAACTCTAAAACTCTTTGTTCTGATGCATAGTCTTAAGTGAACTAATTAAGGTGCCTAAAAAAGTTCTAAGTGCGCTAATTAAGGCATAAAAAAATCCAGGTAACTTTACCACCCGCTTTGCGCATCTGCACACCGTCCTTATGGTACTTGTCATGCCCTAGAATTTAGATACAGAGTGTGCACCCTCATACCCAAGTTTCGGTACATGACTCGTACACCGAGTTTACCACCTATGTTCTAAGTTCTCGTTAACACCCACCATCTATAATATCAATCAACATTCATCACAAGTATTCAAAACTCCCATCTCTTTACATCTATAATATTTGTAAAATACTAATTATTGCATTAAGTCCACCCATTTGGGACCTCACGAAGCCATTTTCAAAACTGTTAACTTAATAACTAATAAAATACTTTAAACCATCCACAACTCTAAATTTCTAAACAATAATAAATTCCTAAATATAAATGAAGAAAATAATATTAGTTCTACTCTAATGTGATATTTATTCAGCGCATTAAGTTCATCTTCTTCAAAATAGGGCCACTGCCCTTGTAGATCATCCACTGATTCGATCTCTTATCCTAGTACTTGAATTACAGTTTCAGCTTCAACAAAATATGTATACTTTTTCCATCAATACAAGGTCAGCTAGCCATGCCTAGTGAGTGAACCTATCATGGTTCGTGGACATCATAATTAAATATAGGAAATGCATGAATGTATGAATGAGTCAAGCGGGTTGATCCATCCACTTGTTTGAGTTGGATGTCCATCAACCTGCATCTACCCCTCCCGGCAGGTTTCCACCATCTTAATAGGCTTCCATATATATATATTGTGGGCATCTAAGGATGGTCCCTTAAGTCACCTGATACCGTAGGTACCTACAGGTCTTCCAAGGCATGTCCTATGAGTCAATGCAAGAGCGTTATATATGATAATGATTGATGCCTCATATAATCAATTTATCCCATACATAATCATGTTTCAATGATAACATTTCATTATTAAACAGATTCAATAAAGCAATCGATATAAGGAAGAATCATGACAATCAAACAACTACTTTAATCACAACAGAGAGGAAATATGTTGGAATCACTCACCTGTACTTGGTTGATGTGAACTTCGAGATGTTACCCTAAATTCTATCAACTGACAATCTCTTAAATACATGGTACAATTAAATCATATTTCTATTTAAGAAACTTGTATAATTAGCCCACTTTTAGTTAATTAAGTCCTAATCTATGATTTATAGAGAAAATATAATCATTGGACTTGAATTCCTTTTTTACTTTCATCCTCAACATATGGTTTGTGGGTGATTACCCTTCAATGTGGGGCTAACTTCATTAAACCAAAGTGATTTGATCATTCTAATGTTTAGGATGATTACGTGTCATTATTACTTTATATTACATAATTAAAATATCAAAAATTTTAAACAAATGAAATCTTTCAGTGAATTGTTGATCAATCGATCGATCAAAATTAATTAGAATTTCCATCATCACTCTTTGGACACTTTTTGCTCTGTTCGATTGATTGAGACAGTCTTGTCGATCGATCGAATCGTACCATTAATCGATCAAACTCACCTGTTGATCAATCAGTCTCAGTTCGAATTTCAAAATTTGGTCTGTGGACATATTTCACCACCTTCAATCAATCATACTACCCTGTTGATTCATTGACCTGATACTGTTACAGTTAGCATGGACAATCTGATTTTTACAACTTTTAGGATTTTCTCTATTCTTCCTACTTTTTATGCTTTACTAATCATTTGATCATATCTGAATTGTAACACCCCGTACTTTTCTATACTCGGGTGTTACCATGGTAACTTGACCTAGTATAAATGCAATCCCAATTTAAGTAAACATTCATGCACTCTAGCCGGAACTAGACCGTTAGGGGTAATCTGCATCCATAAATTGGGCCGGACCTTCAAATCATAGGATTAATGGTTAG
Organism: Magnolia changhungtana; assembly: GCA_030180095.1. NCBI lineage: Eukaryota > Viridiplantae > Streptophyta > Magnoliopsida > Magnoliales > Magnoliaceae > Magnolia > Magnolia changhungtana. The sequence goes on from JASAUF010000292.1 coordinate 168,032, forward strand.
TTTTCCACTTATACAGTCTCAGGGATATCTAAAGCTAGTGAAAAGTAAATTTAGAGCATCTGTGTTGTCAGATCTCAAGAAATTGAGGATCAATGGTTAGATATAAGATCGATCATTAGATTGGAACCTCTCAGCATCTGTCTAGGGTTCTGATTATCTAAAGTGACCATTGGACTTCAACTAGATGCTTCACTTGACTCTTAGGACCGTCGATAATTGACTTGGAATGAGGCTAACTATCAGATTGATAATAATCAAGTATAAAACCCAATTATCACTGAGTATGGCCCACTTAAGCCTTGGATCTACCTCATCCTTTAGGGTGGTCTTAATTAGAGTTAACAAAACATATGGAAGGAATAGATTAGCCGAAATCATCAATACTAGACCCTAGATTGATAGATCCGCCATCCGTTCGATCTATAACTAACATGAGTAGTCTAACACTTGAACACAAGGATTTAATTGTCTGATCTATAGGGATGTCGTGGAGATTCATCTAAGCTAGATTAAGAACCCTTATAGCCTTTAACATCGAACTAGGAGGCTATTTGGCTGTCAGATCAATGAAGACTCATAATTAAAGGATAAAATCTGCATGTTTCGCCCATCAAAACCTTGGACACGCCTGATCTTTGGCTAGGGGTCCTATTTAGACTAGGGGAATCTAATGGGCAGAGCGGATCAAATCAAACATGATTGTGGACCCCACTCTATGTGTTACATGTGCACAGCCAAGGCAGGTACCTACACAGCATAAGACTGATCAAACCCGGTCTGACCGTGAAATTCGAAAGAGGAGGGATTTCCCTCTTTTTTTGAATTTTCGTCCCCCAAAAGCAGATGGATGGGCAGAGCCCGTTCTTAATGAGTTGTGGCCCACCATCAACAATCCTTTGGCTGATCCAAACTGTTCATAATGTCCATGAAATAGGTCCAACCAATCCCTGCAGATTCCACCCATTGGATTGTATGCACGCGCACACCAATTCAGCCACTAATCAGGCTAACAAACACACTTAGTTCTAAAAATGGAAAGAAATCCATTTTCTTGCTTTTCCAGCTGGACGAATCCGTGTGAAGGACTCTCCCTTCATCTTAGCTATTCACCACCATGCAATCCTAGCCCTTCAAGACAGGTCTTTAAAAAAGGAAAAGGATGAGAGAGAGAGAGAGAATGACCGCAGCTCCCAAGCTCGAACCCACCAGGCCGACTCCCCTTGAAGCTTCAAAACCTTGGTTCTACAAGCTCCATTACGTCCCTAAAGACCGTCCCACGCAGTCGGATAGAAGCTAGAAGCAGTGGGAAGGGATCTGCCATGATCGTTGTCCTCCTTGCTCCGTGTCGCACCAGCTAAACTTGGAACCATTTCAGTCTGAGTTTGGAGGTCGGTCCTGCCTGGTCAATAGAAATGAAGCAAGAAAGGAAGAAAAGAAGACGAAGAAAAAATAAAAATGAGAAGATTGAGGGGGAGAAGATGTTGCACTCCCGCCTGCTGCCGCACCAGCTCGAGTCAGGTGGACTTATTCGAGGAGTCGTTGGAAGCAGCAAAGGGAGAGAGTAAGAAAGGAAAGAGAGAAAGAGATGTTAAGAGAGAGAGAGAGAGGAAGAAAAGAAAGAAGGGAGAAAGAGAGAAATAGAGGAAGAAAGGGCAGAGAGAGAGAGAGAGGTTGTTGTTATTGGGCTGACTCAGTGTCTGAGTTCGGTCTGGAATGAGTCCGACCGAGTTGGGTGTGGTCTGGATGAACTAGTCTAGCAAGGAAAGAAAATGAGAAAGAAAGGGAGAGAGGGAAAGAAGGAGTGGGGCTGCTGCCTGGTTAAAACCTAGTTGACTCGGCTGGATCCGAGTCCAGCGAGTCGAGTTGGGTTTGGGCCTTGGTCCAAACGTTGTTGGACATTCCAGCATCGAAAAAAAATAAGAGAAAAGAAAAAAAGAAAAGAAGAGAAAGAGAGAGAAAGCAAGGAAGTAAAGGAAGAAAAACAAGAGAGAAAATGAGAGAGAGAGAGAGAGATTGAGCCAGGTCATTGTCGCATCGAACCGAGTCGACTCGACTGTCTTGTGGGTTTAATCCAAATGGGGGCCATGTTAAGGATGAGTCGACGACTAGGTGAGCTGACTCTATAGTTGTATTCTATTAGTATTTAAAACTCTATTTAGGTTACTGACTTTCTTATATTGGTTGGATACAAAAATTCTCTAAGGACTACTTTCGACGCCTATTCTTGAGTCCAAGCTGAGTTGGTGTGGACTCTGAGTTGGATTTATGCAAATTGAGGCGATCAAAGCTAATTTCATTTTTTGATTTAGGTGAGTTGACTCCCTAACCACCTTCTATTAGCTAAAAACATATTTTACATGTATATAGTAATAATAACAAGATAGGTTATTAATCTGCTTGTGTGGTGGAGTATAGGTATTCAGTAAAGACTACTTTAGATCCCTCTTGTTAAAGTCAAGTCAGTGTGGACATTGCGATTGAATTCAAGTTGATCTCGTCTAAGGTGAGGACTCACCCTTTGAGCTTCCCACTTAAATTCATCGATCTGAACATAGATGATGTTTGATTTCCCTAATTAAGTTATTTACGTTACTATTAAATATGTTAATTTATTGTTCAATCATTCCCTGTGTTAGATGGTAGATATACCTTTTTAATTTTTGTAAGCATGGATAATTTGATTTGTCGCATGTCACTTCCAATCATAAAACTTGCTACATGTTACCACTTGAGATACTTGTTGGATTGGAAATAAAATTGTTGTGGACTCACCATCTTGTTGTCCATGTTTGCTTACGTGGCTTGGACCGCATGTTTACTTATGTGGCTTGGATCATCTAATTGCCTTCGTGGCGTTGATGGATTATTGGTGCCCTCTTATAGCTTGATGGTCACGTTCACATATCCTGTGCTTCCTAGCCATCTTGCGGTGATCAGTCATACCATGATTTTCGAGTGGAGCTGAAGTTCGTTTATCGATTTTCTAGCCATCTTGCGGTGTTCACGTACTATATGATTTTCAGGTAGTATAGGGTATGTATGTTGTTTGTCTCTTCATCTTACGATGCCAGTTGTACCATGATTTTCGAGTGGAGTTGAAGTTCGCTTATCGATTTTCTAGCCATCTTACAGAGTTCACGTACGACATGATTTCTGAATGAAGAAGAGGTTTGAAGGCTGATTTTCCATTAACCTTTTAGATCCCGTTTGTACCATGATTTTCGGGTGGAGCTGAAGTTCATTTATTGATTTTCTAGCCATCTTACGGAGTTCACATACAATGTGATTTCGGGTGTAATGGAAAGTCCTATGATTGATTTTCATGACTATCTAGATGTACTCCCTTATGTTTGATTGCCATTATATTTTACTTATGATGAGATCCTATTGATTAGTTAATTTTTAAGAATATAGGTATCATTATGAAATGCCTTGTTTAACATATTTAATTCCATGACTAGTAATCTATATCGACTTATGAATGATGAGTGCGCAATCTTAGAGGGTGTTCTTCACTACGATAGCCATTGACGCTATCAAACCATAACAGTTAATGCAGGTATAGGGCGAGCCGATGCTATTCACTGAGTTGTTAGAGCAGATCGAGTAGCTGAGGAGCTAGGCGGGGTCCCTGCGATGCATATTGATCTCCACCACTAGTTAATAGACTCCATTTTTAATTAATGAACTTTGTATTTGGGATTGTATAAGTCCTGTATGGGCGCTTCATTTGAAATTTTGTGAAGATAAGAATGTTTTTATTCAATGCATGGTTTATTCTAGCTTCGTTACTGTTAACTCTGATTAATGATAAGTGGTTCAAATATACATTAGATTTTATACGCTAACACTAGGGTTTTTGGGGAACGAGTCATATACTCGGGTCCTGAAAACACGGGGCATTACATGAACCATCCAATGGCTCCCACATTCATAAAATAGGGATGGGTTATTAGATCGTTTAGATCTAGACCGTCCATGATTTCAAACTTTAAATTAACACATGATTTATACATTTCCTTCCATCTATCATTATGGCCCACTAGACAATGAGATCCTTCTTAAATTTTGGGTATCGCCATAGACCTGATCAATTCTTTATATAAACGGTTCAGATTAAATCTAACACACCTGATGGTCCACCATATGATTTAATACATGTATTTATGTCGATGATTAGATTTGATTGTTATGGTCCATTCGATGATAAGATCAATCTGGAAATTAGGGCCCTTATATATTTTGGCCTTAAAGATCATATGATCCATTTATATCTAATTTGGAATAAGCGAATTACACAAAACAAATCTAAACTAGATATTCCAGTTAGATCTAACCCTTCTCTAGAATCTTTCCAACATAGATCTTCTACAGATCAATGAGATGAACGGGTGACTGATCCACATCGTCCGTTGCATAGATTTGACAAAAATAATTTGAATACACAAAAGAAAATAAAAAGGGACCAACGAACTTATCGGATAAGCTTCCCAAGTTCTCCACTCTCTCTCTCTCTATGTTTTTTTGTCTTTTATTTTAGGTCTTTTATGAGAGACCTATCTCATATCCCTCATAAAGGAGAGAAGTCCCCGAATAAAGTTTTTCTTTCATTTATGGCCACTTATAGTGTAAATTATTTTGATAAAGTGATTGCTTTCAACTCATAAAAGAAAATTAAAAAAAAAAAAAAAAATTCAGTTAAAAAAAAATAAAAACAACCCCGAATTATTTTGTATTTTAAAAATATCCAACTAAGTAAATCCCATTAAAAACAAAGTACTGGGAACATTAATTGGAAAAAAGTAAAATTTCTCTCAAAATTGCTAAGTTCATATGTTGTGTCTGATGTAGAGCAGTTCGCTAACACTTTTATCATGCCCCAAACTCGGAAACCGGGCTCATAAAATTTTCGATCGCCGAATCAGCGCCGACAGCCTCCTTAGAACCCCATTCTCGGCTCCCGGCGCCCATTCGCCAGGTTCCGATCCTGGGATGCTACGATGAGGATTTCCAATATCAGCTTGATTCGTAATAAGCATAACCAAAGACATAACCCACAAACAACAACCAAAAACTCCATCACATTTTCACTATGATAAAAAACTTTATAAGTACAATAAGCATAAAGGGAAATACAATGATAATGGATAAAAGGCTCCAAGATGATCGGCTATGCGCTCCTGCCTCAGCGCTGTTGCGGTCCAACGTCACCTGCACGCAACGGTCATGCATAAGCTTATGGAAAGCTTAGAGGGTCGTGAAAGTGTGTGTGCAAGGTAGTAATACAGTCATGCAGTATCAGAGTAATGCGAAAGATGCTAGTGAATCTATGAATACCATTAGCCGTACCAAGGCTATGCGATGCAAGGCATGAATGATGTCAGCCGTACTAAGGCCATGCGATATAAGGTGCAACTCAAGCATACAAATCCTCATCTAAGTCCACATATCAATATAGCTCAACTCTGGAATATCACTAGGGTCTAGTACACTCCAAACCAGATTGTCACCTCATCGCGTACAATGAGGTAAGTAGAAGAGACATCACTATCCGCTTGCCAATTTCGCGCTCGGTTCATCGATAGAGGACCCAATCCCCAAGTTGGTCAAACTCAGCCTAACTTTGCCCCCTCCACTCGGGCGGGTAAGGCCACACCCCCTTCCAACCAACCATGCCACAGTAGAAAGCGCGGCCTTTTGGTAATCGACACTCAGTGCTCATGCACCCACTTGGTTTAGACGTTGGAGTAACCTCCTGGTACCATAAGGGTTTAGAGACTTTTACCCAGGGATATCTATAGCACCCCATGTAGAACAAGATTTCCAGTATCCAATTCTGCCAACCACGATATGCCTGTGGCAACTATGATGATTCAGGAGTGGCGGATGCTTGAGGATATAGCAGAGTATGATTTTGAGTTCGGCCTGCAGTCTTCTATCGTCTAGTTATCGAGCCTATTGATTCAACCCTCTCTTGTCACAAGGGTGATCGAGGCTCAACAGGTTGATGAGTCGTTGTAAAGTTAAATGGCTGAGGCAGGAGCGCATAGTCGATCATCTTGGAGCCTTTTGTTCATTATCATTGTATTTCCCTTTATACTCATCGTACTTATAAAGTTTTTAATCATAGTGGATATGTGATGGAGTTTTTGGTTGTTGTTTATGGGTTATACCTTTAGTTATACTTATTATGATTCAAACTGATATTAAAAATCCTCCTCGTAGCATCCCAGGATTGAAACCTAACGATTGTGCGCCGGGAGCCGAGAATGGGGTTCTATAGAGGTTGTTAGTGCTGGATTTGGTGATCGAAAATTTTGTGAGCCCAGTTTCTGAGTTTGGGGTGTGACAGAAGTTGGTATCAGAGCATAACCTAGGAATAACTGAAAATAACATTACATGTCTGCTATGAGTTGAGAATGATTAAGTCCCAAAGTTCGGATAGCCTAGTGATCTTCTATTATAGACCCTTAATGAGTGTGCCTTCGAGAGTTTTCAAAGTTGATTGGCGCCTTCGCTCTTTCCTATAGGACATGCCACGCAGGAGAGTGACCCGATCGACTCCCGTACTACCACCTGAAACTCCCGCACCACCACCTGAGACTCTCGCTCCACCACCTGAGACTCCCGCACTACCACCTACGATCCCCGCTCTACCACCAGAGATTCCTACTGCCCAACCTATGGATGCAACTCCTCCACCAGAGACCGGTGAGGATCCGACGGTATCCGTGAGTGCCTCCTAGTTACAGCAGATGTTGCAGGCTGTGACAGTTGCGCTTCAGGGACAGGGTAGGCACCCAGTCGTTTCACCAGCCCATGCAGAGTAAGAGCGTGCAAGCACCCTTCTTCGAGAGTTCCGACTACTCGATCCCCCGCGTTTCCAGGGCGAGCCAGACCCGACGGTAGCTGAGAGATGACTCTCCGATGTGGAGAAGATATTTAATACGATAGGATGCACGACTGAGCGGCTAGTCCGATTAGCCGTATTTCTTTTCCATGGTGAGGCTGAGCATTGGTGGACATCAGTCTCCCTAACAGCAGGCGTCGATTTTGTGTGAACCTGGAAGGATTTTGTGGATCGGTTTGACCGACAGTATTTCCCTGATCACATCCAACGACAATAAGCATTGGAGTTTCAGGCCTTGGTGTAGGGTGATATGACAGTGGCTTAGTATGCGGCTCACTTTGTAGCATTGTCCAGATTTGTGCCGTACCTGGTAGATGATGAGGGGCGGAGAGCCCACAGATTTGAGGACGGCTTATGTTACGGTCTTCGAGGCTGTGTCATTGGGCATGAGCTCCTGACTTTTGAGGGGGTTATACGGAAGACCCAGATTTATGAGGCTGAGTGGGCCGGTTCTCAGTCTGATCGCGGTCAGAGGAGAGACCGAAAGAGGCAGGCACCTCCGGTGACTCGCAGCAGCGTTGACTGCACCAGTAGAGGCGCACAGGTCACTTAGCCTTCCAAGCGCCAGCAACACCTCCTGTACCACCTCCAAGGCAGTTCACCAGCATGTGTTTTGAGTGCGGTGCGACGGGGTACCGTATGTGGGAGTGTCCTCGTCCCCAGCAGCAGCAACAGCTAAGAGGTCCACAGCAACCTCCACCGCAGCAGTAGCAGAGACCTGCACAGAAGCAGCGATAACAGCCCTCACCACCGAAGCCACCTCAGCAGCAGCATCAGCACCAGCCTCCGAGACCGCAGTAGCAGAGGCAATAGTTTCGACCGCCTCAGTGACAACAGCAGTAGCACGCTCAGAGGGGACAGACACCTCCCCAGCCGGCTCAAGCTAGGTTCTACGCGGCTCAACAGGATCTGCAGTCATCTGGAGGAGTCGTTGAGGGTATACTTCTAGTCTTTGCATGCATCGCTAGGGTTTTATTTGATTTTAGTGCTTCGCACTAGTTTATATCTGAGAGATTCTGCCGTTCGACTGGATTGCCGACAAAATCTGCTCGAGACGAGTTGATCGTATCGACGCCCTTGGAGAAGACTACGGTATTAGGTCACTTCTGTTCGTCTTGTCCCATGCTAGTGGGAGAGATTTTCTTGCCCATCGACTTGTACGTGCTGCCGATGTCAGATTTCGACGTTATCTTGGGGATGGATTGGCTTGCCGAGTACCATGCCATATTAGACTACTCTGCAAGGACAGTCACGTTCTGTATACCAGGTTTGCCGCAGTTTTAGTTCGTTGTAGAGCCCAGGGGAGAGCCATTATCTTACTTGATATCTTACACCATTGAGAAGTTTATTGTCACTTGTATTGATCAGTTGCCGATTGTTTACAATTTTCTCAATGTGTTTCAGGAGATTCTGGGATTACCACCTCGCCAGCTCATCGAGTTTCAGATTGATCTCGTGCCTGGTACCGCGCCTATTTCGAAAGCCCCATATCGTATGGCACCATTAGAGTTGTGGGAACTGTAGAAGCAGTTGGACGAGTTGTGCGAGTTAGGCTTTATCCGTCTGAGCAGTTTACCATGGGGAGCACTGGTACTCTTCGTGAAGAAGAAGGATGGCTCATTGAGGCTCTGCGTAGATTACCACGAGCTCAACAAGGTTACGATCAAGAATAAGTACCCGCTCCCGAGGATCGATGATTTGTTTGATCAGCTGCAGGGTGCACAGTTCTTTTCGAAGATTGACTTACGTTCCAATTATCATCAGATTCGGGTCCGAGAGGAGGACATTCCGAAGATAGCTTTCAGGACGCGTTATGTACATTTTGAGTTCCACGTCATGTCCTTCGGACTGACTAATGCGCCCGCGGTATTCACGCAGTTGATAAATGAGGTCTTCCACCCTTATCTTGATCAGTTTGTTGTAGTTTTCATCGACGACATTTTAATCTATTCGAGGACCCGTGAGGAGCACGAGCAACATCTGGAGGTTATGTTATAGACCCTCCGCACACACCAACTATATGCGAAGCTGGAGAAGTATGAGTTTTGGGAGGAGGAGGTGAAATTCCTCGGTCATGTGGTGACGAGAGAGGGTGTCGCAGTGGACCCCTCGAAGGTTGACGTAGTACGTCGGTGGGGCCATCCCACGACCGCGACCAAGATCTGTAATTTCCTTAGCTTGGCGGGTTACTACTGGCGTTTCATTGAGAGCTTCTCCTGTATTGCAGTCCCGCTGACCAGGTTGACTCGGAAGGGCGTAGAGTTTATTTGGAGCGACACCTGCGAGCGAGCATTTATAGAGTTGAAAGACCGCCTCACGTCCACTCTTGTCCTCACTCTTCCCTCTGGAAGTGATAGATTTATTGTATCTACCGATGCCTCGCATATTGCTTTGGGTGTTATCCTGATGCAGCATGGGAGACCAGTGGCTTTCGCGTCTCGCCAGCTCAAGATCCATGAGCTGAACTACCCCACGCATGATTTGGAGCTAGCTGCAGTTATCTTCATACTGAAGGTGTGGAGGCACTATTTATATGGGGTTAGGTTTGAGCTTTTCTCTGACCACAAGAGCTTGAAGTACCTCTTCTCGCAGTCTGAGTTAAATATGAGGCAGAGGCCTTGGATAGAGCTCCTAAAGGACTATGATTTTGATCTTCAGTACCACTCGGGCAAGGCAAACGTGGTGGCGGATGTCCTCAGTCATCAGCCATGAGTCCTGGTGGCGCATATGATGATTTAGGAGTGTCAGATGCTTGAGGATGTAGCAGAGTATTATTTTGAGTTCAGCCTGCAGTCTTCTATCGTGTAGTTATCGAGCCTGTCGATTCAACCCTCTATTATCACAAGGGTAATGAGGATCAGCAAGTTGATGAGTCGTTGTAGCGCTATATGGCTGAGGCGGCATCTGAGAGTCAGTCGAATTGGCAGATTGGTACAGACGGTGGACTTTGCTTCAGAGGCCGATTATGTATCCTGGAAATTCCTGAGTTACACAGAGATCTTATGACCGAGGCATATCGATCGTGGTTTTCTATCCATCCTGGCTCGACGAAGATGTACCGTGACAGGAGGCGACATTATTTTTGGGCGGGGATGAAGCGTCAGATCGCCAGTTTTGTGGCCGAGTGTGATACGTGCCAGCGTGTCAAGGCCGATCATCAGAGACCCTCTGGTCTATTGCAGTCGTTGAGCGTTCCAATGTGAAAGTGAGAGCACATGTCGACAGATTTCATTATGGGTTTGTCGAGGACTCAGTGCGGTCATGATGTCATCTGGGTTGTTATGGATCATCTGATGAAGTCGGTGCATTTTCTTCCAATTTGTGTGACTTAGCCTTTGGACTGGCTTGCGAGGTTATTCGTCGAGGAGATTGTGAGACTGCATGGCGTTCTAGTCTCGATCGTTTCTAACCGAGACCTGAGGTTTACGTCTCAGTTTTGGGGAAGCTTCCAGAGAGCGATGAGGACTGATTTGCAGCTCAGCACCGCGTACCATCCGCAGACCGATGGCTAGACTAAGAGGGTCAACCAGATTCTTGAGGATATGCTTCGGGCCTACACGATTGATTTCGGGGGTAGTTGGGATGAGCATCTGTGATTGGCTGAGTTCGCGTAGAACAATAGCTATCAGGCAACCATCAGCATGACTCCTTTTAAGGTACTATATGACAGACCATGCAGATCACTGAGTTGTTGGACCGAGGTTAGAGAGCGTCATCTCCTAGGTCCCGAGCTTGTGCAGGAGACGTCAGAGGCTATCGATATTATCAGGCAAAGGATGCGCACAGCTCAGAGCCGGCAGGAGAGTTTTGCTGATTGTCTGCATCATCCCTTGGAGTTTGATATGGGGGATCATGTGTATCTCAAGGTCTCGCCCATAAAAGACGTAGTTCAATTTGGAGTGAAGGGCAAGCTTGCCCCGAGATTCAGAAGACCTTTTAAGGTCACTTGGTGCGTTGGCACTGTGGCCTATCGGCTTGCCTTGTCATCTCAATTATTTAGTGTCCACAACGTTTTTCATGTCTCCATGTTGAGGAAGTGTGAGTCAGACATCGTTCCTATTATTGATTGACAGTCGTTAGAGGTTCATGAGGACGTTTCCTATATTGAGCAGCTAGTCCGTATCCTTGATCGGAAAGAGCAGGTCCTCCGAACCAAAGTCATTCCATTGGTGAAGATTCAGTGGGGTCACCATTCTTTTGAGGAGGCTTCTTGGGAGCTCGAGGCCTAGATTCGAGATAGTTATCCCCATCTCTTTGATGATTGATCATGTGTTGTATTTTGTATGTTATCTCTAATTTTATATAGTGATGTTATGTTTCTTCTCCCTCATGAGTTATGACTAGTTGCGATGATTGTGTAAATTTTAAGGATAAAATTTCTATTAGGTGGGGAGAGCTGTAAGCTCCGTATCCTAGACCGTACTGTTCCGTAGGCTTCCGCGATCTTTCCGGTCGAATTTCGGCAACCTTCGACCCTTAACCAGTATTTGCGCCTGACCCTGAGTCACACGCCGTCAACCCGAGTCGACTCAATTCAAGACTTGTACCCAAGCGACCGTGCCATCACCACGGTTCCGATATCGTGACTCGAGCGCTGATTCGATACTCTGGCTAGGAGATGTGGGCCAGCGTTCGATGTGAGGAAAACGCCACACGTGCAAATCTCAAGAGAATATCTACGACTTGTCACATCAATCTATCAACCAATCAATCTCATCATGTCAAGTACACATCACCTCTCACCCTTCCCCAAGCAACTCCTAAAGTCAAAAGTTTCTTACAAGCACATACCCCTTCTTACACAATCTACCACAAAAGTCAAAAAGCTTCTTACACATCCATCACTCACCACATCCATCACCCATCTCTCACTTTCTCTCTTTACAACCCTCTCTCTCTCTCTCTCTCATTTTCATTTCTCAAACTCTCTTTCCCAAGCAAGAAAACACCATACGTCTAAGCTCTTTCTCCTCCAAGAGAGCTTTGTGTATGGCCCACTTCCTACCCCCTCATCTCCCATCTCAATCATCCAAACTCCATCTCCTCCGTTAGGATCGAAGTTAAGGAGCAAAGGAAGCCTAGGGAGCAAGAAAGAATGGTGGGTGATCTTGGATCTCCAGTTATCTATTTGTTTTGTGATTTAAGGGCCCACTTGTTGTGGGACCCACCTTGATGTAGGCTTTGGATAAAAGAGGAGCTCATAGTGGTGGGGCCCCTCCATCTTCGCCGATCTCTCTCTCTCTCTCTCTCTCTCTCTCTCTCTCTCTCTCTCTCACTCTTTCTATGATTATGGCCCACCTATAATGTGTGTATATCATCCATGCCTTCTACCAGTTGACCCCATCCATGTGGGACACACCATGATGTTTATATGTCATCCCAACCGTCTATAGGGGGGCCCACCTTGATGTGGCTAACCGTGGGGTGTGGCTGCCAGTGATGTGTGATCTGACGTGGGCCCCAACACCATAGCTCATGTGGTAGACTGAGCGAGAGATACCTCGTTTCAACACTAGGACCCACCCAGACCATAGCTCAAGTGGTAGACCAAGTGAAAGATGCCTCGTTTCAACACTTGAGGTCTTAGTACGATCCCTGTGGAGGTGGCTAACATGGAGTATGTGTGCTGACATGGGTGTGGACTAACGTGGGCGTGTGCTGACAGTGGGGTCCATGGGACCCATCCACGCTGTCCATCCTTTTAGATGGGCCACACCATGGTGTGTGCGCTTCATCCAAACCGTCCACCACCCAAGGATGGTGGGGCCCACGTCCGTGTGGGGCCCTCCCTGACACACCCAGATCCATATCTCAACTGGCAGACGGAGTGAAAGATACCTCCTTTCAACGCAGAGGTCTTGGCATTGATTGCCTGTGCAGGTGGTGGCAGGGAGTTGTGTGTGATGGTGGGGTCCATGGGAGCCACCCAAGGCGTCCATCCAGTTTGGTGGCCCACACCACCGTGTATATCCAAGCCGTCCACCGTCCTTGAATGGTGGGACCCACCCCACGTGTGGGGACACCATGATCTATGTGTATGTGCAGGTCGTCAAGGACCTGGACGTTGTGTATATGATATATAATATTAATATATTATATTATATTATATTATATTAACATATAATATAATATATTATATATTATATTACAATATAATATTATGTATATATATTATAGATATGTGAGGGTGGGCCCTACATGGGACCCACTACCCTCTCCTTAATGTGTAAAGCTGCACTAGTAGCAGATATATATGAATATATTAAAATATATTATATTATATATACTTTGTATATATTTAAGGGTGGGCCAGCAGCAGCTGCATGTACACGGCAGCTATATTGCTGCTATGCACGGCAACAAGTGGACCCCACCGCCAGCTGCTGTACACGGCGGCAAGTTCCATGGGTCCCACCTATTCCATTCATGCCGTCTGTCTATGGACCCACCATGATGCATGTGTTGTATCTATACCGTCCAACCATTCGTGAGATCATTTCATGGCATGGGGTAAATGAATGAGACCCAAAATTCAAGTGGACCCCACCATTTACAATAATAATGGGGTATAGTGACATCCTTCGTAGGAGCCACAGTGGTTCCCATCCAAGCTGATAGTTGGTTTTCACTTCATCTATTTCTATGATAATTACGAATGGGTTGGATCTCAAATACATAAGCATGGGCCCGATTTGACATACATGCGGCCCATTGGTGTGGCCAAATTGTTATTCATGAGGCCCATTGATTTAGCCCATTTGAATCAGCCCATCTGAATCGGCCCATTTGATTTGGCCCACTTGGTCAGCCCATTTGAATCGGCCCATTTAATCGGCCCATTTGATTCAGCCCATTTAAATCGGCCCAATTGATCGGCCCATTCGATCAGCCCGATGCGATGTATGTGAGGTCCATGAGCGAGGCCCAATGTAATGTATGTATGTGGCCGTTACATTATTTATGAATTCCTTATGTCAGCCACTCCTTGGGAGCAATGTTGGTTTGACGTCCACATTGATGGGCAATGATGGTTAGACGTCCTCATTGTGACCTTCCCTTAGGCCTTGTTAGGCCCATTCTCTTCATGGGTTAACCCAAATAAGTGGGCTCCATTCGTTGTAGACAAATGACTTCATAGCCACGGCCAACGCCAATTATCGACCCTGATTATCGGTGCCGATTACCGATGCTGATTATCGGTGCTGGATGTCGAGGCCGACGTCGGTTATCGATACCGATTATGAGTATGTGACAACATAACATCATAATACATGCTCATACGCATCATCCGCATGCTTGTGATGAGATGAGTAATTGATCATATTACAGGCCTTTGAGCAGATTGTTATGAGACTCCCTGGTAAAGGGAGATGCTCCATGAGCGCACGGTACATGCATGATTGCATGTATGACTGGATTGCGTAATTCATGCATCTCGCATTGTGTGACCTGTATACTGTATGCCCTAGTGACATCAGGGCCATAGTCGCCACAGGCATATCGTGGTTGGCAGGATTGGATACTGAAAATATTGTTCAACATGGGGTGCTATAGATATTCCTGGGTGAAAGTCCTTAATCCCTTATGGTACCAGGAGGTTACTCCAACGTCTAGACCGAGTGAGTAAATGAGCACTGAGTGCCGATTACCAGAAGGTCAGGCTTTTTCACTGTATCGTGGTCGGTTGGAAGGGGGTGCGGCCTTACCCGCCCGAGTGGAGGGGGCAAAGCTAGGCTGAGTTTGACCAACTCGGGGAATGGTTCCACAATCGACGAGTTGAGCCCAATATTGGCAGGCGGATAGTGAGGTCTCTTTCACTTACCTCATTGTGCGCGATGGGGCGACAATCTAGTTTGGAGTGTAGTAGACCCCGGTGATATTCCAGAGTTGAGCTATTTGATATGTGGACTTAGATGAGGATTTGTATGCTTGAGTTGCACCTTGCATCGCATGGCCTTGGTACAGCCGACGTCATGCATGCCTTGCATCGCGTAACCTTGGTACGGCTAACGGTATTCATGGATTCACCAACATGTTACGCATTACTCTGATACTGCATGACTTTATTACTACCTTGCGCACACACTTTCACTACCGTCTAAGATTTCCATAAGCTTATGCACGATCATTGCGTGCAGGTGACGTTGGACCGCAGCAGCGCTGAGGCATGAGCGCATAGCCAATCATCTTGGAGCCTTTTGTCCATTATCATTGTATTTTCCTTTATGCTCATTGTACTTATAAATTTTTTTTTATCATAGTGAAAATGTGATGGAGTTTTTGATTGTTGTTTGTCGGTTATGTCTTTGGTTATGCTTATTACGAATCAAACTGATATTGAAAATCCTCCTCGTAACATCCCAAGATCGGAACCTGGTGAATGGGTGCCGGGAGCCGAGAATGGGGTTCTACGGAGGCTATCGGCGCCGGATTCGGCGATCAGAAATTTTGTGAGCCCGATTTCCGAGTTTGGGGCGTGACAACTTTCATGTCCAAGATGGACTAGAGAAGGCCCGATCGGAGGCGGAAGTCATCAAGACTGTCAAAACCTTAAAACAGGCATATCTCACAAACTGGAATGAGTTACTCGACATACCATATATGATTTTGGGGTAGGATGAGCTACTCTAGCTAACTAGCGAGGATATATCAGGTTGCCCATGCTGAATTTGCAAGATTCCATCAAATTGACGGTCGAATTTCCTATTTGTTTTCATTTTTACTATTTTTAGTAAGTTTTAGTTTGATTGTAACTCTTCATCCGACAAATATTATAAATAGTAAATTTACTATTTATAGTAAGTTACAAATATTTATGGAGTTTGAGTTGGAGTTTAATTCTCAAACTTCTTCTAAGGTTTGGTATCCCTATTTAAAGGGTTGTAAATTCATTTTTAATTATCCATCAATCAAATTACGAATTTTATTGAATTTATTTCTATTTTTCTCTTTCTTTTTTCTTGTGGATTCGAGAAGTCTCTATGAGGAGTCCAGAGAAGTTTTATGGATTCGGAACAGTTATTCCCTTGAGGAAGACGGTGCTCGATCTCACGTCCTTCCCTGTGACATTGGTATAAGAGCAATGGCACCCCTTGGGCCAATGACTAACAACGAAGGTATGAACCAAAATCTTGTGAACCGTGATTTATGGATTCGTTATCTTTTGGAAAGAATGAAAGCTTTCCATTGGGAGAGTCAGTTGACCATGCAAACGCTGCAGGCAACCCTTAACCATATTGTGGATGTGTTAATTCCACTCCGAGCTTAAAACGATGCTCAATCGCTTGTGGTCGCTATACGACATAACCCCGATTCCTTCATAGCACCATCAGATAATGGTAAATCGTAGGCCACCACTTTGATCGTGAGGAAGCCGTTATACATGCTTAAGGTAGAAATGGATTTACAACAAGACAACATCTTTCAAAAGAGGTGTACTGTAAGCCAAAAAGTCTGTAATGTGATCATCGTTGTCAAGAGTAATGAGAATCTTGTGTCGAAAATAATGGTAGAAAAGCTGCAACTGAAAACAGAATAACATCCATCTCCATACACGATTAGATGGATCAAGGAGGTCAACAAAACCGATGTAACTGAATAATGCACTGTCTTGTTTTCAATTGGTAAAAATTATAAGGATCTAAGTATTTTGTGATGTAGTCGACATGGAAGCTTGTCATATGTTACTTGATTGACCATGGAAAAATAATATTGACGCTACGCATAGAGGTCAGGATAACATATTTATATTTACTAAAGACAGTAGAAAGATTGGCCTTGTCCCTATGGGAACGGAGAACCAACCCAAGACTTCTAAAGTCGAGGAACTATCTCTCATACCCAAACATGATTTCATTAAACAATATGAGGAAATAAGAGATATAAATGCATTAGTTGAAAAGAAAAAATATATGGAGGCTGTGAACATCCCATAGGATTTGAAACCAATGTTATAGAGTTCAAGGCGATTGTGCTCAATAAAGTTCCTAATAAATTGTCTCCCATACGAGATATACAAAACCATATTGATCTTGTCTAAGGAAAAAGTCTGCCTAATTACCCACATTATCAGGAAGAATATGAGATTCTACAAGGGTAAGTGAAGGAACTGATCCATACTAACAAAGTCAAGGAGCGTATGAGTACATGTATTGTGTCAACTCAAGAGCCTAATGCCAAGTACAAGAGAATGGATAATAAACATTGGCTTCAAAAGTTATCTGAGAATCATGATCCAAGTCCCTTCAGTAACTCAAGGATGAGTTTTATTATTTATTTATTTATTTATTATTATTATTTTTTTTTAAGTGGAGGGGTCTGATGTAGAACGTGTCATAGATATATTCCTAGCATGGTTGGGCCAAAAGAAGGTGGACCATAACTTTTGATCCGGATATCATTATAACGCATCTGACCGAATATCAAGAACCGAAGCAGGATGAGAACTCAAGAATAAGTTCTTTTGAAGTGGAGGGGATTAATGTGGAGTGGGTCGTGGACACTTTTATATCCAAGATGGACCAGAGAAGGCCAGATTGGAGGCGAAAGTCATTAAGACTATCAGAACCTTAAAACAGGCATATCTTACAAACCGGAATGAGTTACTCGACGTACCATCTATGATTTTGGGGTAGGACGAGCTACTTTAGCCAACCAATCTAGATGTGGTAGGTTTCCCATGCTGAATTTGCGAGATTTCATTAGATCAAAGGTCAAATTTCCTATTTATTTTCCATTTTACTATTTTTAGTAAATTTTGGTTTGATTGTAACTCTTCATCCACTGCGCTTTAGGAGTTGTGTCCAACATGAAAAGCTCTTTGAATAATTAAGAGCATAATGTGGTCAAGCCAATTAGGACACTATAAATAGTAAATTTACTATTTATAGTAAGTTAAGAATTTTAGGGAGTTTGATTATCAAAGTACTTCCAAGGTTTGGGATCCCAATTTAAAGGGTTGTAAATTCATTTTAAATTATTTGTCAATCAAATTATGAATTTTATAAAATTTATTTCTATTTTGCTGCTTTTTTTTTTTTTCCTCATTGGATTAGAGGAGTCTCTTTGAGGAGCATGGATGAGTTCCATAGATTCGGAACAGTTATCCCCTGATAAAGATGTAGCTCGACCTCACGTCCTTCCCTGCATCAATGTCCAATCTGCATATTGTATTAAGGCTGATTTTTGTATTTTCTCTTGGTAATGGCGAATTATACGTGATCAGCGTCTTTGATTACGGTGGCCCCACAAACAAACCTTTTGTAGGCATCCCATATCCATTCTTCATTCTTTATATTGTCGCCCACATGAATAGTGGATCTAGCTGAATTTTGCTTGACTTTAGAATCTAGGATAGAACTTGATGTAAGGATTGAATTTATAACCAAAACATGGTGGATCCCACAGACGTGAGTGCTGTACACGCTGCGTATATCAGGTGTTGCAGGGTGCACATGCAGTGCACGCAGCATCAATTCCCGAAGGTATAAACGTACCCTCTGTTGGCATTCTCAGGGTGCTCTTGTCAGGGAGCGGTGGGAATATTCTCACGGCTGGGACCTCTCTATCACAACCAACGCGTAATAGACAGGTACACTCGTACAATATCTAAGCCACTCATCAGCAAATTCAAATTGACCAGATGCTATCTTTTAAAAAATCAGATAGACTGGATGGTTAGGTAGGCCACGCCTGAGAAAATCAAATGAACCGTGAAGAGAAACTGACCAACGGTCCAAATTCTCTTGTCACTTCGGACGCGGATTGCGTCCTACCCCTGCCCGGACGATTTTCCGTCCGAGCAGGGCTCTGTGGAACCGACCGTGATGTAAGTGTTTTATCTATGCCGTTCATCACTTTTCTTAGATCATTTTAAGATATAATCCTAAAAATGAAGCAGTTCTATATCTCTACAGAACCACACCAAAGGAAGCTACAGTGATAATGACACCCACCGTTAAAACCTTTATAAGGGCCACCGTTATGTTTTTTTACCATCATACCTACTCATAAGGTTACGTAGAAGTGGATGAAGTGAAAACACAAATATCAACTTGATCTGAAACTTCTCCAGCTCCCAAAAAGTTTTTAATGGTGAACGTTCAATCCCCATTTTGTGGTCTACTTAAGACCTTTACCTACCTTATTTTTAAGATCTTATTTTAAAATAATATGAGAAAAATGATGAACGGCGTGGATAAAATACCTACATCACGGTGGGCCCCACAGAGCCCTGCCCAGATGGATTACCGTGGAGGCAGGGGTAGGACGCAAACTGTGTCCATTCACTTCTGGGTCACTCTCTGGTCAGATTAGCGAGACCTTTTAGATATAGCATGTAGACCGTGGGGATGACCTGATGAGCTGCTTCAGTCCCACGTGCTTCTCGTTACACCGCCTTGTAAAGGACTCTGCTTTCTCACGCATACGTCAGGATCCGCGTCCCTATCCAAAATAGTATTCCATAGACAAAACAGGTCAGTGCGAGTGTTGTACAAGATGGACCGTTGATATTAATCTTTAAATAAATAAATAAAAAGGCACAGTCTCACATTTAATGTAACTGTGTGGCCCAGACAACAGATACATTCGTCCTCACATTCGTGGTGTTTTAGAATTCTTTGCCTGAGTGACCCACCAACAAGTCCGTGGGTGGGCATTAGAGCCGCCTCACATTTGTCCCTATGCTGACACAGGATCTTGTTTTCTTTTGTTTTTTTAACTAAAGGCAAAGCCCTGGTCTTGTTAGACCACGACAAAAGGTTCCGTGGGCCATTGCGATCTCTGTGATATGCACATATCACGGAGAGCCCGACCCAGCTTTGGCTTCAAATTATCATAAACTCTTAACGAACGAATTATCATAAAATTATATTGGGGCAACTCCTCTTCTCTTTCAAACGCATGTGATGTTATTTGATTTACACATTTAATGTTGATTTGAGAAAAAATTATATGAAAATACATGTAATTACATCAAACTACCAAACATGCCCTAAGTGTACTTAGTAAACCTTGTGGTGCTCAGTCACCGTAATTTATGTATTTTATCCACTTTATCTATCCATTTTACCAACTGATTTTAAGGCTTGAGCCCAAAAATAAACATATCCAAATCTCCAACGGACTACACCATTGGAAGCAATGTGAATTGAACATATGGTGTCGATAATTTCTTAAGTGCCACAAAAGTTTTAGATCAAACTAATATTTGTGTTTTCCACTCATCCATATGTCCATGTTATCTTATAAACAAATTGGATGACAAATAAGCATCATTGTGAGTTCTATAAAAGTTTCAACACTGGAAATCTTTTATTCCCATGGTTTCCTATCCTTCGATCTACTTGAGCTTTTGATATGCTTCAATTTTAAGTTCAACTCTTAAAATGAGCTGGAAAAATAGATGGATGGCATGTACAAACCACATACATTCACGATGAGCCTAATAGAGTTTACTCGATATGGTAAAAAACATTTTAAGTTACTTTGTACGCAATCTAATCTGATTTCTCAATAATATGATTTTGATAATCATGAATATTAATAATTATGTGTGTATGCCATTATTAAATGAGTTAAACATCTTCTATATCTATGATTTTTAGGTTGTTAGGTAGGTTTCTCCGATTGTCAACAGGAAGTAGAAATGTGAGTTTAGACCGAACGACCTCATTATTTTAAATTTCAAGAATGTAATAGTAGAATTATGCATTACATGAAAAGTGCATTAATTATCCTATGTGAGGGAAATGATAACAAATTAGGATATAATGTCTCCCCTATTATGTTCAATGAGATGTTGGCGCCTATGTCCTAGGCTACATATGAGTGTGAGTACTTACAATGTGCAAGTCTTTATGGTTGGACATGGGTTAACGCTTATATTGGAAGGTCTCATAGCATCTATGTCTTGAAAGACCATTGTGCATAGATTGCATTAACTTAATCATTTATCAAATGGTTTTATAATTGACCTGATACTAAAAATATGTGTTAAATATTTACTTGAAGATTTTCAGCCGTTGATATTTTGATTTAAATATTGTAATTATTTTAATGCACTTGATGAATAGTTTGAGATCTTATCCGCCTATTAGAATGACAAGGGATTTTAGTTAATAATAGACCCCATTTGTTAATTGAGGGACTTTGTCAATCTGGGTGTATGGATAAGTCTACAAACTTTTGGTAGTGTACTGGATTATTAAAGTGAAAAGAACCATAAGTTAGAGCTCTTTTACAACCATAAATCCTCCTTATAAATAAATCATATGGTAAAGAGAGAGCCCTAGGATCTCCTCACTCCTTATGTGGGCATGGGGTTTTGGTGGATTCCCACATCCATCAAGGTCGGTGGATCCTTAACTGTGAGTCCACTTTGATCTATGTGCCTTACTTCTACACTGTCCATCTATTTTGAAAGCTTATTTTAGGGCATGATCTAAAAAATAAAGCAAATCCAAATTTAAGGTAGACCATACCACTGGAAATAATCACGGTTGAATCTCCACTGTTAAAAATTTCATGGGGCCACCAGAATGTTTATTTCCCACCAACTTGTTGATGAGGTCAGAAAGACCTATTAGTGCACTTATTTGTGCACCTTGTTTGTTGATGATGTGCATCTGTGTGTCAGGGAATTAGTTAAGCACTCGAAAGCTAAAAACCGAAGACACATGAAGACTGGAGCATCAAGGAAGTGAAGAAGAGGTAAATGAGGTGTCTTGATGACCCTAACATTGACCTAAAATAACTCTTGAACCTTTAGATGATCATGGCTTAATACGTAAATCTTCTTTTGATCATTTCTTAGCTTTAGGAGCCTAATTGGAACATAATAAGATGGGCTATAGAGATCTTGAGCTGATGGAAAACAAACTGTTGAAACTATCAGACTCATTGGTGTGCTTAAGTAAAGCTCAATCAACTAAACATGGCCAAAAATGTCTAGCAAACATCTGACAAAAAATGATTTAGTTCGGGCACTCGGGGCACGAGCTTGATCGATCGAGGAATCTTCGATTCTTCTTAAACAATCTAGTTTGATTGATCAAACATGAGTGAAACAGTCCAGCGAGTTCACTAGACCATTTTCGGCCTACCTTGATTAATCAAGGGCCATGCTCAATCGGTTGAGCCTAGTTATTAGAGATCCATTAGAGCCTTTTTGTCATTTGTAAGAGTTCATCTATACTCATTTTTTGTGTAAGATTAAGTGTAAAGTTTGAATTGCCAAACACAATTAGGTTCTTATGTATGACCTTTGTTCTTGTGAAGGAAGTAAATCAAAATCATTATGTAGGTCACTAAACGCGAGTGTGTGTGTTAGTCTCCAAGGGAGCTTCTGATGGGAGTAAATATAGGTAATTGAAATATGACTAAAGTTTGTGGCGAGCCTATAAAAAACCACATAAGTCTCTGAGGGAGCCGATGCTTATGTACGATTGTAAAGGTTAGAGGTAAACTGTAATGCCCTGTGTTTTCAAGACCCGAGTATACGACCCGTTTCCCAAAAAAAATGGAAGTGTTAACCTATAAAGAGCCAAAGTCCACACACACACACACACACACACACATATATATATATATATATATATATTTCTTTCATCAGATTAAGCAGATTAGCGTAGTATGAACAAATCAAACATAAAAGAAGTTTGCATTTTCATTTAAATATACAAGAGCTGCCCATAATGACTTATACAAACCAATGTCCTAATTCTTGCAGTTACGAAATAAAATAATATTACATATGAAACAAAGTAAATTTACAATAATCTTGAGCTGTGAAATCTTGTAGCAATTCTTAACAAATACAGTCATGCACCCTTATCAACCATAACCTGCTCCTCATCAATATGAACATGAATGTCGTCTAGGCCACCTGTGCTACCTGTACGGTTATATATTTGATGGATGAGTGACCAACTTAGTGTGAATTCTCCTCAAGATTACACACCGCCGCATTAGGTAAGCATAGTTATGAAAACATATAAGGCATACAAAATAATACATGATGCAGTCTTAATAAATGCATGGATATATGAGTGCACATTAACTAGGGATGCTCATCCAGTTGGCTTTTGGACAAAACTCATGCAATATGGTTGGTCACCAGTGAAAGTACATAGTACATGCGTAGTGTCAAACTCACCAAAAGTGGATCGATAGTCGATGGTCTGGGAGCTAGCGAAACGATACCCCAACTAAATCCGATTAGGCACGTGTTACAGCATCTAAAATTAGCCACCCGTCATCACCCGAATGTTATGAATGCATTATTAGCCTAACCATTATTAATCCATTTACAACCAGCGGGTTTAATAAGCTCAAAGGTCACTACGAGGAGCTCAGAGCCCAGCGTAGGCCGACAGCTCGGGCATAGGTCCTATACCACCATCCCCGGCTCATGAGACTACCATCTTAGGATGTTTAATGGAACCTTGTCACCTAATGGCCAATCATATTACAACATATGAAGCTTACTATTGCATGGTTACACAGTATAAATCATCGAACCCATATAGGAAAATACCAAAACAAAGCCACGTAGGGCCCATATCCAATCAAACCACATATAACAAATATCAAAATAAGCCACATAGGGCAAGTATCAAAACCATGCGATAAAATACCATCCTTGAAAACCACTTAGACACAACAACCATTGAATGGTAGGCCCGCATCAATATTTAATTTAAACCACCATTCAATAACCACTACGTTGAAGGTCTATTACAATCACATTCAATCAAGTTACATCCCAAGTATGGGTGTACACTTATAAGTGGGGGTTTCCCACTAATATACCAGTTTAAACTCCGGAAGCAATCCACAAGTAATTCATTAACGTGAATTAAATATACGGGATAAACATTAAGCATGTGGTGTAGTAACTCAATTCCAATAATTAACACATGTGGTTATAGAATGAAGATATTATTAAAATAAAACTATAACTTAAGCTAATGGGAAAATGGAAAGCCCAAGGGGAAGAATCATCACCTTATAATTTACATCGCCTACCAGCATCATTAGGGAATGCGCGTTCCCTTGAAATCAAATCCTACCATAAATCAGGATGTACAATTAGATCCAAGTTCTACATACTACCTAGGGTTTTAATTATTTTATCTTTAAGGTTTTAGTGTAGACTTAGGATTTTCATCATATGGTTTAGTTAAACTGTAAGACCCGTATCCTAGACCGTACCATTTCGTATACTCATACGGTCATCCTGGTCGAATTCTGGCAACCCGCAACCTGTAACTAACATTTGCGCACGATCCTAGGCCGAGTCCTGCATATATGAGTCGACTCGACCCGAGACTTGTACTAGTACGACCGCACCGTCGCCGCGATTTCGATGCCGCGTCTCGCTCACCGAGGCAATACCGAGGCCAGGTGATGTGGGCCCGCGTTCAATTCGAGGAAAACGCCGCACGTTGCAATCCCGAGAGAATCCATCACGTCAAACCCATCAATGAAAGTACACATCACCAATTAATGTCAAGTGCAACCACCCCTCCCCTAAGTCAACTCTCTCTTACAACAAGTACACACCTATCACCTATCACTCATCACCCATCTCTCACCCATCACACCCATCTCTCTCTCTCATACACCTCTCTCTCATCTCTCTCTCCCTCACTCTCCAAACAACCCACGTCCAAGCTCCATGAGAGAGCTTGGTGTGGCCCACCCTCATACCTTCCATCTCCACCATCCAAGTCTAATCTCGACCGTTGAAGTCTAACCATTGGAGCTCTAGATCGCATCGGTGAAAGGGAGAGTCGGAGATCTAACGGTGGGTGCTTCTCTCTCTCTCTCTCTCTCTCTCTCTCTCTCTCTCTCTTTCTCAGTTTTGTGTGATGTGTGGCCCACTCGGATGGACCCCACCTTGATGCATGTCTTATCCAAACCGTCCAAGTCATGTGGACCCTACCTTATGGTGGTAAAAAAAACACAAGTATCTGATGGATTCAAATCAGGTGGGCCACGTTCATGTGGGACCCACCTTGATGAGATGTGGGCCACGTCCCTGTGGGACCCACCTTGAAGAAACCTATGTAGCCAGGGACGCTGGATGATGTCCAGTGAAATGTAAACAACCGTGGGAGGTCCAGCACGTCTGGACGTGCTTTGTCAATATATATATATATATATATATATATATATATATATATATATATATATATATATATATATATATATATAAAAGCTTGATTCTCAAGCTTTGGGGAGGGCAGTCCATGTAGGCCCCACCTTGATGTACAGATCAAATCCACACCGTCCATTCCATTTCTCATACCTTTTTAGACGTTGAGCCGAAATTTGAGCCAAGTTCAATTTTCTACTGGGCCATACCATAGGAAATAATAGTGTTTACTGTTAAAACTAGCCTTGATGGTTTTTACTCGCCAAAACATGCTGCATATTGGACTAATTTGAACGGTCTTGATCCATGAAATCCAATGGCTGGAGTGGATTCACCTGATGCGGGCTCCACCTAGAAGATTCCTCAACAATGCATATTTTCAAAAAAAAAAAATTCAACAGTAGCAGCAGCGTCTGTTGCTGCCATCCATCCAGAGGCCGTGCCGTCTGCGCGTGGACGAGAAAGGCAGGACCCACGGTCCCAGCTGTGGGCCCCACCATGATGTGTGATGAGTATCCACTCCGTGCATTTGGTAGGTCTCCTTTGGAACAGTGGGCCACCCAAAAATCAACGGTATAAAGAATTCAGGTGGCCCACATCACAAGAAATAGTTGAATTGAACATCTGGCATTGAAGCATTGTGAAATTTGTTTTTCCTCTTCACCCAGATTCGTGCGACCATATCAACGAGTTGGATGGGAATAAACATTATGGTGGGCCCCACACGGGACCCACTGATGTATGAGTGTACCCACGCCTTACAGTGTGCAAGAAAGGTGGAGTCCACCGTGATGTATATTTGTATCCACGCCGTCCATCCTCCTGGCATCCCAGCAGCACACGTTAATGGGTGGTTTTTCCATCCAAACCGTCCATCCATTGGATTTGTTGGTGGGCCCCACTTTAATGGATGTGTTCTGTCCAAACGATCCATCCATCTGGCGTGCTAATGGGCCCCACTTTGATGTATGTGTGATATTCCACCTCCAGATGGCTGGCTGATGGACTGTTTTAAAAATATAATAATGATAATGATAATAATAATAATAATAATAACAACAACAACAACAATAAAATGAAAATAAGAGATGATGAAGTTGAATCAGTCCTTTAGTGGGCCATGTATGTGGACCCCACCTTGATGTATGTGATTCACCCAAACCGTTCATATGTTCAGTGAACTCGTCCTTGAGCTTGAGAAGAAAAATAAGATAGATCTAATACCGGGTGGACCACACTGTAGAAACAGTGGAGTGGAATGTCCGCCACTTAAACCCTTTGGGGTTATAGAAGTTTTGAACCAATATGATGTTTGTTTTCCTCACAATTTAGGTCTTTGTGACCTTAATTATGAATCGATTGGATGGAAGGTATACGCCCCTCTAAAATTTAACAGTGGAAATCATTATCACCACTATTATTTATGGTATAGTCCAGATGATCTTATGATCTGATTCATTGTTTGGATAATGTTCTGAAGTGATCTCTATAGATGGATGAATGGTGCAGCCCAAGTAGTGCGACCCACTTGTTGTACTTGAGAAGCCCAATATAACGTATTTGGGGCCCATGGGTTAAGGCCCATTGTGATGTATTTGGAGCCCATAGGTTAAGGCCCATTGTGATGTATTTGGAGCCCATGGGTAGAGGCCCATTGTGATATACTCGGCTCATTTGACTCGGCCCATTAATGCAACCCACTTGATGTGTATGAAGCCATTAGTGCGACCCATTGTTATATATTGAGTTCCATGAGTCGTAGCCCATTATTGTGTATTTATGGCTCAGGTGGTATGACCCATGCGATGTATTATGGCCCATTACGATGTATATTGGGCCTTTGTGTGAAGCCATGGGCCCACTATATATTTGGCTCTATGTGGGCCATTCCTTGGGACCAATGATGGTTAAGTATCCACATTGTTGGGCAATGATGGTTAGATGTCTACATGGTGACTTTTCCTTAGGCCTGGTTAGGCCCATTCTCACCATTCTCTAGTGGGTTAACCCAAACGAATGGGCCCCATTGATATTGCTTGGTCCATGATCGGTCGTCCACATATGGACCCCGATTAGCGATCGAGGCTGATTATCGTGACCGATTGCCTAATTCTGAGTATTGAGGCAGATTATCGATCGATTCCTATTGTCGTGGCTGATTGCCGATTCCAATTGTTGTGGCTGATTGACCGATTAGCGATCGAGGCTGATTATCGTGACCGATTGTCGATTCCGAGTATCGAGGCCGATTATCAATCGATTCCGATTGTCGTGGCCGATCCCGATTCCGATCACCAAAACTGATTATCGAGACCTATATGATGTATATGCGACCTGTAGTGATGTGTATTCGGCCTGTGTGATGTATATGCAACCCGTATTTAAGGCCTAATGTGATAAAAAGGAGGTCTATGTGATGAGGCCCATTGTGATGTATTCATGGCCCATGGGCAAGACCCATTGTGATGTATTCATGGCCTATGGGCAAGGCCCATTGTGATATGTATTAGGCCCATGATGCATGACCCATTTGATGTATTCGAGATCCATGTGTAGGGCCCACATGTCATGTATTTGAGGCCCATGAGCAGGGCCCACCTGTTGTGTATATGTGGCCCTTGAGTAAGGCCCATTGAGTTATATATTAGGCCTTCGTGTGAGGCCGTGGGCCCATTATATGTTTGGCTATATGTGAGCCATTCCTTGGGGGCAATGTTATTTAAATGTCCACATTGTCGAGGTCGATTGTCGAGGCTGGTTATGGATACCGATTATGAGTATGTGACAGCATAGCATCATGATACATGCCCATACGCATCATCTGCATGTTTGTTATGAGACGTGGTTGATCATTGCATATGTCATTGAGTATGTTGTTATGAGACTCCCTGATAGGCGGAGGTTATCTTATATGAGCGCACAGTATGCGCGGGATTGATACATGACTGGATTATATGACTCATGCATCTTACATTGTGTGCTGTGATTATTATACGCCTTAGCGACATCAGGGCCGTAGCCTCCACAGGCATATTATAGATGGCCAGAGGGGACACCAAAAATGTTTGGTTCTAGCATACGAGCGTCATAAATATCCCTGGGTAAAAATTCCTAAACCTCCGTGGCCAGGAGACGCCCCAACGTCGAGACCAAGTGGATACATGAGCGCCCGAATGCCGAATACCAGGAGGTCGTGTCTCCCACTGTGTCGTGGTCGGTTGGGAGGGGGTGTGGCCTTACCCGCCCGACGGTAGGGGGCATTGCTAGGTTGAGTTTGACCAGCTCATGAATGGGTCCGCTATCGACGTGCCGGATAGGTATTGACAGACTATTGGCCAGGCGGATAGTGAGGTTTCTTACGCTCACTTGGACTGTGCTGTTGGGAGAGGGGCAGTGCCATTTGGAGTGTACTAAACCCCGATGATGATCCCAAAGAGGAACCGTACTGATATGCGGACTTATTGAGCAGGAGTTATATACTCAGTCATTCATTCATTCACTATCCACTCGGGCTGGTGGTGCACAACTATTTGTTACGTGTACCTTCGCAATGGCCAGGATTTCGGTTGGGGCGCGCTACTAACTTGAGATCAGGAGTTTACCACATTGAGTCTGACTATCCAAATTTAGATATGGGACTGGTTTAGATAGAAGTCCCTTGTGATAGACTCCATAGCCTGCGATACTACGTACCATCATCCCGACTTCACTCTCCAGCATAGTCATTCCATTCGCACCGTATATTGCATTTCATTCGCAGCATATGGCATTTTGGGTTACTTATGTTTCTGCATTTATATGGTTTAGATATGGCATTTGATATTTGACTCTTTATGACTCTTTATTTGTATAGTTGATCTGTATCGCGTATTCTGATTTGTATAGTTGATATGTATGTGTATTCTGATTTGTATAGTTGATCTGTATTAGGTATTCTGATATTATTTGACTTGTCAGTATTTTCACTTATTTTGATAATGTATGATTCATGACCTTGCACCTATTTCGACATTGTATGATTATGACATTGCGTTGGATACTTGGTACGTACCTCGTGCACATACTTACACCACCCTCTAAGCTTTATATAAGCTTATGCACGATAGATACGTGCAGGTGATGTTAGGTTGTAGCAGTGTTGAGCTTGGAGTGTGCAGCGGTCTTCTGGAGCTTGATTTTTGAACTATATATTTCTCTTTTTAGTATTGTACTCAAATGATTATATTAATGGATATGTGATGATGATGTTACCTTTGTGAATTGGGTAATCTTATGGTTATGCATATTGCAAGTTAAATGTTTATAAATAAAAAAATCCTCCTTGTAGGATCCTAGGATCGGAATCTGGCATATTGACGCTAGGAGCTGAGAATGAGGTACTGCAGAGGCTGTCGGCACCAAATTCGGAGATCGGGATTCCAGTGAATCCGATTTCTGAGTTTGGGGCGTGACATAAACACTTAAATGCTAGGATTTAAATCCTAAATTATTTTTAATATTATTATTACTATTAATACTGTGCAATGGGTCAAATAATATTCCTGATGAGAGTATTAATCCATCAATATGAATAATGGTGGTTCATAAGTTCGCATTTAGATATGCCAACATTATCTAGTCTTCCTATGGTGACTGATAATCTTTTAAATAACACAAGTAATAACAACGGAATATTTTCCAATGATAATATAATAAGGGCTACTACTGATGATGACGTATTATACTAATTTTATAAGGAAAATGGTAAATGTTTTCTACTACTATTAGTCCTAAGTATCAATAATGAATCTAGCCATGATGATAGATACTATGACCTATCATGAATTATGAAATTCTATAATTAGCCCGATCCTAACACATTATCTACTTTTAGGGTATTAGCCTAGAGTTTCAATTACCTAGGGTTTAGGCCTAGGCTAAATGTTTAGGGTTTAGGTTTAGGTTTTTGAATTCAATTCCCAGTTGATGGAATAATGATATTAATGATATTACTAATTAAAAATAGAAATCTAATAATGGTTGGATAATAATATCACTAATTATTACATTCCAATATTAATTGCAGTTTCTAGCCAATAATATTAAAATGACCTTAATCACTATCATGGATAGGAATAATAACAATGTTATTGATAGCCGAGGTAACTCAATTGATGAAAAGAGATGAAAAATCTTACCTAAGTTGAGTCGGTTTGAGTCGAGTTGACTCGGCTCAACTCATGCTCTCCTTCTCTCTCTCTCTCTCTCTCTCTCTCTCTCTCTCTCTCTCTCTCTTTCTTCTCCTCCTTTTCTTCTTTTCTTTTGCTTTTCTTCCATTTTTTTGGAAAGTCCAACAATGTCTGGACTAAGGCCCAAACCCAACTCGATTCGGCTGGACTCGGTTTCAGCCGAGTCGATTTGACAGCCCCCCAAAACCCAATCCCTCTCTTATTTTTCTTCTCTTCTCTCATTCTCCCTTCCTTCTTCTTGTGTAGAAGGTCCAACAGTCCCTGGACTCGTCCCAGTCATGACTCAACTCGTACCCAAGGCTCGACAGTGAGTCAAGTCGAGTGGTGCGACGACTGCTCCTCCCTCCTCTTTCTTTCTCCCTCGTTCTTCCACTTCCCGTCATTCCCTCTCCATTCCTCCATTTGTTTCTTCTCTTCATTTCCTCATTCTTCCTGTTTAAATAGGTCCAGCAATATCTGGACTCAGTCCCAGGTGTCAGGCCCAACTCGCAATCCAGTGAGTCGAGCCGAGATGGTGCAACAGCCCACCTCCCTCTCTTCTCTCACCGCACCTTCCCTCCTTCCACTCCATTTCTCCCTACCGAAGGTCCCACGGTACCACTAAACGATCCAGCTCAAAGATGGCATGCTCGAACCGAGTCTGGCTTGGTTTGGGCGGCAGGGAAGATGACTGACTCTCATGGCAGACTCCGAGCCACGACTTCTCCCTCTAATCCGACAACATGGGATGATTCATATGGTCCCCATGAAGCCTATGGATAAGCTTCTTCGAAGCTTTAAGAGAGTTTGGATGGTGGGTTTGCATAGAGAAGAAAACGGCTGAGTTTTCAGATTTCCTTCTAGTTTTCCTTTGCAAAGACGGACACGGATTGCGTCCTATCCCCACCCGGACGGTAATCCATCTGGGCAGGGGTCTATGAGGCCCACCGTGATGTAAGTATGTTATCCACACCTTCAATAATTTTTGTACGGTCACTTTAAGATATGATAAAAAAAAATAGAGGTAGTTTCAGACCTTAAGTGGACCAGAAAGTGGGGATTGAACATCCACCATTAAAAGCTTCTTGGGAGCTGGAGAAGTGTCAGACCAAGATGAAATTTGTGCTTTCACTTCATCCAAGTCTGCATGACCTTATTAATAGGTTGGGTGGTAAAAAAAACATCACGGTGGCCCTTAGAAAGGTTTCAACAGTGGGTTTCATTATAACTGCATCTTCCTTTGATGTGGTCCACTGGAGTTGGGTAACTGCTTAATTTTTTTTTGTATCATATCTTAAAATGACCGTATAAAAATTATTAACGGTGTGGATAACATACTTACATCACGGTGGGCCTCACAGAGCCCTGCCCGGACAGATTATCGTCCGGGCGGGGGTAGGATGCAATCTGCGTCCTGCAAAGACCTTTTGACGAGGTATAAACGGCTGAGATTGCTTGCAAATGAAGGGACGAGATCAAGGGATTCCCACACACGTGGATTGCCCAGCTGGCGGTGGAGACAGGTTTCCATTTCTGGAATTGATGTGTTTGTTGTACCTGTTTGCGTCGGCATTTGTGTACACACGCTATCACGTCTACATGTGAGGCCACTAGGTTTTGGTCAGAGGGATCTTCCGCACCAAGTGGACGGTTCTGATCAACTGATCAACAGATGGTGGTGGCCCATAGCTCGACGCCAGCGGCGTCTCGTTCGAACACCACACGGGCAGGAATGCAAAACGGGAGAGAATTCCTCTCTTTTTAAAGAAGTTTTGGGTCAAGTTGGTTTGACCAAGTTATCCTGTGCAGTGCACTGCGGGTGCACACTCACTGTGTACATACACCATGTGCGTGGGGGTCCACCATGATGATTTTGAGAAATCTAGTCTGTCCATCGGCTTCAATGGCTTAGGACAGGCCACTAACCTGACTATGAGCCAGATCCATAGCTCGATAGGCCATGCAACATGGGTTCTTGTGGTTAGTTGATGGTCACGGATGGTCCAATGGTCGGATCGTCTTGGTAGTTTAATAACTAAGATTTTGAAGCCTAGGGTCCTATTTAAGGTGGATCACGTAAATAAGTGGGCCACAAATGTTTTAATTATAATCCTTAGTAGTTAATTATAAGTTTTTGAAACCCGATGGTCTGATTGGTTTCGAATCGATGATCCACATCAACCCAATGCTTGGCACTAATTACGGATAAATTGGTCAGTGGATCTATAAGTTTGGTCCCACCCTACAGACTATCCACCTCATGCTTTTACATCATCGAATATTTAACTTTTATGATTATCATTACTACTATCATTATTATTGTTACCTAAACATTATTATTTATTTATCCTTTTTATCATACCTACATGTAAGATGTGCGACTACTCGTTATGCATCCTTTAACTACACATTCAAATATTGGGGTTACTTTACATTATAGCGGGTCACTCCAAGCGAACGTCTAATTCCCAATTTTAACATCTGGTTGGTTTGTTTGATTTAACGGTAGTATCACTTGATTTAAGGGTGGAGATTGCTACCAATGGCTCTAAGGGTCCTAGGGTTTGTCTAGATGAAGATCCATGGTTGGATTGGTGGTCTGATGGTTTGATTGTGATGGACAGGTGGTAGTTCTATAAGTTGGACATTGTGGATCTAATGAGTGGTGGATCTGATGATCTAAGGCCTACGATTGATAATGTATGGCTTAGTCTGTCTAATAAGGTGGGGTTAGGCTTCCGTCGCCATTTGGATTCTAGTAACATAGTGGGTTCCTAAAGATCAATGTCACTTTTAGGGTGAGATGATTATTCATTCTTGAGAACTAATGGTCAGATGACTCGATATATGAATGAAGATTGTCCTAATCGGTCCAGATGGATAGATTGAGGCCCACTGAATGATGACGTGTAAGGTGAGTCACGCATGACCCCACGCACGTGTGATTAATTCGGATTTTCAAGGTAACACCCGAGTACTGAAAAGTACGGGGTGTTACATGAACCTTATTGAAAACCTCCAATAGTGAAATCCACCATATTCGTGTGTTGAGTGCATCCACCGAGAGTGGAGTAGGGAAACCAAATCACTATACATGCTTATGTTTGAGATTATTATTTGAGCATTTATTTAATTATGCCTATGTGATTGCATGTTTAATTGTATGTATGCATGATTAGATGAATGCTAGGAGTTGATAGGTATCACATCTCACACACACATGTACACTATCATATTTATTAACTAGTTGCTTAATTGCAACACCAGTTGTAGTTTATGTGATTGGTCCTTCTATTAACTTGGAAGACATAAAGTTAATTTCTTTGCTTAATTTTAATTGAAAATTAGTTAAGTAGGCTATTGTGTTTAAAATGGTATAAATTTTATTGGGTCTTAATTAATCACCCCCTCCCCTCTAGGACATGACATTCATTCTGTAGCTCCGTTAAGCTTCCGTGCATAGCCCATGGGCCCTCCATGTGCAATTTCATAAAGGACAACCATAAAGGATTCATCTTGAAAAGCCATAAGGGCACAAATACCAAAAGATTGAATTTCTCAAATAGGTCCAAATGAATTTCATAAGGTAGGGCCGTTAGTCTAAGGTATACTTTGTCACTTCATAATGATAGCAATTAAATCCACATGAATAATTCATGAAAATGGCAATTAAATCATACCGATATCCACGATTCTGAGTACATTAGTAACCCAAGACATGTTACATAAAAGGAAGCATGCTAGGGTTCATATTTGAGGGAAGCATTCCAATTTACACATGTAATCTTGAATTTAGAGCTACATACAATTCAAAATAGCAATACAAAGCATATACGAGATCATATAATAAACTAAAATGTATAGAAAAGCTTGAAGGGTAGATCTTCACCTATCAAATTGAGATTTCCACAGCTACAAGTGCTCCAACATGTGTGCATTGTAATCATGGAGACTCTTACGAGTAAAGATTGGGGAAACACTATTTTAACATCAAAAGCCTAAATTTAGCTCCAATTTAACTCAAATTAGGAGTTAATCAAGAGAAATTCCACTCACCTAGCTACGGGGTCAACTTGACTCGTCTATCCAACCCCAATTAGGCCCCAAACGAATAATCTAACATCGCTACACAACCTCATGTCCCATACATCTAGCTGGGAAGCTATTACCGATAATCTGAACTTTAGAAACCTGATATGCACGCACCAGATAAGGCATGCACCGATGGAAGGCATCTCACTTGCATGTAGTAATGGAAGGGTATGCATGAGCATGCGGGGGTGGATTCCAGCCGTTAGCCCTCACACGACATCAACTTACACCCCTCGACTTCCTTTAATTTCGAGAATTTATCGAAACCAACCACTAAACAGCCCACCCCAATCCAGAGCGGCAACCCACTCCCAATCTTGCCCAATCTCTCCCTCTCTCCTAATTTCTCTCTCATTTTCTCTCCCTCACTTCTCTCACTCTTTTTGGTATGAAAATAAGGAGAAAAGGACGAAAGGCCTATTTATAGCCCCATTTAAGAGGTTGATGGTCCGCATATACACAACTTTTAGGTGTCTATCAGTTGGACTGACATGAACTAATAATTTTATCGATTGAACAGATAGAGTACTAATTTCATAGATTACCAAGGTTACACGGTTGATTAGAATGATATGTTTGAAGGTCGAACTAACAGACCACAATTTCATCTCATAAATTTAGGTTTTTTAGTGTCTCGATGTTCTAGGGGCTCTAACATATGTTATATGAATACATCCTAGCCTAGAAAGCTCAATTTGGAGCGATCCCACGAGAATTCTTTCTCTAGTTATCTTAAGGTTAAGCAAAACCAGGGATCTAGGGGTCGGGTCATGCAAGCATTATTGTATGGTTCAATCTACCCTTGCACCAACTCCGATTGAGTCACAAGTCCTAGGTTAAGTTTTGGCCTATAGCCCCTAAACCTCGTGGTTACATGCACAATAGCACATGCGATTGTATATTTTAATAAAAAATTTATTGGTAACACCCGAGGACATCTAGTGCCCGAGTATTGGAGGGTCAAGATGTTACATTGATGGCTCAACATATTCCTTTTCAACAAGCAGCCTAGTAAGTGCACAGACATCAATAATGGTGGGACTCATTAAACCACAAAGGAAATGATAAGTGTTAGATGACAGAATCCAGAAACAAACGGTTACAACTAGTAGAGGGGAGTGAGTTGAAGAAGGAAGACGAGAAAGTTGAATACAATTGAAAATCTTGATCCTTTTCCAAAAAGTCACCAAATGCGGTTTGGACTCTCACAAGCCTGGATATCTTGCCAAGAGTCGAGGCGGGTCAGTGCCTGGGTCTTGAATTCACTATCAGCATCACCTTCATGATAAGGAACGACTCTAAAGTAAGAGTTGTTCTTCTAGGAAAAGAGAAAAGAATTGGGAGAGTAGCCCTAGGTTAGTATTTTGGGCGAAAGAAGGAACAAGCATCAAATCCTTGACAGTCATAGACGAATAAGGGGATAAACTATCTGGACGGATGGAATCTCCATGACGAGCGAGTATGGGCTCGATCACGTTAGGGGATGGAACTTTCATGATTATTGACCCTAGCACAGATTTGATATCTCCGCTAGAAGAAGAGGCCATTGAACTGCATAGTGAGACAAAGATCAAGAGCCGGTTAAAAGAGAAGCGGGAAGATGATTACAATTAACTGTATAAAAGCAAATCCAACTATTGTGATTCACGTCCGCATTGAAACTAACAATTATGCTAGGAGAATTCTAATGTTGGCATTAACTCACATGAGGGTCGAATGCAAACCTTGCGTTGACATGTGTCATGAAATTGAACATCCGCCAAAAACTCAGATATCAAACGTCCCATCGTATCTCTTGATATGAAGTGGCATGGAGATCATTGTTCACACCCATTTTTGGTGCCTTGACATAGACTAATAGGAGAATGCAGTGTGGAGACACTACTTGTTTGGCATATGTACAATTTGTACTCGCACTCAAAGAGATTTGTGTTCACTCTTTCTTCGACGTTACATATTCCTTCATTAATTCGATAGTACAAAATCTTATCAGTTCTTTAAAGGGGTTAATCATCGCATGCAACATAGCCATGATCAACCTACCTATTAAATGAGACAATATGCCTGTCATGTCTATAAAAGACCCATCGAGTAAGCATATCCTATCTAAAAACTGGATATGATCTCATCTATAAGGTCATTTCTCACAATCCTTCTAAAATGGGAGATTTCCCTATAGACAAATGACACGGAAGATTCCAAAGACCAATAAGTCAAATCAACATCTAAGCTAACCCGGGTACGGTCCTATAGCAAAATCGTAAAGGGACGACTAAATCTATATCAAATCCCATTCTACACAATGATCGGAATCAAGGGAATAGGAGATCTGGTCTGTCCAAGTGAGACTTTGTGGTCGACTATGGTGTGAACATGAGCAACCTTAATCCAAACATGACACAATTTTTCTCCTTGCTCTTTTCTAGAATGGATTGAGGATAGATTTCGTGGATGCGGACTGCATACTGATAGCGACAGTGCTTTGTGGGCCCCACCATGATGTATGTGTCCTATCCAAACCATCTATCCATTTTTTTTCATACTAACTTGTGGCATGAGCTCAAAAACGAGGCAGATCCAAAAGTTTTGGATTAAGCTGATATTTATGTTTTCTCTTCACCCGCATGTGCATGACCTAATAAACAGGTTGGATGACAAATAAACATTACAGTATACCCAAAGAAGTTTTTAATGGTGGGGATTCAATCACCACTTTTTTCCTATGGTGAGGTCCCCTCGACGTTTGGATCTCCTTCATTTTTGGGTTCATGCCATATAATGATCGGAAAAAAATAGATGGACAGCTCGGTTAAAAACACCTATATATCATGCAGGGCCCACATAGTACTGTCAGTAGCCACCTCGCTACTGGCACTGTCAGCACGCAATCGGCGTCCAGATTTCGTACGTTGGAAGCACCACTTCAAACTTCACTGCGATCACATGTTAGAAATATGTTCCGATTTTTGCTTTTTTCTAAAAGTATAATAATACTAAGATAAGGATCCAAGTTGGAGTCTTAACTATAATATGGAATTTTAAAATGTTTCTGCTTCCACTGCACTGCAAAAATTTCCAACTGCAGAAGTTGGAGATTCAATGCCTATTATCGAAAGATTTTTGGGGCCCACTATGATGTGTATAAACGATACAATACTCTTGGTAAGGTAAGTCACGCCGGGATGAAGGGAAAATCCAAATACCATCATGAAAATAGGTAACAACAGTGGCCCACAGAGGTTTTAAATTCCAACGGTCACAATCCCAACTCCACCGTTTCCTATGTTGTGGCCGACTTTTCTGATTCCGCTGATTTTCCGGATCCCGTTCAAGCCCAAATGAAGGGAAACAGATTGGCTACTCCCCCAGCCACCAGCCAATGGCGGGTGGTCGATACTCTGTGGGCCTCATCATGATGTATGTGTTTCATCCATGTCATCCATTTATTTTATGGTATTATACCATAAATGAGGTATATCCATGATGTATATGGACAACATTACAGGAAAGAATGTTGAATGAACATCAACCATTAAAAACTTTTTGGGGGTCATAAAAGTTTTAGATCAAGCTGATACTTATTTTTTTCCCTTCATTTGGGCCTTCATAACCTAATCAACAGATTGGATGTCAAATAAACAGTACAATGGGCCTTAGGAGGATTTTAACAGTGCATACCCAATTACTATTGTTTTCCTGTGATGTGGTCCACCTAATATTTACGTCGTCTCATTTTGTGCATCAAGCCATAAAATGACATGTGAAAATGAATGAAACACATACATAATGGTGGGGCCAATAGAGCACGGAACACAAGCCAGCGGGAGGGGAGTAGCCAATCCCTTTCCCAAATAATGGGGAACAGATTGGCTGGTGTACCACACACTACCGACTTAGCTGGTGTGGGTACCTGTCGTGTGAAGACGAACGCTGACTCTCTTCGTACGAGCGGTCAAAAGTAGATCAAAGTAACGTGGCCACATAATGATGCATTTATTATATCCACACCGATTCATCCATTTTCAAAGATCATTTTAGAGCATGAGCCCAAAAATAAGTCATATTCCAAGTTCAGGTGGACCACAACAAATAAAAGTATAAACAATAATTCTCACCATTAAAACATTTATTAAACCCATCATAATATTTATTTTTCATCCAAATCTATTTATAAGGTCACACGGACTTGGATAAATAAAAAAAAAAACAAATATGATATTAATCCAAAACTTTTATAACACCAAAAGTTTTGGGTTTCAATTGTAATGGGTCAATCCCAACTGTTTTTTATTGTGTGGTTCACCTAATACGTAAATTTGTCTTATTTTTCAGCTCAAGCTTTGCCACAACTCGCCAATTGAACAAATAGTTTAGATATAATACATACCTAATTATGGACCCACGAAACTTGGTCACGTCAACACATCAGCAAGATAGGTGGTGTGTGATACACAGCCAATCCACGGGAAGGGTGAGTGGGACGGTTAATTGGTGTAAGTGGCGCTCAAAGAGGAGCGCGTCTTCTCTTCAAACCCGTGGACGTACAAACTGCTGCAAGGAGATCAAATTTAGGTGGCGCACGATGATATATATATATATATATATATATATATATATATATATATATATATATATATATATATACACACCTAACATCCATTTGGGGAGACTATTTTAGTCCATGATCCTGAAAGTAAGTCTCATTCGAAAGCTCAAGTGGATCACACCACAAATAGCAGTGGGACAATAATTTCAACTGTTAAAATATTTGTAAGCCCCACCATAATATTTATTTTCCATCCAATCTGTTGACAAGGTTACACAGGCATGCATGGAGAGGAAAAGAAAATATTAAATTGATCCAAAACGTCTGTGACACCCAAGAATATTTTATTGGTAGATGTTCAATCCCCACTGTTTCTTATAATGTGGTCCACTTGATCTTTAGATCTATTTTCTTTTGGTCTCTCA
Source organism: Magnolia changhungtana (assembly GCA_030180095.1). Lineage (NCBI taxonomy): Eukaryota > Viridiplantae > Streptophyta > Magnoliopsida > Magnoliales > Magnoliaceae > Magnolia > Magnolia changhungtana. The sequence continues at coordinate 207,372 of JASAUF010000292.1, forward strand.
ACCCTTACAACAAGGTTGCTAAATGGAAATATGATTTGGCCATAACATATACCTCATGGTGGGGCTACATAACTTGGTGACCTCATCAAACCAGCGAGGTCAGTGGTACACCAGCGGGCCATACTAGCCACAAGCTGATTGGCTGGCGTTCCGCATACCACCAAAACTGGCTGTATGTTTACATCCTCAAGTCTCGTGAGTCCTATCATTAGGTATGTGTTATATCCAAACCATTCATTCATTTGATAAGCTTGTTGTAAGGCTAGAACCTAAGAATAAGACAGATCAAAAGATCAAGTGAACCACACTGCAAATAGTAGTATGGAATTGACCACACCAATTAATCTGCCCCTAAGCTTATTGGCTGGTGTACCACACACCACCGACTTAGCTGGTGTGTAAATATGTCATAAGAAGGTAGTGCTGAGGCTTCTCGAGCTCCGAGTTGTACAAACAGTTCAAATAAGATGAAAGTCATGTGGCCCGACAATGGTGTATTATTTTATCCACTGTTCATCCATTCCGCGTGATCATTTTAGAACATGATCCCAAAAATAATCATAAGCAAAGCTCAAGTGGGCACATCACAAATACCAGTAGGAAAAATGATTCTCACAGTTAAAACATTTGTAGGGCCCAATATAATATTTATTTCCCATCCAATCCATTCGTAAGGTCACACAGACCTGGATAAAGATGAAAAACATATATCATATTGATCCAAAACTTCTGTGTCCCCCAAAGGCTTTCAATGGTAGACGCTGAATTTCATACTACCATTTGCAGTGTGGTCCACTTGATATTTGGATCTGTCTAATTTTTCGGCTCTAGCCTCACAACAAGCTCGCCAAATGAATGGACGGTTTGGATAAAACACATACCTCATGGTGGGACCCACGGAACTTAGCAATGTAAACACTTTGGTGGTGTGGTACACGTCATACTGCACCCCAATAAGCTTTTTGGGCGGAAGCGGATTGCGCCAATGACGCCACCAATTTTTGGAGCCCACATGATGTATGAGTTATATCCACACCATCCATCCATTTTTTGAGATGATTTTACAGTATGATTTCAAACATGGTCATATCCAAACCTCAAATGGACTACACCACATAAAGAAGTGTGGATTGAACGCATATCATTGAAAACTTCCTAAGCACCGGAATTTTGAATCAAGCTGTTATTTGTGTGTGGGTGAGACCTTGACCGTAGTCCCATCTCAATGTATGGATGGTAGATGCATGCTGTCTATTATCTTCATCCACTTCTTAGAAAATTAGTCTGTTGTTGTCAAGGAGGTCTAATCTGGCTCCTCCTCCGTGGATAGCCTGCACAATCCAATGCATCATTCATCTAGTCGAGAGCTACGAAGGGATTTGAGGACAATGAGAAAGCCCTTGAAGTATAACTGAGGGTGAAAAATGAAGTCACTGGCTTCAATTTGTGTAAAGAAATGGCCCATTGTTCAGTTTGGGGATCACATGTATAAGTGGTCTTACTCTTCCTCGGGTGGTAAACTCTAGGAGTTTCAACCCCCGGTCAAGGGTTCAAGTATCCATGGGTGGTGAAATCCTACTACTGCGTGAGTGTGTGGTGGTGTGTGTGCGTGTGTTAAATAAATAAATAAATATATATTTTTTTTTTTTAAAAAAAGGCCAAAATCGAAAGGTGAGCCCCGCCCACATTTTCTCCATCCACCCACACAAAGCATCCACCACAGAAAAATAAATAAATAAATAAAAATCCATGACCACCAACAATCCACGGATCATCCGTCATCGAAACCCCTCATCCATGGCTGAGATCCCCTCTGACATTGGGTTTAAATATCCACTGTGATTAGGGTTTTCAAGGGAAGAAGAAGTGGAGAGAGAGAGAGAGAGAGAGAGAGAGAGAGAGAGAGAGAGAGAGAGAGAGTATATCTTAGATGAGAAATTAGAGGAGTTGACGCGGCGAGAAAGTAGTGGTCGAGGAAGAGAAATTGGATAAGAAAAAACCAGGGAGAAGGCATGCCTGATCAAATTCATTTTTGTTCTCATATGATAAAATGATATGGAAGAATGGGTGGATAGCATGGATGAAACACATACATCATGGTGGGGCCTACAGCGCACTGACAACTAGCCATTGGCTAGTGGCAGAGTCACTAGCCAATCCATTATCGAAGTGCCATTGAGCGCGCGCAGAATTGCATCAGTGCGGGATTTGTTTCCTATTCTGATTGTGATACTATATGATACTATATATCGGGTGTAATCGGGATTGGGTGAGAGAGAAGGTATTCTAAGGCTTTCTAATTCATTCCTAAGGGTTTCAAGGGTATAGCTTGGGATTGTGAAGGAGATTCAAGGCTTGTTTGAATCGGTAACTTCCTATCTCTTGTAATTTATGCTTTTATAGTGCATTACTCGTTGATTTGTGCCGTGGTTCTTTCTGGAAATGGTTTTTCCACGTAAAATTCAGATTGTTTGTGATTGGACTTGGTTGTGCAATTGTGAGTACTTTGCTTGATTCAACTCTGTGTCCTTCCGCGGTTCCCCAATAGAAATTACAATGGTAAATAATTATTACTCATTTAGGTAAATGGTAAATCAAACAGGTTCTTAAGTGTGTGCTAGAGATAGGAAGTCTTACATGTTATTGAGCTTGAGATAGAAAGGGTCAAGAATCTCTCTTATTTGCAGGCTTTGGTTCTCTTCCAATGTAAAAATCAAATTCACCATGACTCTCTCCCTTTCTTATCTAATATTAGGTTTCATAAAGTAATTAGGTTTTAGAGACTAATAGCTGTTTTTTTTTTTTTTCAACACAAGGAATGCATGTGCGTGCATGTGGGCTACCAAACAAATGGAATTTTTCAAACATTCAGTCGTCCAGAATTTTTTATGCCAAGGAGAACACAAGGGGGCACACGTGAAAGATGGATTTGATGTCATTCACAGATCATGGTGGGTCTAGACATCGCGTTATAGGTTAAGCTTAACTAACAAAGGTTTGTCATGGATCAGGCCTCTTCAACGAAATAAGCAAGCATCAAGCATACCATAATAATCAAAATTTCTAGCAAGCATCAAGCATACCATAATAATCAAAATTTCTAGCATGGGATGCATCGATGCAAGAACTTGGTCGTCTCATTAACAATAATATTCAGTGGCACAAAAACGGTCTATAGACAACTCAGAAATAACAGGATATGAAACAGGACAACTTAGAAATAATAGGATATGAAAAACTAGAGAATTCAACCATACTATTGCACCCATGAAATCATTTGTTCAAGTACGAATCCATGCTTTTAACTCCATAATGCCAGGTTTTTTTAAAGAGAAAAAAGAACAATCTAGCAGTTCCTATTGAACTCAGAATCATTTCTTCTTAAAGACAACATGAGAACACATCCATTCTTCCCCATCATTATGTGCAAATACCTCGCCTTCGACAATGAAAAAAATTCGCCAAAAGATTATTATTTTCATTGCCTCTTCCACATTGCCAGTAGAAGACTCCATTATTTTCTTTATGGCATTCATATTAGAGTCCATATTCTTCAAACATTCTTTCCTGCAAGAAATGAAATGGAAGTTCCACTCTTAGTAATGCTGGACAAAATCAAGTCAATGCTAAAACAAGTATGCTATATTTTTTAAAGTTTGAACATACATGGTGCGTTCAAAATGTTTCCCGTTGAGAATCCAATGGTCAACAACTGACAGATCATCCTGACAAGCAGTTAAAAAATATTAGACACAATCCCTTACTATTTGATCCCATAAAGAGAAGTTCATGTGCTGAAACTTCAATGAATTTAATCAAGTTAGGCTATGCGATTCACATATACATCATGGTGGACCTTGCGGGAGGAGAGGATGCGTCGCTGTAGTATGGTGAATTTCGTAACATTGCTCTTGATTTACAATTTATGGCCCATTTGGATACCACCAAATAAGTTATTTTTTCTACTTATAGCAGTAGATAAATAAATTATTTGAGATAAGTAAGTTTGGTTTATGATCAATTATAAGTAACTTTTTTATTTAAAGTTACTTAGTCACTTCAGTTTAATAAGTAGAAATCAAGATAAGCTACTTAAGGCATAAGTAGTTTAAGTAACTTACGATCCAAACGTCCCCTTAGAGACCCCACAAAGTAAAAGTCATAAATTTTGAAAGTTTGACTTAAAAAGTCTTGTAAAACGTTTTCCATTTCAGGATTCTTTGACGTCCATAAAAAAAGGTGTTAAATAAATTTCTAAGGCCCTCCAAAGGAAAATAAGGTGACTGTTTGACCAATGCATTTTTTACACTTTCAAGTAAATCCATGGAAACTACACTGCAAACCAAACTGTTTCCTCTATAGAATCCACTTTTGTTTTGTTTTTTTTTTTTTTTTTTGTTTTTTTTGTTTTTTTTTTGCATTTTGCATGGATTAATGTTTGTTTCACATATCCATATTCTACATTCAACAAAAGAAAATATGCCAAGGAATAGGAATGCAGAATAAACTAATTGTGATATATAAGAAAGGTATAAACTACTCGTAATAGAGTTATGCCGTCTAACCTGGAAATATAGAAGAAGTGAGGACGATGGCATGATGAATGTCCCGCCAGGGAACATATAGTCCGTGTACCAATCATCATCATCAATAGGCTATAAGAGATGCTTGCAAAGGAGGCCAATGAGATTAACATGTGATATATCTTATTATAATAAGCTCAAATTGAGGGCATGGACATGAAGCATAGTAATTTGCTAACAGAAAAGGGGAATGAATGAAGCAAAAAAATAATAATTTCAAATTCAAGATAAAAACTAAAATTTGGCAACATGGTGATGTTTAGGCCTAGAGCTTGATCGATGACTTGAAAGCATACCTCATTCCCATAAGCCATGGTTTTATGGCATGCATGATCCACAAAAAGAAGGCTGTCATGGTTCATCCAATGGGATACCTTTCTTAGAAATAACTCATAGTTCTTCATGTGCTGTGAAAACAAATGAAGTTTAAGTACTCGTGGTTCAATCCACATGATTCAAACATTAAGCTTTGATTTTAAGATGAGAGAAGATCATTTACCTCGAGTAATCCAATAACTACTATCCTATCAAATGTAGCCTCCATTTCAAGCTTTGATACATCTGCTAATATAATCTCAACATTCGATAGCTGAAGGTTCCTAAGGAATGAATGTGGAAAGTTACTTGATATAACTTCTTCAATAGCATTCTTTAATTGTATTTAACATTCTTAAGGATTTTTCTCAACAATGATATCTTTTTTTGTGTTAAGTTGACAGTATAAGGTCATGTTTGGGTGCCACCCTGAAATCAACCAAACTTTTTACACGATCACTCATATAAAGTCCTCGAAGAGGCACTTGGATGGTTGATAGTGAAAAGATGGTTGTGACCAACCTAGGTGTATATGGAGTTGATTTACAGGGACGTATTGTCTGACTAAGAGTTGATTTATAGAGACTGTATTGTCCTACTGGGATCTTTGTAATGCTACCAGCAGGTGCAATTGCTACTAGTATCATTCAAGAAATTAGAAGATGCAAACCATGCATAACATATGAGATTTACATATAAAATACAAGGAAGCAGAGTACAAACTAATAATATCACTTAAAAAGTCTTACTTGCATTGCTCCTCTATGTAGTCTTTCTGAGAGATTGAGTTGGTAACGGCTGTAATACGGCAATTTTTATACTTCTGAGCAACGTGTAAAGTAAATGGTCCTTGTCCACAGCCAAGATCAAGGATGGTTTGACCATCTTGTATTTGTGCCCTTTCGCAGCATAGATCAAGCATTGCGATCTCAGCTTCATCCAGTGTCGTCGATTCATCCTTAAAGTAACAACAACTGCAAAAGTTTGTATATAAAATCTAGTTTGGTTTAAGTGAAGGTTTGACAAAAGAAAAAAACAGAGTTTTCTAAGCCAGTTCACACCATGCATGCGCCAGCACGTCACATAGCTATGAGATTCAAGGATCAGGTCGACCACTAATTAGTTGGGCCATAGTATATAGAATGGATTGTAGAAAAACCTGGTTGAACTTTTTTCGAACCCGACCACCTATTTCTAATACTATGGCCAACCTACCGGGTAGACCGACTTTATTTCTGGTAGAGAATGTCTAAGTGCTCAAACCCATATGGATGACCTTTTTACATGTCTGGGATTACAGAAGCTCCAAACTAATGAAAATTATGGATTGAAATCAAACAAATTTATTTTTACTTCCCGCTTCTAGACTAAAATGTGAACTACAGCAAGAAGAAGTTTCTCAATAAAATTTCATGAAGTTTGGAATGAAAAACAGAGTTTAAGCAATAATACATGCTCATATAATTTCCAATTAATAATAAAATTTATTATACAAATTATACAAGTTCAAGTTCCATAAGTTATGCCAAAAATAAAATGTTCATTGAAAATTAAGAACAACCATCCTTCTACAAAACAATACCAATTTACCTAAATATAGGCTTGATAATGGACTTGTTCTATTAATTTTAGATTTCAACCAAGAGAAATGATCATCCTGCCAACTTGTCATATGCAGAGAATATCTAGTCCATGAAAAGGTGGGCCACACAATGATGATCAACCTGGTACGAAAGCCATGGCAATCCACATACTATGTAGGCCACACCAATATTGAATCACACCATTCACTATCTATAGGTTTTGATGTTTTGTTCCACCTTATGAGAGGGTCAGCCTGGTTTCCATATCTGGTGATTACTATGGTGTGGCCCACCATTTTCAAAGATCGGATATTTCTACGGATGTGACATGTTGGTGGGAAAGAAATGGTCAGGTGTAAAAATTCACACGACCGTTCACTTACAACCGTTGTATGTGATCATTTCTATATAATCAAAAATTGAATTCTATACTTGTTGCTCAACCAAATTGTATACTTGGCAAAAAAAATAAAAAATAAAATCTTAAAGGCTTGAGTTAGGAAGTGCACTTCAATGCAACATTTCCTCCATTAACCATGATCAAAACTTGCAATTATACAAACTTCAAAGCTTAGACTAAGTTGGGCTATCGTCCTCTCCATTTATTTTTTCCTCTAATGTGACAAAGGTATTCAATAATGGTAACGGTGGCTGTAATGGCCACTGCCATTACCATTACAAAACTTTTTAAAAAATAATAATAAATAAATAAAAACACTATATCGGCCCCTTAACAAGCTGTTATGGCCCATTTTATCCATGACGGCTGTCATGGCCCCATAACAAATAATTGTTAAGTAATGGCTGTCATGTAACCGTTTTTAGTACCATGAATGTGACAGTTATTAAGCATGTTCTAGTGAAACACACAAGAGACTGAAATGTACATGATTTTCTTAAGAATAAAATTAATTTATTTTACAAGTCACTATGAATTTACCTAAAGTTGGAGGACAACTCTAACAAGGGAGTGTTTGGGTGCTACTTGATAATAATTTTTCCTCGTTTTCTTTGAAAGCATAACTGTAGCTGTAAGTGATGTAGGCAGCATATGGGTCCAGCTATCATCAACTGTAAAATTCCATCTATTTTTTTTTTATTTTTATTTTTTATAAAGTCCCTTCTTATTGAAGGAACATACACTAGGTTATTTCCTATTGGTTATTAGGACTTGCACTCTAATATGATTGGTTAATCCATGTAGAACATTATTATTGGTTGGTTTTCTCTATAAAAGAAGCTATGTAGAGAGAGGGAGATTTTTTTTTTTCCTTGAAATTTACTAGCACTTTGTGCCATTGTGAGGTTGAGATCCTTCTACTTGAGTGACTCGCAGAAGTCCCAATTTCCAGGTTTTTATATGCCCTTTTGCTGACCTGCCCAAACCCTGTTGATTCATCACCTAGTTACTAGCCTAATCGTGGAGTTAATTTATCTATCAATGATTACCACCATTGATATTCATCATCATCACGAAAACCACACGTCGCATCAATGATATAAACCGCTGTTGTCAGCAAGCACTCATTGGGAAGTCAGTCAATAGTTCACACCATCTCTCACTTCTATTACCAACTTCAAGAACTAAATGTCGCAATACTTCATGGGACATGGACACATCATGGTGCTTCGACATGAAGGTATGAGTCATGCTCACATACCAAACATTAACACCTGTGAGGGGAGGTGGTAAATCACTGCCTCACCAAATTCATTTAAAATTGCATGAGAGCTGTTTTAGCAGGTCGTGGTCAGATTCGAAATTAACTCATTTTAAGCTGGCAACGAAACATGCCATTAGATTTTGACAAACAATTCCACTTCAGAAGTAACCATGATCATCGTAAATTCAGAAGTAGGAAAGCGGGTAGGTGTCACTAGGAATTAAACAATTAGTGCTACTAAAGGAGGTGTAAGCCATGGTGCAGGGGTTCTTGCAGGGAATTGCAACAGCAAGCCAACACGGGCACAACCATCTAGTGCCATTGCAGATCAGAATGTAGAGGGAAGATGTTGCAGCAACCAGCATTGAGCTTCGAGAGAGAGAGAGAGAGAGAGAGAGAGAGAGAGAGAGAGTAAATACTCCCAAAATCCAAGAACTATGATTGTTCTTGCAAATGGCCAGCAGGAAGGAGATGCAGACTATGGGAGCTTGCAATGGACAACATTGAACAGGAATACATGCACCGAAGATATTGGGCACCTATTTTTCTCTGCCAATTTGGCTAAGGTAGTATGGTTTTAATTTCAATAGAGTGTTTATGATTTTTTTAGTTACCTAATAAATCCAGTTTGCAAAGACTAAGTTGGTCCATGAAGAGTGCTAAATCACATTCCATGCTGGGCAAGTTGAGGGGTTTAGTGCCAATGTTCATTGTGTGGAAAATTTGTTTGGCATGAAACGATGCGGGGTTTGAGGGTTGTCGAATGGTAAATGCAAAGAGAGTCATTCATAAGGTTAGTGGTTGGATAGAGGAAATGGCAGGAAATTTGGATGCTCTTAAAAAGAATCCCATGCCAAACATTAGAGGTAACCTATGGATGGGGGCAGATAATGTAAAAAAGAATCACTTGTAGATTGGTTCGTACTTGGTGGGAGAAACCAAGTCTGGGATGGATTAAATTGAATTTTGATATCTCTTCAAGTTTACACCAGGCTCGATTGGGGTGGCTTGTGTGAAGTTAGGGCACACTCGATGTGGGCGGCCCGTGTGAGGCGCATGGCTCGTGCGAGGTGGAACCCATGTGAAGTGGGGCCTGGGCTATGAGATAAAGGAATTGATCCTCTATGCTCTATCAGTTTGAGCTTTTAGAAAAAGTGGTTAGTTATCTTGCATCAAAGTGGTATTAGAGCAGGAGGTCTCATGTTAAGACCCCCCTTATTGGGTCTAGTGGTATCAGAGCAGGGCTCGAGTGGGGCAGCAAAACCCTAGTTAAGGTTTTTCCCTCATTCTATGGATGTAAGTATATTTTATATAAGCAATTCACTATTGAAAAAATTAAAAGAGAGAAAAAAAAGAAGAAGAAACCGTGATATATAGAGGGTAATGCTCTCTTAAGGACACATGGGCCACATCTCTTCGTTCTTATTTTTAAAATTAACTCTTTAGGATGACAACCGAACAACTCCTCCCTATTTTGATAAATAATTCCACTTGTAGAAGAAACTATGATCATCAATCATAGGTCAGGCTCCATTCAGGACACAAGGAATCCTTAGGTAATGATTAGAGGAAAAATCACCATTCTTAGTAGGTAGACCTTACGTGAGTGGATTGGATGAAAGAGAAAATTCGATTCTTGATCGTCTAAAATACTAACATTCATGAATGATTAATCCTATCCCTCCAACTTCATGTTCTAATTTCAAAACCCTTCAAAGAACACTTTGCACAAATCCACCATTGTTCTTTTTTCTAATTTTATCTTGGTCATTTATGAAATCCTGTTGTTGTCTCTTCTAACTTCTAAGTTGATTTGTTTTTTACAAAACACTGATCATATTTTAATTTAGAATCACTTCCATCTTATAAATATTGCATAATAATAAAAATTATTATTTTTGTTTAGGCGAAATACTAGATTGACTTTGGCCTTTAGTAAGACCCGCTTCCAAGTTTTCAAAGTAACTATTGTTCTGTTCTTGCAGACAGATAGTTGATCAATCGTCTGACATTGCTTGTTGAATATGGAAAAAAGAGATTTGGGCTTCATTCTATCCTGGGACGAAACATGCCAAAAAAAGCTCCCAAGTTAGAAGATCCTAACCATCAAATCTTTCTTCATCTAATGTAGACTGTTGATGCATTTCTTCTTAACCATGTATTTACATGCCAACAATGGAAATTTTAGGCTTGATCAAATGAAGAGAATTTTTTGGGCATGGTAAATGGAGACCTTCAGATCAATGGTTTGGACAAACCAACCATGGGCCCTAGATGTTCAGATTAGGTATAAACACATGTAATTTCCCCTATTCATTTATCATACATAGTTTTGATGTGAACAAGTTTTCTATTGTTGTTCACATTTCTACAACTCAACATATGTTACAGGAAGTGAATAGCCCAAATAAATATAAAAGAAAATAATATCGAAGATAGAGAAAAGCCACAAATATACCTCTGCTTGAGAGTCTTTCCAAAGATTAACTTGAGGAAAGACATGGGTACCTCATACCACTTGGAGTTTAGTGCCTCACTCTCATTTGCAATGTTCATCTTTCGTAGAGCTGCCAATAAGAAGTCCTAAAGAGTTAGATTCCAATTAATAAGAAAACCAACCCTTCTACTCTACCAAATATTGTTTTATAGTGTTTTCTAGATTGGGAACTTTTACATTGAGGACAATGTAGATTTTAGGTGGGGGTGTTGATTTGGTAAATTAATCAGTGTTTTCTTAGTTTATGAGCAAAAAAATTTAAAAATTTTCAATTTTTCGAGTAAAAGAACTATTTAGAGAGTGATAGTTTGAGTAATTAAGAATGCTTTGAGTATTATGATAAGATAAAGATTGAATTTTGAATTTTTGGAGTTTGATCAACTAAGTAGACTATCACTTAAGTTCTTTCATTTAATTGACTGAGAGAAAGTTTGAATATCATGTTGATCTAAATTATAAGACACGTTCAATTTGGTTTCTTTGAATTGTGTTAGATTTCTGATTGTTAGTATGTGAATCATTGATAGATGTTGAGAATTAATTCTGAGAATTTTATCCACCTTAAAAAAATGAAAAGAACCAGTTAAAAAAGAGAAGGATCGACAAAAAGGTCATGTATGATGAAAAGACTGGAAAATAATGAAAAGTCTGAAAAGAATGAAGATGAAAAGACTGAAAAGAATGAATAAATATAAGTGACCATCGATATAAAATCAAAAACTGAAAAAAGAAGAAAAATGGGATAAGTTGAGAATTAGCACTTGATTATTTAATCAATCTTGAGGTGATGAGCATGACTCACATTATGAAATGATAATATTTTAATGGAAAGTAAGTTGGAATTCACTAAGCACAGAAAACTTGATATATAAACTTATGCTCTTAAGTAATTGATAAAGAACCTATTTGATCAATTACTCATGTGATTCAGCTCTAGGTTTTCAAATTTTCACTCTCGCTTCTTGGGATTATAATCATTCATATTTGATTGCACAAAAGATTCTTTTCTGGAAGTGATTTGAACATTGAGAATTGAGAATTCTTTCACGCATGTTTTGCTCAGGACTAGTAAAATGTTGGTTAGGGGTGTGTTGAGTGTCAAATATTACATATTTACCCCTGTTTATATCTTGGTTTTATAAACATGATAATGCTTAATGGGTATATTTTATACATGTTTGTATCGCGAGATGAATTTGAGAGCTTGGATTGAAAAGAATGTTAAAACATGGATTTAATACTCAAAAATCGCTAAGGCAAGGGATGGATCTTAGGAAACTAAGATTGAAGATTTCAAGCCCCTAAGATTCAAGGAAACCAAGTAAAGAAGGAAGGAAGTCGAAAGTGCAAAGTGTAGAAATTCAAAGAATTTGAACTTCACTGTCTATGACATCGACCACCGGTTGATGACATTGAAGCAAGTGTTCGATGACATCAAATACAGGTCGATGTCATCGAAAAATTACATAAAAATCGAGTTTGGTTGCTGGACAAATTGGATACATTTATCGATGACATCGAAGCCCTGTTCGATGATTCGAAGACTAGTTCGATGACATTAAGAGTTTTGGAGATTTCTAGAGCAACTCGCTGGAACAATTTTGACACTTTTTTTATTACTCGAACACCCTTCGATGACATGAAGAGTTAAACAGTGCAAAAGGCGTTATGCAATGCGAAAAGGCGTGACTTTCGAATTCGAGTTACATTCGATGACATCGAAGGTTGTTCGATGACATCGAAGGCGTTATGCAAGGTGCATAAATTTGATGCAGTTTTCAAAGACAGTCAGTCAAAGGTTATAAATATGAGTTCTTTAAGGAGTTCTAAACATTAATTAGGTTTTAAGGAGCAGATCCAATGGGTGGAGTAACCTCCCAAGAGTTTTTCTTCTTTCTTTATTTATTTTTAATGTTTTGTTTAAGAGTTTTAGTTTCAATCATGTCTATGGTTAACTAAACCTCGTAACTAAGGCTAAGAGGTGAAGCTTGTAGCATGTTTGAATGTTTATCTTGCTTTGATTCTTGTTTATATTGAACTTCATTGATTTTTAGTTTGAATTTAAGAAATATTTTCAGTTTTCTATGATTTATTGTTACTAAAATTACAATAGATGATGTGACAGATTTGAATATCTTTTTATATATATATAGTATGGTGGGGATTGGTAAAACTCGTGATTCACCATCGTCTCCTGGGGATGGTTGATGTATGAATTCCCTTCCAATCATCAAAATTCTCCTTCATGTGTGAACTAATTCAATAAAAAGTTCAAAGAATTATTTTGATTGTTTCATCCTCCAATTAGATAAGATAGGACTCCAATTCCAGTTGTGTTTCTTGAATTAAGTGAGTTAGCATCTTGATAGCTACAAGGGGATCCTTGACGCTCTAGTTTCCTTTTTAAATTAATAATTTATTCACAATTACTCTCAACTATTTTCGATTTCAATTTAGATATTTTTTTTTTGTTCTAATTCTAATTACTATCAGAATACATACAAGTTTAGTCTATGTGGATCCGACCTCGGTCTCACTGAGTTATTACTACATCACGACCCTACACTTGGGGTTATGAATGCTTGTGATAATATAATTAAGGTTATGAATTAAATATGATTGAGGCTATGAAATGATAACGCATGTGAATACTTTAAATTGTGAATATTGACATTATGTTGGCTATTTTTAAGTTGGGCCTAGTGTCTTGGGCTTGTGATAGCTCACTTTCCCATTGAACTTGGGATGCAAACTGGTTACAAATAATCTTTGGATGAGAGGCCAAGTGAGCCCACTTCCATAGTTAAGGGAAGGGTGCTTGATTATTATTAGTTTGCTTGTCTACTTGGCCAATTGACACTATTGTTAAGTAAAGCTCATGAGGGCATGCGATGTATGACAGATGTGTAATGGCATGTGATGTGATATATGGTAAAAGCATTGTTCCATATAATACATGTTAGAAGTATGATGTGATGTGTGGTAAAGAATAATGGTGTGTAATGTATAGCTCTCACACAATGATTATGTCACATGTTATGCAACTAATATGTAATGGATATGGCATGAAATGTGTAGCTTAAACACAACATGGTTATCATATGACCAGATTATAAATTAATAATTGAATCTTAATTGGGCCCAAGTTAAGGCCCATTGCTTATGGGTATTAAGGCCATGATCCAGCAAGTATTAAGACACGATTAAGGGTCCAGATGGATACTCCTATGGACAATGGGATATGACCTAAGGGTCTACTATTAAGCATCTATGTACCATAGCTTGGTAATGTGATATATCCTGCCTTTGTTTATGTTAACACGAACTTAATAGTTTGATATACATAGTTGATTCATGAACATTTATGACATGCATTCATGAGCACTTCATGAAATTAGGACCCTCATGTGGGTCCATATACTTGAATGAGATCCAGAGGAGTTCAAGAATTATAGATATTGTTTTAATTTGGGCCCTTGCGTTGGTCCATATGATTGGATGAGATCTAGAGATGTACTGTTTGGGCCCTCGTATTGCTCTGTATTGTTATTCGGGGCCCTCATGTTTCTCTGTATGCCTAGATGAAATTCAAAGGAGTAGAGTTCCAGGAATACTATTATATGGGCCTTTATGATGATGTATTATATGGGTGGATATTTTGTATGACAGCCACATGATGGCTAGTTGGGCGAGATGGTTGTGTTGAGGCCCTGAGATGGCCAAGTGGTTGATATTTTTATAAGGTTTGAGGATTGTGCATTATTATCACATTGGGCTTAAATCTCAATATTAGAAATGTCTATCCTCCACTGAACCTATTAAGATTAGCAAATTAGGTCATCTTCCATTGTGTGTAGAGAGGGGGTAAGCATAGTAGGATGGGTACAAGAGTCATTCCCACTGTCGAACCAGGAAGGGAAGAGATGTGACGATCCTACCTACCGTCGTGTTCCGGGTTGAGGTGGGTGGTATTCTAAATGCTAAGGCTGGAAAGGGTGAAATAAATAAAAGTCCCACATTGTTAAGCCGGCAGCTAAATGGGTAGGGGTTGACGCACCCAAGACTTTACTTTTTGGAAATTCATCCCACACTTGTGTGGAGATATGGCATTATACTTGTGTGGTATGTTATGATTTTTGTGAAAATATATTATGCAGTTGGAGGTGTGCCATTTGAGATGAAGGATTTTTAGTATTTAAATCATGCATCCACTAATACACAATTTCACTCAAGTTGGTGAGTGCGCAACTAGACCATTATGTGCTCGTTTATACAGTTAAGATTTTAGTTGGGCATGAGACTAACCTGAGATAAGGAGTTTACCACACTGAGTCTAGTTATCCAAATCAGGTATGGGACTGGTTGGATAGAAGTCCTTCGTGATGGATCTCATAGCTTGCGATATCGTGTACTATCATCCCGACTACACCACACGTTAGCTTTGCCATTCCCTTTCCAAAGCATGCCTTCCACTAGAATATAGAATTTAACTATCTTGTACATGATAACTTGTTACTCTCATGATTCATGGTTACTCATTTGGGTAGTATGCCTAACACTGAAGACATGTTCATGATAATCTATTTAGCTATAACAACATGCTTGATTGATAACATACTCATCTATAATAACATACTTGGTTGATAATATGCCTATGGTTGTTTTGGATGTCTTTACGGGAGCACCCTGATAAGCCGTGTTTTACTCTCGACACCCCATAGACTCACGAGCTGTGGTTTGCTTATATATATAATTTACATCTTTTTCAAGATGCGTTTAGTAGCAAGATGCATGTAAGAGTTGTTAGAGCTAACTTTTGTTCTCTTCATTGTTATTGAGATGATTGTACTTTAGTATATATAATATAAAACAATGTATGTGGTTATTTTGGGTGATCGTCCTTAGAAGGATAGGTTTGTCTCTTGGATGCATGCGTTGATATCATGTATATGATGCATAACTGCCTAATCAAATTAACCCTTCAAAAAAATTTCATCTACCATGAGCCGGGTTTGGTGTTCGGGAAGTTTGCTAACCATTCACCAAGTTTGGCAATGGCAAGGAAGCTACTGCGACTCGAGTTCGGGACTTGGGAAATAGTAGTGCACAGGTTTCGAATTTGGAGTATGACAAGAATGTATTAGCAGAATGGATGAATCAGACTCTCTTAGAGATGGCCCAAAGCATGTTAAGTAATGCTGGATTGGGCAAAGACTCATGGATGGAGACTATTAACACAACTTATTACCTGGTGAATCGGTCCCTGTCTACACCAATAGACTGTAAGATTCCTTAAGAAGTGTGTGGTGATCATGAGGTAGACTACCCACAGTTGCGTGTATTTGGTTATGACACTTACTCTCATGTACCATCAGTTAATAGAGATAAGATAGACCAAAGGGCTAAAAAATATATTTTTGTAGGCTATAGTGATGGTGTGAAAGGATACAGGCTTTACGACCGAATCACATGGAAGATCATAATTAACTAATATGTTAGATTTGATGAAGATTCCTTATTATACAAGGACGAATGCAGGGAACTAGAGAAATCAGCAATAATTGATGTTGAGATTGAAAAAAAAGATACATAGGCAAAGTTTGAGCTGCGGGCAAAGGTACAAGAGCAAGTGGACCTATTAGAAAAAATCTGCCAAGAGATCGTAAATTTTCAGTCAAATATAGGCATGGCTCGAATGTTGCACTCGCTCTCATTATATATAAGGAGGATTCGTCTACCTTCCAAGAAGTATTAGATGGTTTTGATGTTGAGAAGTGGATGTGGTCATGAATGATAATATGGATTCCCTTCGTAAGAATGAGACATTAGAGGTGGTGGAGATTTTAGTGAGGTGTAAAGCTATCAGTTGTAAGTAGATTTACAAGAAGAAACATGATAGATCGAAGATACGATTAGTTGTAAAAGGGTATGGCAGAAGGAGGGTATCAACTTCAGCGAGATTTTTGTGCCTGTAGTTAAGCAGGTGTCTATCAAATTTGTATTGGCGTTGGTTGCTTAATACAACTTATACTTGAAACAAATGAATGTGAAGATGCCCTCCTTCATGGGGAGTTTGGAGGAGCAAATTTACATGAAGTAACCAAAACGGTTTAAAGTGAAAGGGGTGGAGAATAAAGTTTGCGGATTAAGAAGGTCTACCTGAAATAGTCGCCTAGGTAGTGGTAGAAAAGGTTTGATACTTTCATGATGGGTTAACGATTTATCATAAGTGAATACGATCATTGTGTCTATTACAAGATACTGAATGATGGGCAGTTCATCGTACTAGTATTGTACGTAGATGACATGCTTATTGTCAACCATAACATATCTGAGACCGATATGTTAAAGACTCGATTGTCAGGGACATTCAAAATGAAAGATTTGGGGGGGCAAAGAATACCTTGAAAAAGTATTGGTTAAGTTTAGTATGGATAAGGCGAAACTATTTATCATAGCCCATGCTGCTTACTTTAGGATTTCTTCTGAACAATGTCGTACTACAGATGAAGAAATGCAAGTGATGTCTCATGCACCCTATTCGAGCGTTGTTGGTAGTTTGATGTATATCATAGTATCTATGAGACCTGATATTTCACATGTATTAGGTGTTGTGAGCAGATACATGGCTAACCTTGGCAAGCAACACTAAAGGGCAGTGAAATGGTTATTTTGATATTTTTGACATACCGTAGACTACGTCTTGACGTTTGAAAGATGTAAGGACAAGTTGGTAGGCTATGTGGATGTTGATTACGTAGGAAATATAGATAATAGGATATCGACTTCTGGCTACTCATTTGTGCTAGCAGGTGATGTGATCAGTTAAATGTTAAAGCTTTAGTCTGTGATGACTCTTTCTACAACCGAGGCGGAGTATATGGCGGTAATAGAAGCATTCAAAAAAGGTATTTGATTGAGAGGTATGATAAATTGGATTGTGCTTCAACGAGAAGGCATGCTAATAAATTGTGACAATGAAAACATGATTAATTTAGCAAAAAACTCAGTTTACCATTCTCATACCAAACATATTGATATTGTCATCATTTTACCCGACAAGTGCTTGAGGAAGGCGGAGTGACTCTTGAGAAGATCCACAAGTGTGAATTTGGTGGATATGCTTACAAAGGTGGTTCCTACAGAGAGGTTCAAGTTTTGTGTGACTTCTTCGGGCTTGGTGAAGGCTTGATGAAGGCGGAGTGTGCACGAGAAGCGGCGATGATAGTGGAGCTATGATGGAGGCAATTAGAGATAGAGCTTAAATATATGGTTCGTGATAATTGAAGAATGGTGGAGATTATTGTCAGATGCCTTTAATTTATATGTAATTGGGGTTGTCGATGACATCAACAGAGCACTCGATTCCATTGAGAAAATCCCGTATTTCGACCTCTATTCATTGGATAGTTTTTTGAGTCCAAATTGATCCGATCAAAGGTGGCTTCAATCCAATCGATGAGTTGTCGATGGCACTCGATATGATCAAAACTCCCGTCGACTGACTTGTACAATTTTGTGAAATTGCGGGTTTTGTTTTCTAATTCTTTTTTAATCATTTTTGAGGGTTTGTAATCGAAGATTAAGGTATCGAAAACATGCTTAAGGCTTTTGGTGAGCAAAAGGGTGTTCAAAGTTAGGATTTTTTGCAATTTTTGGGGTGTATTTTCGGATCAGTAAGCTCTTTCATCTCTTATGACGTTAATTATCACAGTGGATTCATTGTTGCTTTGTGCCATGGTTTTTCCTGCAAGGGTTTTTCTACGTAAAACTTTGTGTTATCTATATGATTAGTTTGTTTGATCTCTTATTATTTGATTCTAACTCGGGATTTCTTCCACACATCACCCTAACAGTTTGACATCTCTACTCTAATTTAATAAGAACTTTTCTAATAAGCTCATTTTGTTTTGACTTTAGTTTTAAATAAGCTCGGTTAGTAAAATCACTTTTTCAAAACCGAAAAAAACTCTTATTTGAAATAAGCATGTTTGGTATAAGAGTTTTTTAAAGAATAGTTTATGTCAATTTTAAAGATTATAACAATTCCATTATAAGAGTAATCCATACAATTGTTTTGGTGGATCTCACCATAGATGGAGTGTGCCCAAATGGCAAAAAAATGGATGGCTATAATTGTCGTGTTTTAAGACATCCGGGCCATTGTTATGTCGTACATTGGATGTGGATTGTCCATCATATGGAGCCCACCTTCGATGTGGACCGTCCATCATGTGAGCCAAACCTTTAAAGTGGGTCATCGATCTTGCAAGGCCTATCTTAGATGTGGACCATTCGTCATTAGGGGCTGGCGTTTGACGTAGATTGTCCATTAAGTGGGGCCCACATTAATATAGGTCATCCATCATGCGGGGCCCACCCTCAATGTTAATCATCCTATATGTGGGGTCCACTACACATCACATGGAGTCCACATTTGACGTGTCCATCATGTGGGGTCCACTTATGAACTCCACCATCTATCGTGTGAGGCTCACCTTCTATGTGGATTATCCATCATGTTGGGCCACTTTGGATATGGGTTGTTCATCAAATGAGACCTTGGATGTGGCCGTCCATTTGGTGGGGCCAACTTGATGTGATTATCCTTCACAAGGGGCCACACTTTAATGTGGGCCATCGAATGTGAGGCTCACTCTATCCATTATGTGGGACCACCTTAATGTGGACCATCTATTATGTGGGGCCCCTCTTTCAATATGGGTTGTTCATCATGTGGGCCCACCTTTGATGTCCAATGTCCATTATATGGGCCCACCTTCAATGTCCATCATCCATCATGTAGGTCCCAACTTTGATGTGAATCATCTATCAAGTGGGGCCCACTTGATGTGAATGTTCCATCATGTTGGGCCATACTTTGATGTGGGTCATCCATCTTATGGGGGCCACATTTGATGTGAATGGTGCATTATGTGGGACCACCTTGATGTGGACCATTCATCATGTGGGGCCCCACCTTCAATATGGGTCGTTCATCATATGTTTCCACCTTTCATGTCCCGCATCCATCATATGGGTCCCACCTTTATTGTGAACCATTCATACTGTAGGGCCTACTTGATGTGGATAGTCCATCATGCAGGGTCACATTTTGTGGACCATCCATCATGTGGAATCCACATCCGATGTCTACTATCCATCATATGGGTCCCTTCTTTTTTGTGGACCATCCATCATGCGGGGCCCAACCTTCAATATGGGTCATTTATCATGTGGGCCATCTTTGATGTTAACCTTCCATCATGTGGTCCTACCTTTAATGTCCACCATCTATAATGTTGGTCCCACCTTTGATGTGGATCATCCATCGTGTGGGGCCACACTTTGATGTCAGCCATCTATCATGTGGAGCCCACATTTGATGTGATCTTGCATTATGTGGACCCACCTTGATATGGACCACTTATCATGTGGGGCCTAACCTTCAATATAGGTTGTTCATCATGTGGGCCTACCTTAGAGAGATGGTAAAGAGAAGAGAAGATGGCAAATCGGGAAATTACTTAAAATGTTTTAGGACAAACTCATTAAAAAATTAACCTAAAATGTTTACCCGCTTAAGATAAATAAGCGTTAAAAAAAAAAAAAATAAATAAAAATAAAAAAATCTCTCCATCTTATTTTTTTAAGAGCCCTTTTATTAGTTTCTAAAATATTAAGCAGTAAAATTAAAACCTTACCAAACAGTGGAGTGTACTAACAAGCTAACCAAAAAAAAAGAAATAAAAAGCTCTTATTAACGGAGATGCCAAATGGCCCCTAAGCTAAATTTGCTCATGAAGTGGGCCACAACATATGAAGTTGGGAAAAGAATGATCAATATTGATCCATATTTGACTTATCCATAGCTGTCCCTATTAGTTGACCAAGCATATTATTCGGTAAGGTAACTATCCATCCTAATGAGCGGCTTGGATCTTGCACGTGTGCCAAGTGGGTCCATTTCGATAATACCCTCAATTTCAATAATACCCCGAATATATGAATTTGCTCGTTGGACAGTTTTTAGTAGTTTTGATCGATCGACCATTTGAGTTTACTCGATCAGGATAATTTGAAGAAATCAAATTTACTCTCTGGAAACTTTTGAGTATGTTCGATGATCGAACATGGAGGCTTGATCGATCAGGGATTTCTCGATCGATGTCAATTGCTCAATTGATGTCAATTGATCGAAGTTTAGATCAACGGTTGTTTACAACTTTTACGTAAATGCATTATTCTGTTTCTAATTCTATAATTTGGCTATATAAGTTGAGTTAGTGCAGGATTAGGGTATTGCTAAGACATTGAGGGTTAGAGAGAGAGTGTCAAGGAACTTTGAAGGGAAAAAGCTAAAGTTTTATATTTTGTAAGTCTTCCATCTCTTGTAATTTAATTTTCAAAAGTAAATTGTTTGTCGCTCTGGTCCCATAATTTTTTCCCATGTAAAATTTATATATTCTTGTGATTGGTTTGTTTGCACTTATGTTACTTCTGCAGCCCCAACACATTGGAATCAAGTGGGCGCGGGTTAGCTATTGACAGGTTGAGCAGCGAGACTGGCTACTGAAGTGACGTCAACAAATTCCGTGGGCCCACCAAGATGTATGTTTTGCATCTACATCTTTCATCCATTTGGAGAAATCATTTTACGACAATATCCAAAGAATGAGTTATTTAGACACTGGGGACAGTGACGCCTACCATGAAAAGCTTCTAGAGGTCAAAAAAGTTTTAGATCAAGCTGATATTTGTGTTTTCTTTTTAAACTTTTGAACCAGTTGGATTTCAAATAAACATTATGGTGGGCCTTAGGATAGTTTCAATGGTGAGAATCACTCTCCCCACTGTTTTCTGTGGTGGGGTCCACTAAAGATTTTTATATACCTCATTCTTTGGCTCATGCCTTAAAATGATATCTCAAAATGAATAGACCGTGTGGATACAAGGCATACATTATAGTGGGGCCACATTACTTGGTGACATCACTTCAGTAGCCGACCCGCCACTCAACCTGTCAGTATCTAATCGGCGTCCGAATCAAGTATGGTTGGAAAGTGGGACCCGGTTTGGAGGTGGCTAGTGGTCGGTGCTCCGTCGGTCCCACCATGTTGGATGTGTTTTATCCCGCTATTCATCCGTTTTTCAATGTCATTTTTGGGCTTATATCCCAAAAGTGAGGCAGATGTAGATCTCACGTGGCCCACATCACGGGAAAACAGTACTGATTGAATGTACCAGTCAATCTGCGTCCTAGGAAGTTCGCTCATTTGGCATTTTTCTCATGTCGTCTAATCATTATTTTCAAGTCAACGAAGGCAGTCGGGTTCTCCCACTTACGAAAAAAAATAATGAAAAATAAAGGAAAGCCCTGTACATTTGGGAAATCATGTTGGAAAACGTAATCCGAACCGGTCAATTGATGCTCCATCTCAGCGATGGGTCAATCATCCAAAATTGGAAGTGGACTGCGTAGTGGGTAACTCACTATTCTTAGCGTACTGAGTAAACTCTGTGAGGTCCACCATGATTTATGTATTTTATCCGCACCATCCATCCATTTTACTAGATAATTTTAGTGCTTGAGCCCAAAAATGAAGCATATCTAATTTTCAAATGGACCACATTACAGGAAACAGTTGAATTGAACGTCTACCGTTGAAAAATTCTTGAGGGCCACATAAATTTTGGATCAAACTTATATTTGTATTTTCCCTCCATCCATGTCTATATGATTTTATGAATAGGTTGGATGACAAATAAACATCATTGTAGGGCCTAGAAATGTTTCAAAAAATGGATGGACACCGATGATAGACCACATACATTCAAGGTGGGCCCAACTGAATTTATTCAGTACGATAACATAAGAGCGTGCTAAGTAACTCAGTACGCAATCCGAGTTCTCCTAAATTGTGAATTGTGATGATTGGCTGTGTCCAACCATCCGATCTATGCACATTTTTTTTCTAGGCAACTTATTAAACTTTTCTTAATAGTTGAAAGATGAGTGATGCCATCATATGATGGCCTTCCATCAGAGGATGTTTCATCCTGGAGGTGGTCCACCCATCCAACGGTTTGAATTGATGGCCCAAGTGCCATCCAACGGTTTGAATTGACGGCCCAAGTGCAAGAAAAGAAAGGGTTTGTGGTGTCGTTAGGTGCACCTTGTGATCTAAAACCTGTCCAGGCATTACCACGTGAGTTCTTGCAGAGGCCATCACTACAACTCTCCATGTTGGGACCCACCTACATTAGGTTCGTACCATCTTAGCCGTTCATCATGCCGTAACCATTGTAATTGGCCAAGATCATGTAATTCCTTCTATGATCCTGATAATCTTATTTTGGATTCCTGCACTGGAGTGCAAAAGTTCCTTTCATAGCGTTTCTCAACCATCCATTTTGAACTGAACCGATCGGATGGTTAGGATTGTCCAATTGAAGTTATTCTGATCCAATGACTAATCCACAGTTTAAAAAAAAAAAAAAAATAAAAAAAAAAAAAAAAAAAAAAACTGACCCAAATCTCTCAACTGTGACTCGACCAGATCTCGTCAAGACCGGAGAAAAACACGATCTGGTCATTGGTCACGACCCAAAGAAAACTTGAGAAAGACTCTGACTCAGCTTCAAAATACTCGGCAAAACTCAGATAAAGCTCAACTCTGCTAACCACTCAACATTATTTATATATTACTTGTACGTTTAAAATATTAGATAATACTGAAAAAGCATAGGAAAACAAGTACGAGTTTTCAGGAAACGCCCCCAAGTGACTGAGTCGACTCAAGATGGCTGGGCTACGAATTTATTTGAGTTTGCGTGTTTTAAACTATGAGGCACACCCTAATCGACATGAACGTACAAAAAAATAATAATAATTAAAAATGGACGGTCCAGATGAAACTCACAGTTAGCTAAATCAAGGACTTGGGCTAGCTGCTCCTCATAAGTAGGTTTGTAACCCCATTTGAGACGCCTTGCTACTTCGAACCTGACCAGCCTCCTGAGCTCCTCATCTGGTACAAGCCCTTGCTCCAGTCGATTCAGCAGCTCTTCAGCGGCTGCCGATTTTGGTTGCTTACCCTCCCCACTCATTGAACGGTTGAGATATTGAGAGAGAGAGAGAGAGAGAGAGAGAGAGAGAGAGAGAGAGAGAGCCTCTGAAGACGATCTATATAGAGTTCGTTCCTTATGGGAGAGAGGAAGACATCTATCTGGACAATTTCTCGGCCTGAGAATTTGTCGGGAGATTTTAAGATTATAAAGTTTTCCTCTTAATATTATACGTAAGATCTCAAAAATAAAAAATTTAAAAATGTTCATTATAATTATTAAAGGCATGTTTAATAATGCTTAAAAATAAGTTCCTCTCATTTTAGTTAATGGTAATTTTTTTATTAAATATCTTCGTATCCTTATGTGTTAGTGCAGTTTTCTGGCACACAGATACGTGCGTTTCTGTGCGGGTGTGTCAGAACCGTTTGGGTCCTATTTAAACCGTGATAATCATTGACCCTTGGCATCAATATAGAGTGGTTCTTGATCAATTGACTAATGGTTAGCCATCTATTCAGCCAACTTTACACTCGTTAACCAAGCAATATGCGGATGTTAGGGCTCTTCCTATAATGAGTTTTTAGCCTGGACAATTAAGGACTTTTGAAAGGTGCAAAAATTGGTATGGTTAGAAAAAATGAATAGAGATAGGGATGCTGAAAAATGCGCATGGTTTACCACTAATAAAGGGATCACCAACCTGATTGTGAGCAACATGTTACTTCCTAGAGCAATGAGCTAATGTGATGTAGAGCGGGTCGCGGATAGTTTCATGGCCAAGATGGATCAGAAATGGCCCGGTCGACGACAGAAGTGATTTGGAGCGTCAGACCATAAATCGGGTGTATCTCGCAATCCGGAATGAGTTACCTGACGTAAAATATATGATTTTGGGGTAGAACGAGCTACTTTAGCCAACCAACCCCTCTACACCGGGTTGCGATGCTCGAAATTGCGAAAAACCCCTGGATCGATGGTCGTTTCCCTGCTTTAATTTCATTTTTACTATAAATAGTAAGTTTTAGTTTGATTATAACTCTTCATCTGTCGGGCTTTAGGAGTTGCGCCCAACGTCAAAAGAGCTTAGAATAATTAGGAGAATGGTTTAGTGAAGCCAAATAGGACACTTATTATTTTTGGCCGAAAACCTTGCGCACTATTAGACATCACGACTGTCTATAAAAAGTAAGTTTACTATTTATAGTAAGTCGCAGATTCTAGGAGTTTTAGTTATAGTTTGATTCTAATTTCCTTCCCATTGCTTGGTACCCCTATTTAAAGGGTTGTGAACTCATTTTTAGTCATCAATTAATCAATTTTGAAGTTTTTAGAATTTATTTCTATTTTCTGCTTTCTTTCCTTGTGGATTCGATAAGTCTCTGTGAGGAGTCCAGAGAAGCTCCGTGGATTCGGAGTAGTTATCCTCATCATGTTCATCCCTGCATCAATTGGTATCAAAGCGAGGACTCCCCTTGGGCCGATGGCAAACAATGAAGGTATGGATCAAAATCCTATGGACGGTGATCCAGGGATTCGTTATCTTTCAGAAAGAATGGAAGCTTTCAACCGGGAGAGTCAGTTGACCATGCAAGGGCTGTAGGCAACCCTCGACCGTCTTGCGGATGTACTAGTTCCGCCCCGAGCCCTAGGTGGTGCTTCACCACCTATGGTTGCTCCACCACCCATGGTAACTCCACCACCCATGGTTGCTGTACGACGCAACCCTGATTTTCGTAGAGTACTACCAGTGGCAAACCATAGGGCTACACCAGATGATTCAAGTTCTAGCGACGAGGATCTTAATGAGGGTTTTGCCCGACGACCAATCCATGGAGGCGATCACCTAGATCGTGCTGAAAGAGGCTATCGAGGTAAGGCTGAACTTCATAGTTTTAATGGTTTATTACATATAGAAGATTTCCTCGATTGGCTAGCCGAAGTAGAGAGATATTTTGATTATATGGATGTGCTAGATCATAAAAGGTAAAATTGGTAGCGTTTAAGTTAAAATCTAGTGCTTCTGCATGGTTGGAACAATTACAACTCTCACGAGCCCGACAGAACAAGGCGCACATCTCATCATGGCCACGGAT
Source organism: Magnolia changhungtana (assembly GCA_030180095.1). Lineage (NCBI taxonomy): Eukaryota > Viridiplantae > Streptophyta > Magnoliopsida > Magnoliales > Magnoliaceae > Magnolia > Magnolia changhungtana. The sequence continues at coordinate 233,178 of JASAUF010000292.1, forward strand.
GAGACATCTTCTTCAATCACGATTTCTCCCCAGTGATTATGAGCAGATATTATTCCAGCAATACCAAAATTGCCGATAAGGAAGTCGAACCATCACAGATTACACTGAAGAATTCCAGCGGTTGGCTACACGAAACGATCTATCAGAATCCGAGTCACAGAAAGTGGCACGATTTCTAGGTGAGTTGCGACCAACAATTCAGGACTGAGTTCAGATGTACCCAGTCGGGACCGTAGATGAAGCAGTTCAATTAGCGGGTAGGGCAGAAATACAACTTGTAAGAGTTCCTGCTCATCTCTATCCTTCAACTCGACCCCCCATGACGGGTCCCACGCAGGATCCAGTGCTGGCACGAGAAAAAGATCCAGTAGGAGAATGTCATCAACCTCCTACAACTATAAACCGTGATACGGGGAGCAGCTCATCCAGACCTCAAAGTGTAGCACCCACAATAGCAGGCCCGAGTAGGATTCCAAATCCTTATGCTCGGCCAAGGTCGAACAATTGTTACCGCTGTGGCCAGCCAGGCCACTTACCAAACACATGTCCTTAACATCCCGCAGCACACTTGACTATAAACGAAGGGAGCACTGAAGATGAGGCCGCAGAAGAAGACCATGGCTATGATGAACATGAACAAACCACTAAAGAAATAGCATGTGGCGATGAAATGACAAGCGAGGATCGTGGCGAATTTCTAGTTGTGAGGGGATTACTGTATACCCCACGAAAAGAATTACATCCACAGTGACACAATATATTTCGTACTCGGTGCACTGTAAACGGAAAGGTCTGTGCTGTGATCATCGAGAGTGGTAGTAGTGAGAACATTGTCTCAAGAGTAATGTTGGACAAGTTGCAGCTACCAACAACGAAACATTCTTCCTCGTACTCAATTGACTGGATAAAAAAAGTGAATGAGACCAAGGTAACTGATCAATGCACTCTCTCATTTTCAATTGGTAAAAATTATAAGGATCGGATACTTTGTAACGTGGTCGACATGAAAGCTTGCCACATGCTACTCGGTCAACCCTGGCAGTCGAACCGTGATGCGACCCATCGGGGATGAGACAATGTCTACATATTCATTAAAGATAGTCGAAAAATAATCCTTGCCCCTATGGCACCAGAGAACCACCCTGAAGCTTCTAAAGTAGAAGAGAGTTCCCTCTTGACCATTCGAGATTTCATGGAGGAATCTAAGGAAACCAGCGAGGTATACGCTGTAGTAGTGAAGGGTGAGGAAGAGGAACCCTCAAATATCCCTCCAAGTTTAAGACTGTTACTAAACAAATTCAAAGAAGTCTGGCCTGATGATTTACTTAATGGATTGCCCCCTATGAGGGACATCCAACATCACATAGACCTCGTCCCTGGGGCTAGCCTGCCCAACCTCCCTCATTATCGAATGAGTCTAAAGGAGTGTGAGATACTTCAGGGGCAAGTGGAGGAATTGATCCGTAAGGGTCTCTTGAGAGAGAGCATGAGCCCATGTGTCGTACCAGCATTATTAACGCTAAAAAAAGATGGAAGCTGGCGCATGTATGTCGACAGCCGGGCAATCAACAAAATTAGCATCAAATATCGGTTCCCAATACCACGGTTGGACGACATGCTCGATATGCTAGAAGGGGTCAAGGTGTTCTCTAAACTAGATCTAAGGAGTGGGTACCATCAGATTCATATCCGACCCAATGATGAGTAGAAAACAGCATTCAAGACCAAGGAAGGGTTGTATGAGTGGCTGATAATGCCATTCGGCCTATCAAATGCACCAAGTACTTTTATGCATTTGATGAATCAAGTTTTAAAACCCTTCACTGGCCGATTTGTGGCAGTATATTTTGATGACATATTGATATATAACCAAGATGAGGCGGAGCATAGGAAATATCTCAGGCAGGTGTTGCAGGTCCTACAAATTAACAAGTTGTACCTCACCTTGAAGAAGTATAGTTTTTTAACTGACAGCCTGTTGTTTGTAGGATTTATTGTAACGTCCACAGGCACTCATGTGGACGATGAAAAGGTGTGAGCTATTAGGGAATGACAGATCCCGGCAAACATTCATGAGGTGAGGAGTTTTCATGGGTTGGCGACTTTCTATCATCGATTTGTGCGAGATTTTAGCACCATAGTCATGCCTATAACAGGTTGCATGAAAAAAGGACTGTTCCAGTGGACCGATAAAGCTGACAAGAGCTTTCATGAGATCAAGCATCGTTTGTCTACAACACCGGTCTTGGTGCTTCCTAATTTCGATAAACTATTTGAGGTTGAGTGTGACGCTTCATAAGTCGGAATTGGGGAAATATTATCACAGGAAGGCAGGTCGGTAGCCTTCTACAGCGAGAAGCTCAGCGAAGCCCGAAAGAAATGGTCGACTTATGAGCTTGAGTTGTATGCAGTTGGTCAAGCGCTACGACATTGGCGACATTATCTTATTCAAAGAGAGTTTGTTCTGTACACTGACCATCAAGCATTAAAGTTTAGTAATAGTCAGACTAACGTGAATCGTGTGCATGCTAGATGGGTTACGTTTTTACAAGAATTCACATTCGTTCTTAAGTACAAGTCAGGGTAGCAGAATAAGGTGGCTGATGCACTTAGCCATCGTGCATCATTACTTGTTACGATGAGCAACAAGGTGGTCAGCTTTGACTATCTCAAGGATCTGTATGCTGACGATGAGGACTTCAAAGATTCTTGGCTGAAGTACCAAGAAGGTCACCCCAGTGACCTTCATATATAGGACGATTTTCCCTTCAAAGGGAATCGATTGTGCATCTCCTAAAGTTCTCTGAGGGAGCAGATTATTTAGGAGCTACATGGAGGTGGCCTCAGTGGACACCTTGGGCGAGACAAGACTTGAGCTCTTGTGGAAGAGCAGAATTACTGGTCGCAATTAGTACGTGATGTGAGAAAAGCTGTACAACGTTGTCATGTTTGTCAGACCTCCAAGGGGCAATCTCAGAATACGGACCTCTACACCCCGTTACCTGTGCCTGACGGTCATTGGGAGGATTTATCAATGGACTTCGTGATTGGTCTCCCACGGACACAACGTGGTATGAATTCGGTATTCCTGGTGGTAGATCGTTTTTCCAAGATGGCACACTTTATCACATGCAAGAAAACCCTCGATGCAACACACGTGGTGAATCTATTCTTTAGGGAGGTCGTACGGCTACACGAGGTCCCCAAGACCATTACTTCTAATCGTGACACAAAGTTCATTAGCCACTTTTGGGGGAATTTGTGGACTCGATTCGATACACGACTTCAATTCAGCAGTGCTTACCTCCCACAGACTGGTGGGCAGACTGAAGTTATGAATCGCACATTGGGAAACCTCCTTTGCTGTATTTCAGGAGAAAAATCAAAGCAGTGGGATTTAGCCTTGTCTCAAGCAGAGTTTACATTCAACAACATGGTGAACCGCTCGACAGGAAAATCACCGTTCCAGATTATCTATGGACGAGTGCCTCGCCACACGCTTGATTTGGTCCCTCTGCCCAAGCACCCAGGCACGAGCATAGTAGCAGAACATATGGCAGACAAGATCATGGACATCCATGCAGAAGTGCAGACCAAGCTACATGCCTCAAACGAGAAGTACAAGGAACATGCGGACAAGCATCGGCAACAAAAAGTATTCGAGGTGGGCGACCGCGTTGTGGTCCATCTACGCAAAGAACGATTTTCGACCGGGACGTACAACAAGTTAAAAAATAAGAAGATTGGACCCGTCTCAATCATTCGAAAGATCAATGACAATGCTTATGTTGTTGATCTTCCAGATGACATGGCGATCTCACGGACTTTCAACGATGCGGACCTGACAGAGTATCATGAACCAGCGTAGGATGAGAACTTGAGGACGAGTTCTTTTGAAGTGGAGGGGACTGATGTAGAGCAGGTTGTAGATAGTTTCATGGCTAAGATGGATCAGAAAAGGCCCGGTCGACGACAGAAGTGATCTGGACCGTCGGACCTTAGATCGGGCGTATCTCGCAATCTGGAATGAGTTACCTAACGTAAAATATATGATTTTAGGGTAGAACGAGCTACTTTAGCCAACCAACCTAGCTATGCTGGGTTACAACTCTTAGAATTGCAAAAAATCCCAAGATCGACGATCATTTCCCTGCTTTAATTTCGTTTTTACTATAAATAGTAAGTTTTAGTTTAATTATAACTCTTCATCCGTCGGGCTTTAGGAGTTGCGCCCAACGTGAAAAGAGCTTAGAATAATTAGGAGAACGGTGTGGTGAAGCCAAATAGGACACTTACTATTTTTGGCAGAAAACCTTGCGCACTAGTAGACATCATGACCGTCTATAAATAGTAAGTTTACTATTTATAATAAGTCGCAGATTCTAGGAGTTTTAGTTGTAGTTTGATTCCGATTTCTTTCCCATTGCTTGGTACCCCTATTTAAAGGGTTGTGAACTCATTTTTAGTCATCAAGTAATCAATTTTGAATTTGTTAGAATTTATTTCTATTTTCTACTTTCTTTCCTAGTGGATTCGAGAAGTCTCTGTGAGGAGTCCAGAGAAGCTCTGTGGATTTGGAGTAGTTACCCTCATCACGTTCATCCCTGCGTCATAATGAGTAAGATAATAGTCATTCTAGTAGTTACAACTATGGTCAACTTAGCGTATGAGCGTAGATGGACAGATTACAGGTCTAAGTTCTTCCTTCATATTCGGTGCACAAGCACAAATGGACGGGAATTACACCTACACAAGTGATCTAGTATGCTTGCAAGGACAGACGGATTCCACTCCTAACCTAAGGGTCCACGACTAATGAGCAGAGAGGACTAATCCTAGACTAAGATAAACAAAATTGTGTTGGATTGGTTTTGCTTCCTTACAGGAACTCGGGTTTTAGATTTGAGTGTTTGAGAAAGCGATTCTTCATATCTGCCTCCTCCTTTTATAGCCTTCTCAAGCAAAGAGAGAAAATAATCGATCATCTATGTGCTGACATTTATTAGATGCTGACATTTATTGAATGGTTAGAATTGAAAAATATCTAATATTGGTCTTATTTCAAAAGTCAAGTGTTCACAAATTAGAGTAAAGGATTGTTCAACTAACCTAATTTTGTACTGTAACTAAGGACAATCTTTCCACAGTTTATCTGGTTTAATTTGAGTTAATATACGCCAATCTGTACTATTTTTCAATGCATGTGTATCAAGTGTCATACAGGGCCAGAGTATTAAATAACTTCCCTTCTAACTAGAGCTGGGCATCAGACCGAGTCGAATCAGATTGGGTCCAACTAAATTCGGTCCGAAATCTACATGGGCTGACCCGAACTCGATCCGATCCGGGACCGAGTCCACGACATCTAACTCGAACCGATCCGATGCACGGTTAGGTTGACCCGAACCAAGTCCGACTCGGTTAGGGAAACCGAGTCAGATCGGGTCGGGTACAATTTGAATTGAATTTTTTAACGGTGAAAATCATTATCCTCGCTGCTATTTTCGGTGTGGTCCATTTGAGCTTTAGATATGATTCATTTTTTTTCAAATGCTCTAAAATGATCACGAAAAATGGATAAACAGTATGGATATAATAAATACATCATTGTGGGGCGCATGTAATTTTGATCTCATTTGAGTCGTTCCTACAACTCGGAGCTCGAGGCGCGTCTCCGCTCATCTTTACACGACACGTATCTACACTAGCTGGCAGGCGGCAGCTGTAAGCTACTACCTGTGTTGACGGGATGCGGATTAGATAATGACAGGTTGAGCGAGTCGGCTACTGAAGTGACGTCACCAAGTTTTGTGGGCCCCACTATGATGTATGTGTTGTATCCACACCGTCCATCCATTTTGAGATATCATTTTAGGGCATGAGCCAAAGAATTATGCAAATAAAAAGCTGTAGTGGACCCCACCATAGAAAATAGTGGGGAGAGTGATTCCCACCATTGAAACTATCCTAAGGCCCACCGTAATGTTTATTTGAAATCCAACCTATTCAAAAGTTAAAAAAGACACGAAATAAGGGAAAACACAACTAACCAATGGTCTGGATTATCGAAATATAGGTACCACTTGTCGAAACTAAGAACCCGTGACTAGCATGATATCATATGTACACAGTCCCTTGAGAGATGAGAAGCATTTGAGATTGCGAGCGGATTAGGTGCGGCCCCGGCCTTACCCAAAATGGTGCGGCCCTTACTGTGGGGCCCACATTGATGTATGTATTTTATATCTACTCCATCCATCCATTTCCAAAGATCATTTTATATTGGAGTATGAAAAATCTTAAGCAAATACAAATCTCAAGTTGACTATACTATAGGAAACAGTGGTGATTGAATGCTTCGCCACTAACAAATTCCCAGGCTCACTATAATTTTTTTCGTAATGTTTATTTTCCATCCAAACTATTAATAAGGTAAAAAAAATAAAAATAAATAAATTAATTAAAATAAAAACACCTGTAATAAGGGAAAAAATATTATATTGATTTAAAAATTTTGTGGCCCACGATAAGTTTTTAATGGTCATTCATCACTTTTTCCTATGGTATGGTCCAAATAAGTTTCGATCTATTTCAATTATAGAATAATGCCATAAAATAATCTTTTAAAACTAATGGACAGCGTGGATAAATAATAAATGCATCAAGGTGGGCCCCACGATAAGGGTCGTACCATCTCGGGTAAGGCCAGGGCCACACCTAATCCGATTCCTTTTACATTAATGTAAAGACTAAAGATAACCCTTTGCCTCGTGTCACGCCTCAAACTTAGAAACCGGGCTCACAAAATTCTCGATTGCTGAATCCGGCGCTGACGACCTCCATAATATCCCATTCTCAGATCCTGGCACCCATACACCAGGTTTCGGTCCTGGGATCCTACCAGGAGGATTTCAAACATGATTTGATTCGTAATGAGCATAACCATAAGCATAACCCATGAAAAATAACCACAAGAACACCATCACAAAATCCACTATGATCAAAACTTTGAGTACAATGCGTATGAAAGGGAAAATACAGGATAATGAAAATAACAGAAACTCTAAAAGCTCGACTGCACACTCTAACTGCGGCGAGGCTATGGCTGCATCCTGGTGTCACTTGCACACATCAATCGTGCATAAGCTTATAAAAAGCTTAGAGGATAGTGTAAGTGTGTGCGTAATATACACCTGCTCAGAACGCAATGTCAGAGAAATGCAGAATCATGATGATAGGTACATGAATGCAATCAGCCGTACCAAGGCTATGCAGTACAAGATATGAATGTTATCGGCCATATCAAGATCATGTGATGCGAAATGCAAGTCAAGTATGTCAATCCTCATCCACATATCAATACAGCTGCTCACTAGTGCATCATATATCAGTACGGTTCTCATTTTGGATAATCACCGGGGTTTAGTACACTCTATGCCAACTTGCCGCCCCTATCCGAACATACAACTGGGAGAGTGGAAGAGACCTCACTATCCGCCTACCAATATCAGACCCGGCTCATCGATAGCAGACCCATTCCTCAAGCTAGTCAAACTCAACCTAGAAAGTGTCCCCTCACTCAAGCGGGTAAGGTCACACCCCTTTCCAATCGATCACGACACAGTGGGAGACACGGCCTACTGGGATACGGCCCTAGCGGGCTCATGTATCCACTCGGTCTGGACGTTGGAGTCATCCTCTGGTACCATCGAGTTTAAGGAATTTAACTTAGGGACATCTATGGCACACCGATGCTAGAAACAGTATTTTTGGTATCCAATCCAGCCACCCATGATGTGTCTATGGAGGCTATAGCCCTGATGCCGCTAGGGCATATAATAATCACAATCATATAAATACAAGTGCATGAATCACCCTACCAAACATGCAACAATCCTACGCGTATCGCAGGCTCATGAAGGGCAACTCCGCCTATCAGGGAGCCCATAAACAATCTGCCCGAAGGCATATACTATGATCAGTCACTCCTCAAATCGAGCATACATATGATGTGTATGAGCATGAAGCATGGATCTATACTAAACATGTTATATGGTGATGGACTCTTTTCATAGAGAAGATGGGCCTAGATGGCCTACACACTACAAGTATAGGCCTATAAATGAGTCCTAGAGAGAGTGACAATGCGAACATTTAACCAACATCATCCTTACAATGTGGACATCAAACCATCATTGCTCCTAAGGCACGGCCGGCCAAGAACATCATTCCATAAACCATAGTGGAATCACACATTGCAATGGGCCTTATCTACATCCCATTGGGCCTCAACCTAAGGGCTCCAAATACATCACATGGGCCGCATCACATGGCCTTATATATATCCAGGTGGGCCTCAACATCGAGCCTCATACATCACATCGGGCCTAATCAAATGGGCTAAAACAATGGGCCAAGTTGAATGGGCCAAGTTGAATATAACGAGTCGAATGGCCCAAGTCAAATACATCAAATGGGCCGCATCACATGGGCCTCATATATATCAAAGTGGGCCTCAACAACATACCTCATGAATGCATTAAGATAGGCCTTATCACATACTCAAAAAGAGTCATATTGAAGGATCATTTGGACCATACCCCAAGTAACAATGGAGATAATTTTCACTGTTTAAACAATTCACAGGGGCCCACCGTAAGGTTTATTTTCCACCCAATCTAATCATAAGGTCTTAAAGACCTGGATTAAGAGGGAAAAACAAATATCATATTGGTCCAAACCCTATAGTCCAAGGGTTTTAATGATGGACGTATTCTCGGCCCAAAAATACTGTCTCCTCTCATCACTGTACATCTTCATCGAGCCAGGGTGGATAGAAAAATGCAATCGATGTGCCTTGGTCATAAGATCTCTGCGCAACTCAGGAACATCTGGGACACATAATCGGCCTCTGAAACAAAGTCCACCATCAGATCCAATCTACCAATCTGTCTGACTCTTTGAAGTTGCCTCTGCTCGGTAATCCTGTAATGACTCGTATGTTTGCTTAGCCTGATCATCCTTGTGACAAGAGAGGGTTGAATCGACAGGCTCGATAGATGAATGATAGAAGACTGCAGACCAAAATCGAAGTCGTACTCTGCTATATCCTCACGCATCATCCACTCCTGAATTATCATGTGTGTCATCAGGCATCGTGGCTGACTGCTAAGGGCATCTGCTACCACATTCGCCTTTCCTGGGTGGTACTGGAGGTTAAAATCATAGTCCTTCAGAAGCTCCATCCAGCGTCTCTGCCTCATGTTCAGCTCAAACTGAGAAAATAGATACTTCAAGCTCTTGTGGTCAGAGAAGAGCTTGAACTTGATCCCATAGAGATAGTGTCTCCACACCTTCAGTATGAAGACGACTGCTGCCAGCTACAAATCATACGTGGGGTAGTTTAGCTCATGAACCTTGAGCTGACGAGATGCGAAGGATACAGGCCTACTGTGCTACATCAGGACAGCACTTAAACCAATATGTGAGGCATTGGTAAATACAATAAATCCATCACTCCCAGAGGAAAGAGTGAGGACAGGAGTGGACGTCAGAAGGTCCTTCAACTCCACGAATGCTTGCTTATATGCGGCAGTCCAAATAAAATCTGTGCCTTTCTGAGTCAACCTGGTCAATGGGGCTACAATATGGGAGAAGCCCACAATGAAACGCCGATAGTATCTTTCTAAACCAAGGAAACTGCGGATCTCAGACGCAGTCGTGGGCTGGCCTCACTGACGCACTGCCTCAACCTTCGAGGGGTCCACTACGACACCCTCCCTTGTCACCACGTGACCAAGGAACCTCACCTCCTCCTACAAAAACTCACACTTCTCCAGCTTCACATACAGCTGGTGGGCATGAAGGGTCTACAATGCAATCTCCAAATGTTGCTCATGCTCCTCACGGGTCCTCGAATAGATCAGAATGTCGTCGATGAATACTACAACAAATTGATTGAGATACGGATGGAAGACCTTGTTCATCAACTACATGAAGACCGCGGGTGCATTGGTCAGTCCAAAGGACATGACCTGAAACTCAAAATGACCATAACGTATCCTGAAAGCCGTCTTCAGAATGTCCTCCTCTCGGACCTGAATCTGATGATAAACGGAACACAGGTCAATCTTCGAAAAGAACTGTGCACCCTACAGCTGATCAAACAAATCATCTATCCTCGGAAGTGGGTACTTGTTCTTAATCATGACCAGTTGAGCTCGCGGTAATCCACGCAGAGCCTCAACGAGTCATCCTTCTTCCTAACGAAGAGTACCGGCGCTCCCCAAGGTGAACTGCTCGGACGAATGAATCCCAACTCACGCAACTCATCCAACTGTTGCTGCAGCTCACGCAACTCCATCGGTGTCATACGGTATGGGGCCTTCAAGATAGGCGCAGTATCAGGCACAAGATTGATCTGAAACTCAATATGCTAATGACGCGGCAACCCCGGGATCTCGTAGAACACGTCAGAGAAATCACAAACGATCGACAACCGATTAATACAAGCAGCAACGGCTCCTTAATGGCATAGGACATCAAACAAGACAATGGCTCTCCTCGGGGCTCAGCAACGAAATGAAACTACGGTAAGTCTGGTATGCAGAACGTGACTGTCCTCGCGAAATAGTCCAAGATGGCTTGGTACTCAGCAAGCCAATCCATGCCAAAGATAATATCAAAATCTAACATCAGCAGCACGTACAAGTCGACGGGTAAGAAAATCTCTCCCACTAAAATGAGGCAAGACGAATAGAAACGGCCTAATACTGTAGTCTTCCCCAATGACATCGATACAATCAATCCCTCACTAGCAGACTCTGTCGGTAATCCAGTCGATCGACCAAAATCCTCAGACATGAATGAGTCCGAAGCACCAGAATCAAATAGTACTCGGGTGATGCATGCAGAGACTTGAAGTATACCCTCAATGACTCCTCCAGATGACTGCGGGTCCTGCTAAGCCGCATAGAATCTAGTCTGAGCCGGCTGGGGAGGTGCTTGTCCCCTCAGAGGATGCTGCTGTTGTTGACGTGGCTAAGGGGCTCGAAACTACTGCCTCTACTGCTGCGGTCTCAGAGGCTGGTGCTTATGCTGCTACTGAGGGGGCCTCAGTGGTGGGATCTGCTATCATTACTGCTGTGGAGGCTGTTGTGGTGCTCTCAACTGCTGCTGCGGAGGCTGTTATGGTGCTCTCAGCTGCTGCTGCTGAGGTCGGGGACACTCTCACCTACAGTGTCCTATCCCACCGCATCCATAGCAGGTATCAGAAAGCTGCCTTTGAGATGGTGTTACTGAAGGTGTCAATGGTGTTATTGGTGCTTTGGCAGATGGGTGGCTCCTGTATCTCTGCGATCGTCGATGCTGTTGGGAACTACTAGAGGACGCCTGCCTCTTCCAACATCTCCTCTAATCTTGATCTCTCTGTGTGCTGGCCCACTCTATCTCATAAATCTAGGCCCTCCGAACTACCGCCTGAAAAGTCGAGAGCTCATACCCAATAACACGGCCTCGAAGACCAAAATGTAAGTCGTTCTCGAAACGGCGGGCCTTCCACCCCGCGTCATCGACTAAATATGGTGCAGACCTTGATAGCGCCACAAAATGAGCCACATACAGCGCCACAGACATGTCCCCCTACACCAGAGTCTCGAACTCCAGTGCTCTCTGATGACGAATGTGGTCAGGGAAGTACTGCAGCTCAAATTGATCAATGAAATCCTCCCATGTCTAGACATACTCAGGTCTTGTAACATGAGTAACGGAGGTCCACCAGTGCTCAGCCTCACCCTGGAGAAGAAATACTGTCAACCGAACCCGTTGCTGGGTCGTACACGCCATCATATTAAAAATCTTCTCCACATCGGAGCGCCACCTCTCAGTTGTAGTTGGATCTGACTCGCCTTGGAAACGTGGAGGATTGAGCTATCTGAACTCTCAAAGAAGGCTGCTCGTGCGCTCCTGCTCTGCTTGGGCTGGTGAAATAACTGGATACCTGCCCTGTCCTGGAAGTGTAGTCGTCATAGTATGTAAAATCTACTGTAACTGAGAGGCACTCACAGGTACGATCGGATCCCACCGGTCTCAGGTGGAGGAATGACATCCTCAGGCTGGGGAGAAGGGATCTCTGGAGGTGGAACGGGAGCCTCAGGTGGCAGAGTGGGAGTCGATCGGGTCACTCTCCTATGTGACATGTCCTATAGAAAAGAACAAAGACGCCTATCAATCCTTGAAAACTCCCGAAGGTACATTAGGGGACTAAATCGGAAGGTTACGCACTCGGAACCTAATTGACCTAAACTTATACTAGACATGTAATATTGTTTTGAGTTGTTTCTAAGTTATGCTCTAATACCAACTTCTGTCATATCCCAAACTTAGAAACCGGGCTCACAAAATTCTCTATTGCCGAATCCGGCGTTGAAAGCCTCCGTAGTACCCCATTCTCTGCTCCTGGCACCCATACACCAAGTTCCGATCTTGGGATCCTACAAGGAGGATTTCAAACATGATTTCATTCATAATGAGCATAACCCACGAACAATAACCACAAGAACACCATTACAAAATCCACTATGATCAAAACTTTGAGTATAATGCATATCAAAGGGAAAATACATGATAATAAAAATAACAGAAACTTCAGAAACTCGACTGCACACTCCAACTGCAGCGAGGTTATGGTTGTGTCCTGGAGTCACCTACACGCATCAATAGTGCATAAGCTTATAAAAGCTTAGAGGGTGGTGTAAGCGTGTGAGTAATATACATGTGCTCAGAACGCAATGTTAGAGTAATGCGGAATCATGCTAATGGGTACACGAATGTAATCAGTCGTACCAAGGTTACACGGTGCAAGATATGAATATTATCGGCCATATCAAGACCATGTGATACGAAATGCAAGTCAAACATGTCAATCCTCATCCACATATCAATGCAGCTCCTCGCTAGTGCATTATATATCGGTACAGTTCTCATTCTGGATAATCACCGGGGTCTAGTACACTCTACGCCAGCTTGCAGCCCCTATCCAAATGCATAACTGGGAGAGTGGAAGAGACCTCACTATCCGTCTGTAAATATCAGGACCGGCTCGTCAATAGCGGACCCATTCCTCAAGCTGGTCAAATTCAACCTAGAAATTTCCCTATCACTCAGGCGGGTAAGGTCACACCCCTTTCCAACAGACCACCATATAGTGGGAGACGCAGCCTATTGGTATACGACCCTCGCACGACATGTATCCACTCAGTCTTGATGTTGGAGTCATCCTTTAGTACCATCGGGTTTAGGGACTTTCACCCAAGGACATCTATGACACCTTAATGCTAGAAACAGTATTTTCAATATCCAATTTAGCCACCTACGATGTATCTATGGAGGCTATAGCCCTAATGTCGCTAGGGCATACAATAATCATAATCACACAAATGCAAGTGCATGAATCACCCTATCAGACATGTAACAATCTTGCGCGTACTGCGCGCTCATGAAGGGCAACTCCACCTATCAAGGAGCCTATAAACAATTTGCCCGAAGGCATATGCTATGATCAGTCACTCCTCATATCGAGCATACATATGATGCGTATGAGCATGAAGCATGGATCTATACTAAACATGTTATATGTTGATGGACTCTGTTTATAGCGAAGATGGGCCTAGCAGCCTACACACTACAAGTATGGGCCTATCAATGGGCCTTAGGGAGAGTGACAATGCAGACATTTAACCAACATCATCCTTATAATGTGGACATCAAACCATCATTACTTCCAAGGCACGACCTGCCATGAACATCATTACATAAACCACGGTGGAATCACATATTGCAATGGGCCTTATATACATCCCATTGGGCCTCGACCCAAGGGCTCCAAATACATCACATGGGCCGCATCACATAGGCCTTATATATATCCAGGTGGGCCTCAACATCAGGCCTCATACATCACATCGGTCCTAATCAAATGTGCTGAAACAATGGCTCGAATCGACTGGGCCAAGTCGAATGGGCCGAGTTGAATGGGCCGAGTTGAATATGCCAAGTCGAATGGGCTGAGTTAAATACATCAAATGGGCCGCATCACACGGGCCTCATATATAGCAAAGTGGGCCTCAACAACATACCTCATACACATCAAGGTGGGCCTCAACAAAATACCTCCTAAATGCATTAAGATGGGCCTTATCACATACTCAAAAAGAGTTATATTGAAGGATCATTTGGACCATACCCCAAGTAACAGTGGAGATAATTTTCACTGTTTAAACAATTCACGGGGGGCCCACCATAAGGTTTATTTTCCACCCAATCTAATCATAAGGTCTTAAAGACCTGGATTAAGAGGGAAAAATAAATATCATATTGGTCCAAACCCCGTAGTCCAAGGGTTTTAATGGTGGATGTTCAAACCCACTGTCTCCTGAAATGTGGCCCACCTGATCCTAGATCTGTCTTATTTTTAGTCTCAAGCCTTAAAATGAGCTTTTAAAATGGTTGGATTAGATGCAACACATGCATCATGGTGGGTCCGATAGGGATGGACAGCATAGATAAAGCACATATCTCATGGTGGGGACCACACTGATGGAAGGTGTGGATTAAAATACGTACATCAGTGGGTCCCACGTGGGGCCCACCATAATGTTTATTTTTCATCCACCAGTTGATAAGGTCACACAGACCTGGATAAAGAGGAAAAACAAACTTCATAATGATCTAAAACTTCTGACCCAAAAGGGTGTCAATGGCAGACGTTTAATCCACTATTTCTTATGATGTGGGCCACCTGAGTCACGTACACGACTGATTTTTGGGTGGCCCGCTGCCCCAAGGGGGGCCCACCAAATGTAAGGTGTTGATGTCAACACACATCATGGTGGGGCCCACGGCTGGGACCATGGATCCCTAGTCATGCACGTCCAGCGCAGCAGGACGCTGCTACACATCTTCTGGTGTCAGTAGCAGCACCTGCTGCATCTTATATTTTTTTTTTGAAAAATAAGTTTTTTTTATAGTTTTTCATAGTTGGGGCCCGCATCAGGTGAATCCAGCCCAACCATTGCATTCTACGGCTCAAGACAATCTAAATGAACCCAATATGCGGTATGTTTTGGCATGTAGAAAAATTAAAGTGGCCCTTAACGAATTTTAATGGTAAAAATCAACATTTTCTATGTTATTGCCCGCCAAAACATCGGATTAACTTCATTTTTCGGCTCAACGCCTAAAATGAGCTAATAAATAGAATGGACGGCGTGAATTTGATCCTTGCAGTAATGTGGGACCTACATGAGCAGCCCACCCCAAAAGCTCAAATATAATATATATTTTATTTTATTTTATTGTTAGCTGTTAGCACACACCTATGTTAGTACACGTACTCCATGTTAGCCACCATCACGTCCAGCGTCTAGGGACACTGGACGACATGGATAAATACAAGCATCGTGGTGGGTCCCACATGGACGTGGCCCACATTTCATCAAGGTGCGTCCCACATGAACGTGGCCCACCTGATTTGAATCAATCTGATACTTATGTTTTTGCCTTCATCTTGGCTGTCCAATGGACCCGCTACAAGGTGGGCCTCATGATCGGACAGTCAAGATCACCTTGCACTGTGGTGGCCACAACATCACAAAGAAAGAGAAAGGAAGAGGGAGAGGGAGAGAGAAGTGAGAAGGGGAGGGACCCCGCCACTATTGGGCCCTCCCTTAAATAATGCGTACATTAAGTGGGTCCCACAACAAGTGAGCCCTAAAAAAATAGAATCCAACGGTCGATCACCCACCTATTGGCCTCCTTCTTGCTCCCTTAGCCTCCTTAGCTCCTATGCTTAACTTTTGACGGTGGATGATGGAGTTTTAATGGTGGGGATGAGAGATGAGAGGGTGGAAAAGTGGGCCACACTTGATGATTTGGGAGAGCTTGAGAGGGCTTGGATGTGGGGTGTTGCTTAGGAGTGAGTTTTGAGAAATGAGAGAAAGAGAGAAATGATAGATTAAAGGGATGGATGGAGTGGTGGATGTAAGGAAAGGAGATGGATAGGTAAGGTTTGTTTGAAATTTTGTAAAAGAGGGATGGGTAGGGAAGAGAGAGAGTTGACTTGAGAAAAAGGAGGGATAGGTGTTGGTACTTATTGTAGGGTGAGGTGGCATGGTAGTGTACTTGACTTAATGGATGTGACATGTTGTAAAGATTCCCTTGAAATTCACAACGCGTGGCTTTTCTTCGGAATGAACGCGGGCCAACATCTCCTGGCCCGGGTATCGGTTTGGTGCGTGAGTTACGGCGTTGGAACCACGGCGACGACGGCTCGCAGGGGTACAAGTTTCGGGTCGAGCCGACTTTAGTATGCAAGACTTGGCTTAGGATAGCGTGCAAACATCAGATATAGGTTGAGGGTTGCCGAAATTTGACCGGAAGGACCGTGGAAGCATATGGAACGGTACGGTAAAGGATATAGGCCTTATACCTCTAGTATGGGTTATCTAGATAAAATCCACATGTATAGCTCTGCCCATCTACACGCAACCACATGGGCCTACATCATGCAACCATGAAAAATCTAAACATTCCATTAGGTGGGCCACACTGTCTAGATATTCCTGCCTAAAATTCATCCAGTTTCGATGCTCAGAAAAGCCATAGTCTAGAAAACAAATGGACAACTTTGAATAATTGTTGTACTCGTCCATTTAATTGAACATCATGGCCCACCAGAAGAGAGTAAAACAACCTGACTTTTTAGTAAGGAGACCTAATCGGTGTGGGCTTCCATTTGAATGCATGTGTGCAATGTGACACGTGCATATTCATGTAAATGGACTGTCATCCATGCACGTGTGCATACAAAACCTCATGAAATGATATGTTTATTTGTCTCACTCCGGATCGAATCCATTCGATTCGGATTGGTCTGGATTGACCACGATCTGAAAAACTGTCAGATCTGAATGGCCCAACTCAATTCGCACCGATCCAAGCCGTCAGTTCGGTTCAAATCGGGTTGGATCTGGTCGGATTGGGTCAGACATGCCTAGCTCTACTTCTAACAAACCCCTCTTGGTGGTGTCACCCAACTCTATAGTCCCAAAAGAAGGAATAACATCGTTTACAACACCATGTGCATAAAATAACTAAACTTTTACGGTCCAACATGTTTAATATGTGAAGTTCATACATCCATAGGTGAGAACTATTACTATTATTTGGATCGTTTATAAAAAAGATATGTAATAAATATGAATGGAGGAGATGAAAATCACTTGCTAGCTAAGTCTGCGTTTAGGATAATTTAAGCCCAATTCTAAGACCTAAATACTTTTTAAAAACAACCTAGAAACATAGAAGAAAAGAGGATTTGAGAAAGAGATTATGAGAGCATCATATATGATTTTCTTACATTTTGTGGTTCTTCTAATATATATATATATATATATATATATATATATATATATATATATATATATATATATATATATATATATATATATATATAGGGAAAAGGTACAATGCGCTCGAGCTGACGATAAGTCCCCGTGAGGTCGAGCTGTGTGGGCCCTACCGTGATGCGTTTCGACCATCAACACTGTGCATTTGATGGGTCCCCTTTAAATTATGGGATGTCCTAAAAATCAGCCGTATACGGAACTCAGGTGGGCTATACCATTTAAAATTATTTGAAGACACCATTAAAACATATAAAAGCACTTGGTGGGGCCCACCTGAGTTTTGCATGCGCTTGAAACTTGGTCTGAACCCTCATTCAAGTGGGACACACGTAATGGATGGGTTGGATTTTCAAACCACATCTCGATGGGCCCTCAAAAATGGTTATAAATGTTTTAATGGTGCACGGCCCCTCTCCACTTCTATATGTGGTGTGGCCCACACAAGTCATGGATTGACTTATTTTCGAGACCTAGGCCCACAATGGAATGGTGCATCTGACTGATGGGGTAGATGTTCGAAACGCATCACGGTGGGGCCCACACAGCTCGACCTCATGGGGCGTTAAAATCAACTCGAGCGCATTGTACCTTTTCCTCTCTCTCTCTCTCTGTCGCTCTATATATATATATATATATATATATATATATATATATATATATATATATATATATATATATAGCGGAACGCTCACCTATGAACCAATTCATATGGTTTACATACGAACTTTTTTGAGAACTCACCATATCTGATGAGTCTTGAAAATCTGAACGGTCCACATGAAGCAGAACCTCATGAAACCTGCTGGTACCAATTTTTTACTTTGAACCAAAACTTCGGTGGGCAATGAAAAATGCAAACAGTTTCCTCCCTTGATTTGAATTTCTCTTTGCTATGGCCCTCCAGAATCTTAGATCAGGGTGAAAATTCACCCCCTGAGGTTTCATGGGATTCAGCGTCTTATGAACCGTTCGGATTCGACACCCATGACACATGTGCAAAGGTGCGCACGTGCGTAGGTGCGTAGGTGAGCATGCATATATATATATATATATAATTTGAATCCTTCATGGGAGAGGCCTGAGAGAGTGCTTTGACAAGACACTTGATTGTTATTAAGTGATGTAGAGCGGGTCATATACACTTTCATGTCCAAGATGAACCAGAGAAGAGCCGATCGAAGGTGGAAGTCATGAATATCGTCAAAACCTTAAAACAGGCATGTTTCGTAAAGTGGAATGAGTTACTCGATGTACCATAGTGATTTTGGGGTAGGACGAACTACTTTAGCCAACTAACCCAGCTATGTAGCTGGGTTGCCCATACCGAATCTGCGAGATTCCATCATATCGACAGTCAAATTCCATGTTTATTTATGTTTTTACTATTTTTAGTAAGTTTTAGTTTGATTATAACTCTTCATCCATTGGTCTTTAAGAGTTGTGTCCAACATGAAAAGTGTTTAGAAAAAAAGGAGAATAACGTGGTTAAGCCACATAGGACACATTATAAATAGAAAAATTACTATTTATAATAAGTTGCGAATTCTTGGAGTTTTAGTTGTAATTTGATTATGAAATTTATCCCATTGCTTAGTATACCTACTAAAAGGGTTGTGAACTCGTTTATTTAATTAATCTATCAAATTACGAATTTTATAGAATTTATTTCTACTTTTCTTGCTTTTTTCCTGGTGGATTTGAGAAGTCTTTGTGAGGAGTCCGGAGAAGCTCCGTGGATTCGGAGTTGTTATCCTTAAGGAAGATGGTGATCGACCTCATCACATTCATCCCTACCTCATTAAGGGATGGTATTTTAATTTGAATTAGGAAAATTATTATAATTTAATTACAATGAATAACTAAACTAAGTTGATTAATACCCTTTCATATAACCCTACCTAGCTACCATCTCAGCTTGCATCGAGAAATTAGCGGTTGAATCATGATTTTAACCAGAACTAATCTTAGGCCAATATAGGATTAGCAAAAACTTAAAATTGCTAAACTCTAAAACTCTTTGTTCTGATGCATAGTCTTAAGTGAACTAACTAAGGTGCCTAAAAAAGTTCTAAGTGCGCTAATTAAGGCATAAAAAAATCCAAGTAACTTTACCACCCGCTTTGCGCATCTGCACACCGTCCTTATGGTACTTGTCATGCCCTAGAATTTAGATACAGAGTGTGCACTCTCTGACCCAAGTTTTGGTACATGACTCGTACACCGAGTTTACCACCTATGTTCTAAGTTCTCGTTAACACCCACCATCTATACATATCAATCAACATTCATCACAAGTATTCAAAACTCCCATCTCTTTACATCTATAATATTTGTAAAATACTAATTATTGCATTAAGTCCACCCATTTGGGACCTCACGAAGCCATTTTCAAAACTATTAACTTAATAACTAATAAAATACTTTAAACCATCCACAACTTTAAATTTCTAAACAATAATAAATTCCTAAATATAAATGAAGAAAATAATATTAGTTCTACTCCAATGTGATATTTATTCAGCGCATTAAGTTCATCTTCTTCAAAATAGGGACACGGCCCTTGTGGATCATCCACTGATTCGATCTCTTATCCTAGTACTTGAATTACAGTTTTAGCTTCAACAAAATATGTATACTTTTTCCATCAATACAAGGTCAGCTAGTCATGCATAGTGAGTGAACCTATCATGGTTCGTGGACATCATAATTAAATATAGGAAATGCATGAATGTATGAATGCGTCAAGCGGGTTGATCCATCCACTTGTTTGAGTTGGATGTCCATTGACTTGCATCTACCCCTCCCGGTAGGTTTCCACCATCTTAATAAGCTTCCATATATTTTGGGCATCTAAGGATGGTCCCTTAAGTCACCTGATACCGTAGGTACCTACAGGTCTTCCAAGGCGTGTCCTATGAGTCAATGCAAGAGCGTTATGCATAACGTGAATGATATGATAATGATCGATGCCTCATATAATCAATTTATCCCATACATAATCATGTTTCAATGATAACATTTCATTATTAAACAGATTCAATAAAGCAATTGATAAAAGGAAGAATCATGGCAATCAAACAACTACTTTAATCACAATAGAGAGGAAATATGTTGGAATCACTCACCTGTACTTGGTTGATGTGAACTTCGAGATGTTACCCTAAATTCTATCAACTGACAATCTCTTAAATACATGGTACAATTAAATCATATTTCTATTTAAGAAACTTGTATAATTAGCCCACTTTTAGTTGATTAAGTCTTAATCTATGATTTATAGAGAAAATATAATCATTGGACTTGAATTCCTTTTTTACTTTCATCCTCAACATATGGTTTGTGGGTTTGTGGGTGATTACCCTTCAATGTGGGGCTGACTTGATTAAACCAAAGTGATTTAATCATTCCAATGTTTAAGATGATTAAGTGTCATTATTACTTTATATTACATAATTAAAATATTAAAAATTTTAAACAAATGAAATCTTTCAGTGAATTGTTGATCAATCGATCGATCAAAATTAATTAGAATTTCAGTCATCACTCTTTGGACACTTTTTGCTCCCTTCGATTGATTGAGACAGTCTTGTCGATCGATCGAACCGTACCATTAATCGATCAAACTCACCTGTTGATCAATCAGTCTCGGTTCGAATTTTAGAATTTGGTCTGTGGACATATTTCACCACCTTCGATCAATCAAACTACCCAGTTGATTCATTGACCTGATACTGTTACAGTTAGTATGGACAATCTGATTTTTACAACTTTTAGGATTTTCTCTATTCTTCCTACTTTTTATGCTTTACTGATTAAATCATATCTGAATTGTAACACCCCGTACTTTTCTGTACTTGGGTGTTACCATGGTAACTTGACCTAGTATAAATGCAATCCCAATTTAAGTAAACATTCATGCACTCTAGCCGGAACTAGACCGTTAGGGGTAATCTGCATCCATAAATTGGGCAGGACCTTCAAATCGTAGGATCAATGGTTAGTTTTCCACTTATATAGTCTTAGGGATATCTAAAGCTAGTGAAAAGTAAATTTGGAGCATCTGTGTTGTCGGATCACAAGAAATTGAGGATCAATGGTTAGATATAAGATCGATCATTATATTGGAACCTCTCATCATCTGTCTGGGGTTCTGATCATCTAAAGTGACCATTGGACTTCACCTAGATGCTTCACTTGACTCTTAGGACCGTCGATAATTGACTTGGAATGAGGCTAACTATCAGATTGATAATAATCAAGTATAAAACCCAATTATCACTGAGTATGGCCCACTTTAAGCCTTAGATCTACCTCATCCTTTGGGGTGGTCCTAATTAGAGTTGACGAAACATATGGAAGGAATAGATTAGCCGAAATCATTAATACTAGACCCTAGATTGATAGATCCGCCATTCGTTCGATCTATAACTAACATGAGTAGTCTAACACTTGAACACAAGGATTTAATTGTCTGATCTATAGGGATGTCGTGGAGGTTCATCTAAGTTAGACTGAGAACCCTTATAGCCTTTAACATCGAACTAGGAGGCTATTTGGCTGTCCGATCAACGAAGACTCATAATTAACGGATAAAATCTGCATGTTTGGCCCATCAAAACCTTGGACACGCCTGATCTTTGGCCAGGGGTCCTATTTGGACAAGGGGAATCTAATGGGCAGAGCGGATCAGATCAAACACGATTGTGGACCCCACTCTACGTGTTGCATGTGCACAGCCAATGCAGGCACCTACGCAGCAAAGGACCGATCAAACCCGGTCTGACCGTAAAATTCAAAAGAGGAGGGATTTCCCTCTTTTTTTGAATTTTCGTCCCCCAAAAGCAGATGGACGGGCAGAGCCCGTTCTCAATGAGTTTTGGCCCACCATCAGCAATCCTTTGGCTGATCCAAACCGTTCGTAATGTCCATGACATAGGTCTGACCAATCCCTGTAGATTCCACCAGTTGGATTGTATGCACGCGCACACCAATTCAGCCACTAATCAGGCTAACAAACACACTTAGTTCTAAAAATGGAAAGAAATCCATTTTCTTGCTTTTCTAGCTGGACGAATCCGTGTGAAGGACTCTCCCTTCATCTTAGCCATTCACCACCATGCAATCCTAGCCCTTCAAGATAGGTCTTTAGAAAAGGAAAAGGATGAGAGAGAGAGAATGACCGCAACTCCCAAGCTCGAACCCACCAGGCCGACTCCCCTTGAAGCTTCAAAACCTTGGTTTTACGAGCTCCATTACGTCCCTAAAGACCATCCCACGTAGTCAGATCGAAGCTAAAAGCAGTGGGAAGGGATCTGTCATGATCGTCGTCCTCCTTGCTCCGCGTCGCACCAGCTAAACTCGGAACCATTTCAGTCTGAGTTTGGAGGTCGGTCCTGCCTGGTCAATAGAAAAGAAGCAAGAAAGGAAGAAAAGAAGAAGAAGAAATACGAAAAATGAGAAGATTGAGGGGGAGAAGATGTTGCACTCCCGCCTGCTGCTACACCAGCTTGAGTCAGGCGGACTCATTCCAGGAGTCGTTGGAAGCAACAAAGGGAGAGAGTAAGAAAGGAAAGAGAGAAAGAGAAGTCAGAGAGAGAGAGAGAGGAAGAAAAGAAAGAAGGGAGAAAGAGAGAAATAGGGGAAGAAAGGGCAGAGAGAGAGGTTGTTGTTACTGGGCTGACTTAGTGTCTGAGTTCGGTCTGGAATGAGTCCAGACCGAGTTAGGTGCGGTCTGGACGAACTGGTAGCAAGGAAAGAAAATGAGAAAGAAAGGGAGAGAGGGAAAGGAGGAGTGGGGCTGCTGCCTGGTCGAAACCGAGTCGACTCACACATCACATTGGTCCTCATATACATCGCTTTGGGTCTCACACAAGGGCCACACTTTCATCGCATTGGGCCTCACTCATGGGCCACATATACATCACATTGGGTCGTATCATATGGGCCTTACACATTGCAATGGGCCTCGGCACATGGGCCATGAATACACCACATCAGGCTTCACAACCCATGGGCTTTAAATACACAATAAGTGGGCCCTACACATGGGCCTCAAATACATCACAATGAGCCACAACCCATGGGCCTAAAATACATCTCAATGAGCCACACCTATGGATCTCAAATACATTACATTGGGCCTCGCCCATGGGCCTCGAATACATTGTAAGTGGCCTCAAATCTATTTCACAGGTAGGCCACATTCCTAGGCCTAATACACATTACTATGGGCCACATCACAATGAGCTTCATCATATGGGCCGGAAATATATCTCAATGGGCTTTGCCCATAGGCCACGAATACATGGCTACACCAATTATGATAAGTCTTATACTACAACCACTCCACACGTCTCATAGTTAATGACTCATATTTGGTGTCGCATGGTTAAGGGCCAAGAGCCACGTTTCATCGTACCATTTACAGTTTAGCGATCACAGCATATAGAATCCAGGACCTTGATAGCATTAGCTTGGGTAACATAACCCTACATCACATTCGGTTAGTGTACAACTTAGTTATATGTGATTCAAATGGCGGTATCTATATCGATAAGCACAAACCTATGTTGTTGAATGGCCATCAATGCCACTTGATTTCATACGGTTAGGTGGCCTTATACGTATTTCACATTCATACAATTAGTTGACTACATATACTCCATATACTTCACCATTGCCTATGATTAGGTGGCTATATATACATCAAATACCTACATGATTAATGGACCAAACAGGTATATCACACCCTCACACTACTAGAGTCTACATATTTGTTATAAGTAAACATGTTTAAGGTTTAAACACAAGTCACATGATCTTATTACTTAGGGCCGTACTCTAACCAAAGTGCCAAGTGATCAAGGGCTGTCCACAATCAGCCCATTTAAGGGATTAATCATCATTACTTCAAAAATCACAATGCCAATTCGTCATATGTTCAACACATGAAGATTACAAACTCTAGTCGAAGAGGCCCAATGGTTGGCCCAAACAAGGCTACCACTGATGGGCCCACATAGCGTTCACTCAAAATGGGCCTTAACATTCTTGGGCCCACACATCAATGGAATTTACAATGAGTTCTACGTGGTGGAGCTCATGGGGCTTTCCCATGAGGTTAAGTCGTGTGTGACCCACTTAAGACTTAGGTCTGCTTTGATTCTAGTCCAAATCCTAAAATGATATGAGGAAGTGGATGGTCTGCATGGATTAAATAGGTACACCATAGTGGCCTTAGGTTGGATTCAATAGTTAAATCCTTATTCTCACAACCTTGTATTGTATGGTCCAATTCCGGTTGGATTGACTGATCTTTGGGACAATGCCCTAAAGGGGACCTGGTACATGGGCTAGATAGGTTGAATATCTAATACATCATCAGGATGGCCCATAACAAATTTTCAATGATGAGAATTCAATTTGCATTATTTCAGGATGTACGACTATCTAATCATTGGATGGGCCTGAGTCTTGGTAACATATCGTCAAAAGGGTTGATAAAATAGATGAATGACGATGATCTTAAATATATATCATGTCATAACCATGGTGGATTAAGTGGCTTAACACCTACATCAAAGTAAGCCATACCACACACAAGTTGAGAGGTTTACCCTCCATTAAATATTCATAATCATTTGTTGGGCCCACAAAGATGTGGTTCATAAATCCGGCCCATCCATTATGTGTGTCCCACCTGGTTGAGGGGTCAAACCAAGTTTTAGATACATCCAAATTTTAGGTGGACCTGAGAAGTGATTTTACAAGCTCGAACGGTTCAAGGAGATCAAAGTTACTTGGGTCCAAAGTGATGTATTTATTACATATACACAGTTGATCTATTTTTATTTTTATTTTTAGAGATCATTTTATAGCATCATCCAAAAATGAATCATATCCAAAGATTATCTGGACCTCACCACAAACAGTAGTGGAGATAATGATTTCACCATTAAACAATTTATAGGGCCCACCTTCATGTTTATTTTCCATCCAATCTGTCCATGAGGTCACAAAGACCTGAATTAAGGCGAAAAACAAATTTCATATTGCTCCAAAATTTCTGACCCAAAAAAAAAGAGAAGGGTTCCAATGGTACACGTTCAATCCCTCCTACTTTTGTAGTGTGGCCCACTTGATAGTTAGATCTATGTTATTTTTCTTCTCAAGCCTTAGGACAAGCACACCAAATGGATGGATGGTTTAGATATAACATATACCATATGATCAGACCATAAAATTGCTGATTTATTCAACTTCATCAATTTATTTTTATTTTTATTTTTTTATGGTGTGGGCCAGCTGACTTCCGTGTATGGCTGAAATTTGGGGCTGGCCCATTTTTAAACAAGACCCATCAAATGCATGGGACTGATGTTCAACACACATCATGGTGGGGCCTGTGTTGGGGTCCACCTCCTTCCAGCATCAGCAGCAGACGCTGCTGGCTGCAACAACGTCAGATTTTGTATTTTTTTTTTTTTTTTTGTTTTTCATATTTGGGCCCACAATAGGACGATCCAGTCCGACTAATGTGTGTGTCCCACATGGTGGATGGTTTAGTCCAAGTTTCAGATGCACCAAAATTTCAGGTGGGCCCCATGAGTACTTTTATATGTTTAAGCATGTCTTCACATGAGTTTTTGATGGTGTGGCTTACTAGAGAACTGGATTGGCGTCATTTTTTGGTTCAACGCCTAAAAGAATCTGAAAAATTGAATGGACGATGTGGATTTAATACATACATCATGGGTGGGGCCCGTTGTGGACCCACAACCCCCAATCCCTTTTCATCTAAGCGGCAGCAGGGACGCTGCTTGCTGCAGCGGCCTCTGGACGCAGGCAGCAACAGCGTCCACTTCTCTCTCTCTTTGGTTTTTTTTTTTTTTTTTTTGTTTTAAATTTAATTTAATTTAATTATTTAATTTAATGTGGTGTGTCACATGTGTGCATGTATGAGTATGTGGCCAGCCCAATGGGCCACACTTTGGATAGTTTAGATGGCCTACAAAATTCTGGTGGGGCCCACAGTCAATGGGTCCATATAAAGTCTATAATTATTATTATTTTTTATTATTCTCTCATGGATCCATACCATTAATCACATCATATCATCACCATTGTTGATCATCATTAACATCATTAAACACATCATACTCTCCTATGTATCCACACCATTGATTACATCATTATCATCAAATCATCACCACTAAAAATCATACAAATTCAATAGGAAAGAGAACAAACTAAGAGTGGAGTGGGTGTACTCACCTTGATGAGTTAGATGGATGGAATGGATGAAATTGATGGAATGGATGGTTGAGATGGATGGAAGGGATGGGGTTGATGGGGTTGATGGCCCACCAAGATCACTCCTCTCTCTCTCTCTCTCTCTCTCTCTCTCTCTCTCTCTCTCTCTCTTGTGGGAAATGGTGAAAATGATAAGGGATGGAGGGGTATTTGTAGAGAAATGGATAAAATTCTTGGTTAGGTTAGGCTCATGTAATTAATATTAGCTTAGGCATAGGCTAGGATTATGGTAATTAATTCATGCTTTGTAATTAATGGTGGATTAAAGGAGTATGGGATGACATGGTGTGATGATGTCATGTATAGTGTATGGAATGGAGAGGTGTTGACTTAAGGTGTACATGAGAGAGGGAGGGGTATGGGTGTGTGACATCACACACATGGGTAGAGATTTCCTCACCCATGTGTGGCATGTACATGTGTGTATCACATGTGCTGTGCACATGTGTGGAATGAAATACATGGCACCATGTGCACATGATACACTTATTATTCTTCACGGCGTATCTCACCAACGGAGCATCATACCGACGCACGGGTGGTACCTCCACGATCGTGGTGACGGGGCAGTCGATATGAGATAGGTTTCGAGGTCTTGGGGTTCCGGTCAATCAGGTATATACTATGAATGGCCAATCCAAGTCTAGCTAAGGGCATCGATCATCATGCACATATGCATGGAAAATGGTATGGAATGGATAGGGTCTTTACAAGTCCTATGATTGATTTTCTTGACTATCTGGACATACTCCCTTATGTTGCGATTGTCATTATATTTTACTTATGATGAGATCCTATTGATTAGTTTATTTTTAAGAATATAAGTATGATTATGAAATGCCTGGTTTAACATATTTAATTCCATGACTAGTAATCTATATCGACTTATGAATGATGAGTGCGCAATCTTGGAGGGTGTTCCTCACTGCGATAGCCATTGACGCTATCAAACCATAACAGTTGATGCAGGTATAGGGCGAGCCGATGCTATTCACTGAGTTGTTAGAGCAGATCAAGTAGCTGAGGAGCTAGGCGGGGTCCCTGCGGCGCATATTGATCTCCAACACTAGTTGATAGACTCCATTTTTAATTAATGAACTTTGTATTTGGGATTGTATAAGTCCTGTATGGGCGCTACATTTGAAATTTTGTGAAGATAAGAATGTTATTATTCAATATATTGTTTATTCTAGCTTTGTTGATGTTAACTCTGATTAATGATAAGCTGTTCAAATATACATTAGATTTTATGCGCCAACACTCGGGTTTTTGGGGAATGAGTCATATACTCGGGTCCTGAAAACACGGGGCGTTACATGAACCATCTAATGGCTCCCACATTCATAAAATAGGGATGGATTATTAGATCGTTTAGATCTAGACCGTCCATGATTTCAAACTTTAAATTAACACATGATTTATACATTTCCTTCCATCTATCCTTATGGCCCCAGTAAACAATGAGATCCTTCTTAAATTTTAGGTATCGCCATAGACCTGATCAATTCTTTATATAGACGGTTCAAATTAAATCTAACACACCTGATGGTCCACCATATGATTTAATACATGTATTTATGTCGATGATTAGATTTGATTGTTGTGGTCCATTCGATGATAAGATCAATCTGGAAATTAGGGCACTTATATATTTTGGCCTTAAGGATCATATGATCCATCTATATCTAATTCGGAATAAGCGAATTACACAAAACAAATCTAAACTAGATATTCCAGTTAGATCTAACCCTTCTTTAGAATCTTTTCAACATAGATCTTTTACAGATCAATGAGATGAATGGATGACTGATCCACACCGTCCGTTGCATAGATTTGACAAAAATAATTTGAATACACAAAAGAAAATAAAAAGGGACCCAAGAACTTATCGGATAAGCTTCCTAAGCTCTCCAGTCTCTCTCTCTCTCTCTCTCTCTCTATGTTTTTTTATCTTTTATTTTAGGTTTTTTGTGAGAGACCTATCTCGTATCCCTCATAAAGGAGAGAAGTCCCCGAATAAAGTTTTTCTTTCATTTATGGCCACTTATAGTGTAAATTATTTTGATAAAGCGATTGTTTTCAAATCATAAAAGAAATTTAAAAAAAAAAAAAAATTCAGTAAAAAATAAAAATAAAAACAACCCCGAATTATTTTGTATTTTAAAAATATCCAACTAAGTAAATCCCATTAAAAACAAAGTACCGGGAACACTAATTGGAAAAAAGTAAAATTTCTCTCAAAATTGCTAAGTCATATGTTGTGTCTGATGTAGAGCAGGTCGCGAACACTTTTGTCACGCCCCAAACTCGGAAACCGGGCTCACAAAATTCCCGATCTCCGACAACCTCCGTAGAACCCCATTCTCAACTCCCGGTGCTCATTCGCCAGGTTCCGATCCTAGAATGCTACGAGGAAGATTTCCAATATCAGTTTAATTCGTAATAAGTATAACCAAAGACATAACCCACAAACAATAACCAAAAACTCCATCACATTTCCACTATGATAAAAACACTTTATAAGTATAATGAGCATAAAGGGAAATATAATGATAATGGATAAAAGGCTCCAAGATGATTGGGTATGCGCTCCTGCCTCAGCACTGCTGCAGTCCAATATCACCTGCACGCAACGGTCATGCATAAGCTTATAGAAAGCTTAGAGGGTAGTAAAAGTGTGTGTGCAAGGTAGTAATACAGTCATGTAGTATCAGTGTAATGCGGAACATGCTGGTGAATCCATGAATACCGATAGCCGTACCAAGATTATGCGATGCAAGGCATGAATGATGTCGGTCGTACCAAGGGCATGCGATGCACGATGCAACTCAAGCATACAAATCCTCATCTAAGTCTACATATTAATATAACTCAACTCTTGAATATCACCGGAGTCTAGTACACTCCAAACTTATCACCCCATCGCGCACAATGGATAAGTGGAAGAGACCTCACTATCCGCTTGCCAATATCGGGCTCGACTCATCGATAGCAAACCCATTCCCCAAGCTGGTCAAACTTAGCCTAGCTTTGCCCCCTCCACTAGGGCGGGTAAGGCCGCACCCCCTTAGAACCAACCACGACACAGTGGAAAGCGTGACCTTCTGGTAATTGACACTCAACGCTCATGCACCCACTCGGTCTAAACGTTGGAGCAACCTCCTGGTACCATAAGGGTTTAGAGACTTTCATCTAGGGATATCTATAACACCCCATGTAGAACAAGATTTCCAATATCCAATCCTGCCAACCACGATATGCCTGTGGCAACTATGATGATTCAGGAGTGGTGGATGCTTCAGGATGTAGCAGAGTATGATTTTGAGTTCGGCCTGCAGTCTTCTATCGTTCAATTATCGAGCCTGTTGTTTCAACCCTCTCTTGTCGCAAGGGTGATCGAGGCTCAGCAGGTTGATGAGTCGTTGTAGAGTTATATGGCTAAGGCAGGAGCGCATGGCCGATTATCTAGGAACCTTTTGTTCATTATCATTATATTTTCCTTTATGCTCATTGTACTTATAAAGTTTTTAATCATACTGGATATGTGATGGAGTTTTTAGTTGTTGTTTGTGGGTAATGCCTTTAGTTATGCTTATTATAAATTAAGCTGATATTAGAAATCCTCCTCATAGCATCTCAGGATTGAAACTTGACGAATGGGCACCGGGAGCCGAGAATGGGGTTCTACGGAGGCTGTCGGCGTTAGATTTGGCGATCGGAAATTTCGTGAGCCCGATTTCTAAGTTTGGGGGGTGACAGGAGTTGGTATCAGAGCATAACCTAGGAATAACCGAAAACAACATTACATGTCTGCTATGAGTTAAGAATGACTAAGTCCCGAAGTTCGGATAGCCTAGCGATCTTCTATTATAGACCCTTAACGAGTGTGCCTTCGAGAGTTTTCAAAGTTGATTGACGCCTTCGCTCTTTCCTGTAGGACATGCTGATGAGGGTTGAATATTGCATATTAGACCCTGACTATTACCTGCTTTTACCAACATGATAATGCTTAACGGGATATTCTAATTGTGTTTTTGTTGCAGAATGTAATTAAGAGCGTTAATTGAAAAAGAGTATTAAAAGCGGGAATTTGATGCTCCAAAGTCATTAGAGCAAGGGACGAACTCCAGAGAACCAAGATCAACGGATTTACACAGCAGGGATCCGAGAAAATTAAGCCGTTCACATTAAAGAGGCCCAAAATTGGTCCAGAATACAAGATCACATGGTTTTCGCTATCCGATCAGTTCGAAACTTCATACATGTGATGAGAGCCATAAATTAACCGTACGTATTAAATTTCACCCATTGAAGATCTATGAAAGTGGCTCAACGGATGGATCAGCCCCTAGTATCATGATTTGCGGCCCGCCTGAGATCTGGATATGCTTCAAACTTGGGTTTAACCCATTAAATGAGGTGCTAAAATGAAAAGACGGAGCGGATTACGGATACAAGTATCCATCGGACCCACACATACATTGAATGTGCAACGTGCATAGATACACCGGACGTGCACCAAGAAACCCAAAAGTCGGTCAGCAGGCGCTACCGACTCTCCTTCTCAAACTCAAATATGGCAGTTGCTGTTTGCAATTTTTAAAACCGACCTACGGTTATCAGTTGTGGGTCGTATACATTGCTCAAACGAACAATCCAAGCCATTCATCAGATCCACATGAAGTCTAGTATCACTGCCTAGGTGGCAGATTTGCAAATGATCATCAGGAGTGAAATCCAACCATTCAATAACAGAACGAACGGTGAAGTAAGATATTCTGTGGGCCACGCCAAAACCAATATAAAACCACCTATCTCTTACTGATTTTTCGCCACGAGTTGAATGAACGGCGTGGATTTCTTAACAAATGCTGAAAATGGGCCCCACCATCATCGCAGTGGAAGAAATCCGCGTCCCTGTTTCGTAGCCGCACGCAGCCCGACTTTTGCGGGCTGTAGTATGATCTTGGTGTTGATCAGATGGAAGATTTGATCCATCCATTGTGTAGCTCATCTAAAAAGGCCCTGAAGAACGGTGTTTATTTGAAAACTGACCAAGGAAAGTGGGCCATTTGATGTTCGTTTTCTACTGCGAAAAAAAAAAAGAACTTTCGCAAGTGTCACAGACGTACGCACTGACTATGCTATGCATGGATTCCAAGATCGCTAACCGATCAGTCTATAAGAGAGAGAAAGAAAGAAGAGGCGAGGAGAGAGACAGATCCAGAACTTGAGAGATATCCAGAACCGGAGCAGATCCAGAGAAGAAGAAAGAGAAGAAAGGAAGAGAGAAAGGAGGATGTTTTTATTTTATCAATCTTATTTTTTTGTCTCCCTAATTGAATTTATGGATTGCTAATCTCTCAGCTAGGGCTGAGATGAAACCCCTAATTTGAATATCCATTGTTATATGTTGAATTTACTTTAATTAGATTGGTTTGTTTCTTTCTCTAGCGTGCTTGATTGGGTTAAATTCTATATTTCTCCATTTATGAACTTGACCAAAGTCTATATATGGATGTTGTCTGAATGCTTATTCTAGGTGCTTGTGTCTGATCATGAGCAGGTTTCCTATAGAGGAAGAAATAGGGTGCTTTAATGAATTATACATTCTATGTGCCCAACCAAGGACATGGGATGTGTTGTTCATTGCATTGCTTTAGGAGATTAGACATTCTGTATGCCCGACTAAGGACATAGATTGTGCTTTCTTTATATAAGTTGTATTAATCTAGATTATGGTGAATCAACAGATAAAACAAGGGATAGGATAATTACGGGTAGATTCGAAAGTCCTAGTGCTCTCTCTGATTGAATTTTCTTCCCTGTTCTCAATTATTTTTCATAGAATTGTGCTTAGTAATTCGCTCCATTATTTGTTGGATTAGTTAAGGAGAATTATAGATTTGAATTGTGACGACCAGTCCTCGTGGGAACGATCTCGTAATACATACTGTATCTACATCTGATTCGTATACTTGCGAGTTTAAAAATCATTTAAATCATGTTGGTTTAAATAAAACATCAAGTTTTTGGCGCCGTTGCCGAGGATTGTTTCGATTCAAATTGGATTTACGATTCTTTCTTATCATAATTCTTAGTCTTAAGATTTTACTAACTTTAGGAACTAACTTATTTCCTGTTCTGTAGGGTTCTGACATAACCTTCTAATTTGGTAACCTCTTTCTAAATTCTCTACTTTGTCTAATTTCTATTTTTAGAATTTGGATTTTGTTTCCTTTTTAGAAAGTCTTTTAATTTTCACTTTAGATCCTTGTTTCAAGTACCTTTCTATTTTCTAGTTTTGAAAATTTTTTAGGAACTAACTTGTTACTTCTAAGATTAGAAACTTTCCTTTTTAGCTTAAGATTTTTCTAGAATTATTTTAGGAAATTTAATATGTTTTTGTTCTGTTTACAGGAATTGAGGAAGGAAGCTGCTAAATAACATTGTCTTCAAAAGGAGGAGATCCTCAAATCTTCAGACATCCATCATCTCCTTTTCCGGGTTCTTCCTTCCAATTCTTGTTCACATAGTTTTATTTTTAGGAATTCATAAATTCTAGTTATAGTTATATTTTTCTTAGGTTGCATCTTAGTTTAGTTTTCGTTTCTTTTTACATTACAATAACATAGTTTATGCTAGGACGTAGATCTCTGAACATAGAACTAGCACCTGCTGATCTCGAAATAGAAAGAACATTTCATAGAAGAGAAAGGAACCTTTCAGTTGAAATGGCGAACGAGAATGAAGTTAAAGCGATTAGGGATTATTTAGCCCCTGTCCAGTTTAATGCACCTTCTTGCATAGTGTTGCCAGCTACAACGGCAACACACTTTGAACTAAAACTAGGGGTCATACAATTGTTACCGTCCTTTTATGGTTTAGACAAGGAGGACCCATATCATCATGTGAAAGAATTCCTAAACATTTGTTCTACCTTTAAGTTCCAAAAATTCTCAGACGATTTGATCCGCCTACGCCTTTTTCCTTTTTCTTTGAAGGATAAGGCGAAAGCATGGTTAAATTCTCTAGAAGTTAGGTTGATCACTACATGGGATCACCTGTCTAGGAAGTTCTTAAACAAGTTCTTCCCAGTTCACAAAACTAATGCTCTCCGTAGAGAAATCACTAATTTCACACAAAACGAGGGTGAGCACTTTCATGAATGTTGGGAAAGATGGAAGGACTTGATCCTAAAATGTCCACACCATGGCTTTGAGAAGTGGCAACAAGTTCAATACTTCTATGACGGTTTGAGAACCCAAAACCATCGCATGGTTGATGCCACCAGTGGAGGGTCATTCATGACCGAAAGTGATGTCGAAGCGTGGAACTTCTTTGAAACCTTATGTGAAAATTTTGAGCAATGAGACTATTCAAATAGAGGTGATAGAAGTCCCCAACCACAAAAGAGAGGTGGTATATATGAGATAGGAGTCACGCCAGATCTCTATGCCAAGATTGATGGCCTGATGAAGAAGGTTGATACTCTGATGTTGCATAATGGACCTCCACAAACAACTCAAGTCGAGGCATGTGCCATATGTTCTAGTCCTGCCCATCCTACACAGTCTTGTCCATCTGGTGTAGCATTCCCAGAACTTCTTTCTGAACAAGTACATGCAATGAACACGTTTCAAAGACTTGGGAATAATCCTTCCTCAGAAACTTACAACCCAGGTTGGGCTAGGCATTCAAATTTCTCTTGGGCAAAAGGACTACAACAAGGAGGATCATCTGGATATCCTCCCATGCAACCTTACCCTCAAGATGGCAATCAACAACTTCAACAGTTTCCGCAATATCAACAAGTCCCCTCACAATTACGGAAACCATCTTTTGAAGAAACACTCAATCTTTTTATGTAGAGTTCTCTCCAATTCCAAAAAGATACCCAACAAACCTTACTAGCCAACCAGCAAAGCTTACATGCAAATACGCAATCCATTGCCAAGCCGGAAGTACAATTGGGTCAACTAGCTACCGCATGGAATGAGAGAGAGAAAGGTAAGTTCCCTGGCCAACCTGTGGCTAATCTAAAGGGACAGTATGAGATTGGCTTTAATTCCATCTAAGAGAAATATCGTGAGCAAGCCAAATCGATCACTACCCTTAGGTCAGGCAAACAGATTGACAATAGAATAGAGATGCCTAGGGATGAATCAAATTCCAAAGCAGAAGATCAAGATGAAGCAGAGAGACATACTAATGCATCTAAAGTCCAAAAGCTCTCTGACTCTCCAAGAGCCACTAATGTGCCACCCTATGTGCCCAAAGCACCCTTTCCTCAACGTCTGGCACCAATAAAGAAAAGAAACAACTTTGATGAAATCTTGGATGTGTTTAAAAAAGTGCAAGTCAACATTCCGTTACTTGATGCCATCAAGCAAGTCCCGTACGCTAAGTTTCTTAAAGATTTATGCACTCAAAAGCGTAAGCAGAATGTTCATAAGAAAGTCTTCCTTGCAAAGCAACTCAGCTCCATGATCCAACATAACACTCCTCCTAAATTTAGGGATCCAGGAGCTCCCACCATTTCTTGCGTCATAGGAGATCATAAGATCGGGAAGGCATTGCTTGATTTAGGGGCGAGCGTCAATTTGTTACCATATTCGGTTTATGAGCAGCTAGGACTTAGTGAGTTGAAACCGACTAAAGTAACATTACAACTAGCTGATAGATCTGTCAAGGTGCCCCGGGGTGTTATTGAAGATATGCTAATCCAGGTTGATAAGTTTTATTTTCTAGTAGATTTCATCGTTATAGATACTCAGCCTGTCCGGAATCTGACTAGTCAGATCCCAGTCATCTTGGGTCATCCATTTTTTGCCACATCTAATGCTATTATAAATTGCAGGAATGGAGTTTTGAAGTTGTCCTTTGGTAACATGAATATTAAACTCAATGTCTTTAATGCTGGACAACAATCCGCAGATTTGGAAGACATATTTGAATCAAACATGATCGAGAGTCTAGTGCAGGACTCCTTCCTTAAATCTTTGAAGATCCACTTGAGACCTACTTAGAACAATATGGCATGGATTTTGACATAGATAGTCCCATCCACGAAGTCAATGCACTACTCGACTCTACTCCTATATTGGATACTGAAAGATGGAGAGCGAAAGTAGAACCTCTTCATCCCTCTGAGTCTAAACTGGGCCTATCTATTAAGAAGTCACTTGCACTTGACCTTAAACAATTACCTATAGATCTCGAGTATACATTGTTAGGTCCCTCTGAGACTCTACCTGACATCACAGTTTCTAACTCTGAGAAGGCAAGGGAGAGCAGGTTGCTTAATGTTCTTAGAACATATAAGGCAGCAATTGAGTGGAAGATAGCGAAAATACAGGGAGTATGCCCCACTGTATGTATGGATCATGCTGCGGAAATATCACTTGAATTACAAAGGAAGCGTGATCCTAATATGGAAGAAGTCGTTCGAACAGAAGTCTTTAAATTATTAGACGATAGAATCATTCACCTCATTTCAGATAGCACAGTTCATGGGAACTCACATTACTTGTCTGGGATTGGTTAATCAAGGTGTTGAGGTAATTTCTTTGGCGGACCCTGGTTATAAAGATTAGTTAATTCATGGTCCGTTCTTGTCTGGCTGAATACGTTAAACTTAGTGCTCCTGGGAGGCAACCCAGCCTTTTGTTTTATTGTATTACTTTTTCCTAGTTAGTTACTTCAATGTTTGTGGGTAACATTGCTGCAAACTCTCACGAGACTACAACTCGTCCACTAGGGGTAACTTAGGGGTTTAAAGGCTTGTTGCATATGCTAAATGCAATCGAGAGCACCTGCGAAAGTGGTATAGGTAGAATCTTTTATGATTTTATTTTTTATATTTTGCTAATTTCTCTCTTGTGCTGACTCGCTTTTACGTTGATATTTTTTGGAAAGCCTCTTGATTCTCCGTACAGGTACTATCTTTCCCTCACTCATCTTTTCTTTTCGTTGTCTCATATGCATCGCATGTTTATTTCTGTTACATTGAGGACAATGAGATTTTAGGTTGGGGGTGGGAGATTACCTAATCAATATTCTCTTGGTCTTGAACGGAAATTGTGAAAATTTTTAAAATTTTTCTGGAATTTCTGATGAATTCAAAGTGATTTTAACGGATAGTCGAGAATATGGGTAACTTATGACTCTTGGATTCGGCCATCTGCTTGATTTCACAGTCAATTTTGAATGGATAATCCATGATTAGAAGTTGTAAACATTGATTGAGCCATGATTTCACATATCAGATCTCGCTTACACATTAAGTTTTCGGTTCGATATTAAATGGTAACTTGGTGATCATTAAGCATGAAAGGAACTAGCCTGAAAAATTTGTTAGCATCAGTTTATAAAGAAGAAGTGAAAAGGTGAGTCGAATAATCTTCACCATAGGTTTGCTCCCTATAGATGAAGATTCGATCTTCCATGGTTTACATTCAGAAAGAGTTAGGTATACAACCTTTACCATAGGTTTACTCCCTATAGGTGAAGATTTGATTCCATTCCTTAACGTTACTATTCATAAACAAATCAAAGGCTGATAGAATGAAAAAGGCAAGTGTTAGTTTCAGTTGTCATGAATTTCGTTGTTAAATACCAATGATATCATGAAATTGACAATTGGATCTCTTAATGTTTGTAAGTTGAGATTACACTTCACATTCATGGAGCTCGATGTTCAGAATTGTTCTAATTAATGGATTAATAGTTTGAACTTAATTATGAAATTTGATGTGAAGCTTGATTCCAGGAGAAAATTTCACTCACCATTCATGAATTTTCGACTCTCAACTATTTGTTCACAAATCATTCGGGTTTACAGTTGTCGTATATTTCTAAAAAAAATATTTTTCGCATATTTTGCTCGGGACTAGCAAAATGCTGGTTGGGGGTTGTGATGAGGGTCGAATATTGCATATTAGACCTCGACTATTACCTGCTTTTACCAATATGATAATGCTTAACAGGATATTTTAATTGTGTTTTTGTTGCAGAGTGTACTTAAGAGCGTTAATTGAAAAAGAGTATTAAAAGCGGGAATTTGATGCACCAAAGTCATCAGAGCAAGGGACAGACTCCAGAGAACCAAGATCAATGGATTTACATGGCAGAGATCCGAGAAAATCAAGCCGTTCACGTTAAAGAGGCCCTAAATTGGTCCAGAATGCAAGATCACATGGTTTTCACTATCTAATCAGTTCGAAACTTAATACATGTAATGAGGGCCATAAATTAACCATACATATTAAATTTCAGCCATTGAAGATCTAGGAAAGTGGCCCAACGGATGGATCAGCCCCTAGTATCATGATTTGCGGCCCACCTGAGATCTGGATATGCTTCAAACTTGGGTTTAACCCATTAAATGAGGTGCTAAAATGAAAGGACGGAGCAAATTACGAATACAAGTATCCGTCGGACCCACACATACATTGAATGTGCAACGTGCATAGATGCACCGGACGTGCACCAAGAAACCTAAAAGTCGGTCAGCAGGCACTAACTGACTCTCCTTCTCAAACTCAAATACGGCAGTTGCCATTTGTGATTTTTGAAACCGACCTACGGTCATCAATTGTGGGCCGCATACATTGCTCAAACGGACAATCCAAGCCGTTCATCAGATCCACATGAAGTCTAGTATCACTGCCTAGGTGGCAGATTTGCAAATGATCATCAGGAGTGAAATCCAACCATTCAATAATAGAACGAACGGTGAAGCAAGATATTCTGTGGGCCACGCCAAAACCAATATAAAACCACCTATCTCTTACTGATTTTTCGCCACGAGTTGAATGAACTACGTGGATTTCTTAACAAATGCTGAAAATGGGCCCCACCATCATCCCAGCGGAAGAAATCCACGTCCCTGTTTCGCAGCCGCACGCAGCCCGACTTTTGCGGGCTGTGGTATGATCTCAGTGTTGATCAGATGGAAGATCTGATTCGTCCATTATGTAGCTCGTCTAAAAAGGCCCTGAAGAACGGTGTTTATTTGAAAACTGACCAAGGAAAGTGGGCCATTTGATGTTCGTTTTCTGCTGCGAAAAAAAAAAAACTTTCGCACGCTGCTGCGTACGCAGCTGACTATGCACTGATTCCAGCACTGCCAACCAACTGGGGCAGTCTATAAGAGAGAGAAAGAAAGAAGAGGCGAGGAGAGAGACAGATCCAGAACTTGAGAGATATCCAAAACCGGAGCAGATCCAGAGAAGAAGAAAGAGAAGAAAGGAAGAGAGAAAGGAGGATGTTTTTATTTTATCAATCTTATTTTTTTGTAAATTGAATTTATGGATTACTAATCTCTCAGCTAGGGCTGAGATGAAACTCCTAATTTGAATATCCATTGTTATATGTTGAATTTACTTTAATTAGATTGGTTTGTTTCTTTCTCTACCGTGCTTGATTGGGTTAAATTTTGTACTTCTCCATCTATGAACTTGACCAGAGTCTATATATGGATGTTGTCTGGATGCTTATTCTAGGTGCTTGTGTCTGATCATGAACAGGTTTCCTATAGAGGAAGAAACAGGGTGCTTTAATGAATTATACATTCTATGTACCCGACCAAGGACATGGGATATGTTGTTCATTGCATTGCTTTAGGAGATTAGACATTCTGTATGCCCGACTAAGGACACAGATTGTGCTTTCTTTATATAAGTTGTATCAATCTAGATTAGGGTGAATCAACAGATAAAACAAGGGATAGAATAATTAGGGGTGGATTCGAAAGTCCTAGTGCTCTCTCTGATTGAATTTTCTTCCCTGTTCTCAATTATTTTTCATAGAATTGTGCTTAGTAATTCACTCCATTATTTGTTGGATTAGTTAAGGAGAATCATAGATTTGAATTGTGACGACCAGTCCTCGTGGGAACGATCTCGTAATACATACTGTATCTACATCTGATTCGTATACTTACGAGTTTAAAAATCATTTAAATCATGTTGGTTTAAATAAAACATCACATGCCGCGCAAGAGAGTGACCCAATCGACTCCCGTACCACCACTTGAGACTCCCGCACCACCACCTGAGACTCTAGCTCCACCACCTGAGACTCCCACACTACCACCTACGATCCCCGCTTTACCACCAGAGATTTCTACTGCCCAGCCTATGAATGCAGCTCCTCCATTAGAGACCGGTGTAGATCCGACGGTATCCGTGAGTGCCTCCCAGTTACAGCAGATGTTGTAGGCTGTGAAGGCTACGCTTCAGGGACCGGGTAGGCACCAAGTCGTTTCACCAGCCCAGGCAGAGCAAGAGCGTACAAGCGCCCTTCTTCGAGAGTTTCGACTACTTGATCCCCCGCGTTTCCAGGGCAAGCCAGACCCGACGACAGTTGAGAGATGACTCTTCGATGTGGAGAAGATATTTGATACGATAGGATGCACGACCGAGCGGCGAGTCCAATTAGTTGTATTTCTTCTCCATGGTGAGGCTGAGCATTGGTGGACATCAGTCTTCCTAGTAGCAGGCACCAATTTTGTGTGGACCTGGAAGGATTTTGTGGATCGGTTTGACTGACAGTATTTCCCTGATCACATCCAACTACAATGAGCATTAGAGTTCGAGGCCTTAGTGCAGGGTGATATGACAGTGGCTCAATACGCAGCTCGCTTTGTAGTATTGTCCAGATTTACGCCGTACCTGGTAGATGATGAGGGGCGGAGAGTCCACCGATTTAAGGATGGCTTGCATTACAATCTTTGAGGCTGTGTCATTGAGCATGAGCTCCTGACTTTTGAGGGGGTGGTACGGAAGGCTCAAATTTATGAGGCTGAGTGGGTCGGTTCTCAGTCTGATCGCGGCAGAAGAGAGACTAGAAGAGGTAGGCTCCTCCGGTGACTCGCAGCAGTGTTGCCCAGCCTTTCGAGTGCCAGCACCACCTCTAAGGTAGTTCACCGGCACGTGTTTTAGGTGTGGTGCGATGGGGCACCGTATGTGGAAGTGTCCCCGCCCCCAGTAGCAGCAGCAGCAGCCGAGAAGTCCACAACAACCTCCACCGCAGCAACAGCAGAGACTCGCACAGAAGCAGTGATAGCAGCCCCCACCACCGAGGCCACCTCAGTAACAGCATTAACACCAGCCTCCGAGACCGTAGTAGCAGAGGCAGCAGTTTCGACCGCCTCAGCGACAGCAGTAGTAGCACACTCAGAGGGGACAGACACCTCCCCAGCCGGCTCAGGCTAGGTTCTACGCGGCTCAATAGGATCTGTAGTCATCTGAAAGAGCGTTGAGGGTATATTCCAGTCTCTGCATGCATCGTTTAGGTTTTATTTGATTTCGGTGCTTCGCACTCATTTATATCTGAGAGATTCTGTTGTTCGACTGGATTGCCCACAAAGTCTGCTCGAGAGGAGTTGACTGTATCGACGCCCTTGGAAAAGACTACAATATTAGGCCGCTTCTGTTCGTCTTGCCCCGTACTAGTGGGAGAGATTTTCTTACCCACCGACTTGTACGTACTGCCGATGTCAGATTTCAACGTTATCTTAAGATGGATTGGCTTGCCAAGTACCACGCTATATTGGACTGTTCTACGAGGACAGTCACTTTCTGTATACCAGGTTTGCCTCAGTTTCAGTTCGTTGTAGAGCTCAGGGGAGAGCCATTGTCTT
Organism: Magnolia changhungtana; assembly: GCA_030180095.1. Classification (NCBI taxonomy): domain Eukaryota; kingdom Viridiplantae; phylum Streptophyta; class Magnoliopsida; order Magnoliales; family Magnoliaceae; genus Magnolia; species Magnolia changhungtana. The sequence goes on from JASAUF010000292.1 coordinate 274,602, forward strand.
ACTTGATGTCATGCACCATTGAGGAGCCTGTTGCCGCTTGTATTAATCAGTTGCCGATTGCTTGCAATTTTTCGGTTGTGTTTCAGGAGATTCCGGGATTACCGCCTCGCCGACTCATCGAATTTCAAATTGATCTCGTGCCTGATACCGTGCCTATTTCAAAGGCCCCGTACCGTATGGCACCGTTGGAGTTGAGGAAACTGCAGAAGCAGTTGGACGAGTTGCGCGAGTTGGGCTTTATCCGTCTGAACAGTTTACCGTGGAGAGCACCGGTACTCTTCATGGAGAAGAAAGATGGCTCGTTGAGGCTCTGCGTAGATTACCGCGAGCTCAACAAAGTTACGATCAAGAACAAGTACCCGCTCCCGAAGATCGATGATTTGTTTGATCAGCTGCAGGGTGCACAGTTCTTTTTAAAGATTAACTTACGTTCCGGTTATCATCAGATTCGGGTCCGAGAGGAGGACATTCCGAATACGGCTTTCAAGACGCGTTATGTACATTTTGAGTTCCACGTCATGTCCTTCGGACTGACCAATGCGCCCACGGTATTCATGCAGTTGATGAACAAGGTCTTCCGCACTTATCTCGATCAGTTTGTTGTAGTCTTCATCGACGACATTCTGATCTATTCGAGAACCCGTGAGGAGCACGAGCAGCATCTGGAGATTATGTTGCAGACCCTCTACGCACACCAGCTGTATGCGAAGCTGGAGAAGCGCGGGTTTTAAGAGGAGGAGGTGAAATTCCTTGGTCACATGGTGATGAGGGAGGGCGTCGCAGTGGACCCTTTGAAGGTTGAGGTAATGCGTTAGTGGGGTCATCCCATGACCGCATCCAAGATTCACAATTTCCTTAGTTTGGCATGCTACTACTGGCGTTTCATTGAGGGCTTCTCTTATATTGCAGCCCCGCTAACCAGGTTGACTCGGAAGGGAGTAGAGTTTATTTGGTGCGACGCCTGCGAGCGAGCATTTATAAAGTTGAAGGACCGCCTCACATCCACTCCTGTCCTCACTCTTCCCTTTGGGAGTGATGGATTTATTGTATTTACTAGTGCCTCGTATATTACTTTGGGTGTTGTCCTGATGCAACACGGGAGACCAGTGGCCTTCGCGTCTCGCCAGCTAAAGATCCATGAGATGAACTACCTCACGCATGATTTGGAGTTGGCTGCAGTTGTCTTCGTACTGAAGGTGTGGAGCCACTATCCCTATGGGGTTAAGTTCGAGGTTTTCTTTGACCACAAGTGCTTGAAGTACCTCTTCTCGCAGTCTGAGTTAAATATGAGGCAGAGGCGCTGGATGGAACTCCTGAAGGACTATGACTTCGATCTTCAGTACTACTCGGGCAACGCAAACGTGGTGGCGGATGCCCTCAGCCGTTAGCCACAAGTCTCAGTGGCACATATGATAATTCAGGAGTGGTGGATGCTTGAGGATGTAGTAGAGTATGATTTTGAGTTCGGCCTACAGTCTTATATCGTGCAGTTATCGAGCTATCGATTCAACCCTCTATTGTAGCAAGGGTGATCGAGGCTCAGCAGGTTGATGAGTCGTTGCAGCGTTATATGACTGAGGCGGCATCTGAGAGTCAGTCAGATTGGTAAATTGGTACAGACGGTGGACTTCGCTTCAGAGGCCGATTATGTATCCTAGATATTCCTGAGTTACGCAGAGATCTTATGACCGAGGCACATCGATCGCGATTTTCTATCCATCCTGGCTCAACGAATATGTACCGTGACACGAAGCGACAGTATTTTTGGGCGGGTATGAAGCGCTAGATCGCCAGTTTTGTGGCCGAGTGTGACACGTGCCAGCGTGTCAACGCCGATCATCAGAGACCCTCTGGTCATTGCATTCGTTGAGCGTTCTAATGTGGAAGTGAGAGCACATGTCGACAAATTTCATTATGGGTTTGCCAAGGACTCAGCGCGGTCATGACATCATCAGGTTGTGACGAAGTCGGTGCATTTTCTTCCGATTCGTTAGACTTGGCCTTTGGACCAGCTTGCGAGGTTATTCATCGAGGAGATTGTGAGATTACATGGCGTTCCAGTCTCGATCGTTTCTAACTGAGACCCGAGATTTACATCTCAGTTTTGGGGAAGCTTCCAGAGAGTGATGAGGACTGATTTACAGCTCAGCACCGCGTACCATCCGCAGACCAATGGCCAGACCAAGAGGGTCAATCAGATTCTTGAGGATATGCTTCAGGCCTACACGATTGATTTCGGGGGCAGCTGGGATGAGCATCTGCGATTGGCTGAGTTCGCGTACAACAACAACTATCAAGCAACCATCGACATGGCTCCTTTTGAGGCACTATATGGTAGACCGTGCAGATCACTGAGTTGTTGGACCGAGGTTGGAGAGCACTGTCTCCTAGGTCCCGAGCTTGTGCAGGAGACGTCAGAGACTATCAATATTATCAGGCAGAGGATGCGCACAGCTCAGAGCTGGCAGAAGAGTTTTACTAATTGTTGGCGTCGTCCCTTGGAGTTTGATGTGGGGGATCATGTGTATCTCAAGGTCTCGCCCATGAAGGGCGTATTTCAATTTAGAGAGAAGGGCAAGCTTGTCCCGAGATTCAGAAGACCTTTTGAGATCACTGGGTGCATTGGCACCATGGTCTATCGGCTTACCTTGTCATCTCAATTATCTGGTGTCTACAACGTTTTCCATGTCTCCATGTTGAGGAAGTGTAAGTCAAACATCGTTCCTGTTATTAATTGACAGCCGTTAGCGGTTCATGAGGACGCTTCCTATATTGAGTAGCTAGTCCGTATCCTTGATCGGAAAGAGCAGGTCCTCCGGACCAAGGTCATTCCATTGGTGAAGATTCAGTGGGGTCACCATTCTTTTGAGGAGGCTTCTTGGGAGCGCGAGGCCTAGATTCGAGAGAGTTATCTCCATCTCTTTGATGATTGATCATGTGTTGTATTTTGTATGCTATCTCTGATTTTATATAGTGATGTTATGTTTCTTCTCCCTCATGAGTTATGACTAGTTGCGATGATTATGTAAATTTTAATGACAAAATTTCTATTAGGTGGGGATTGTTGTAAGCCCCGTATCCTAGACCATACCGTTCTGTAGGCTTCCGCAATCTTTCCGGTCTAATTTCGACAACCTTCAACCATTAACCAGTATTTACGTGCGACCCTAAGTCACATGCCGTCAACCTGAGTCGACTCAATTCAAGACTTGTATCCTAGCGACCGCGCCGTCGCCGCGGTTCCGATGTCATGACTCGCGCGCTGATCCGATAATCTAGTCATGAGATGTGGGCCAGTGTTGGTACGAGGAAAATTCTGCACATGCAAATTCTAAGAGAATCTCTACGACTTGTCACATCAATCTATCAACCAATCAATCCCATCATGTCAAGTACACATCACCTCTCACCCTTCCCCAAGCAACCCCTAAAGTCAAAAGTTTCTTATAAGCCCATACCCCTTCTTACACAATCTACCACAAAAGTCAAAAAGCTTCTTACACATCCATCACTCACCACAGCCATCACCCATCTCTCACTTTCTCTCTTTACAACCCTCTCTCTCTTTCTCTCATTTTCATTTCTCAAACTCTCTTTCACAAGCAAGAAAACACCACATGTCCAAGCTCTTTCTCCTCTAAGAGAGCTTTGTGTATGGCCTACTTCCTACCCCCTCATCTTGCATCTCAACCATCCAAACCTCATCTCCTCCATTAGGATCGAAGTTAAGGAGCAAAGGAAGTCTAGGGAGCAAGAAGGAATGGTGGGTGATCTTAGATCTCCACTTATCTATTTATTTTGTGATTTAAGGGCCCACTTGTGGTGGAACCCACCTTGATGTAGGCTTTGTATAAAAGAGGAGCTCATAGTGGTGGGGCCCCTCAATCTTCGCCGATGTCTCTCTCTCTCTCTCTATGATTATGGCCCACCTATAATGTGTCCATGCCTTCTACCGGTGGACCCCATCCATGTGGGACACACCATGATGTTTATATGCCATCCCAACCGTCCATAGGGGGGCCCACCTTGATGTGGCTAACCGTGGGATGTGGCTACCAATGAAGTGTGATTTGACGTGGGCCCCAACACCATACCTCATGTGGTAGACTGAGTGAGCGATACCTCGTTTCAACGCTGGGACCCATCCAGACCATAGCTCAAGTGGCAGACCAAGTGAAAGATGCCTCGTTTCAACACTTGAGGTCTTTGTACTGATCCCTGTGGAGGTGGCTAACATGGAGTATGTGTGTTGACATGGGTGTGGACCGACGTGGGCGTGTGCTGACGGTGGGGTCTATGGGACCCATCCACGCTGTCCATCCTTTTAGACAGGCCACACCATGGTGTGTGTGCTTTATCCAAACCGTCCGCCACCCAAGGATGGTGGGGCCCACGTCCGTGTGGGGCCCTCCCTGACACACCCAGATCCATATCTCAACTGGCAGACGGAGTGAAAGATACCTCCTTTCAACGCAGAGGTCTTGGCATTGATAGCCTATGCAGGTGGTGGCAGGGAGGTGTGTGTGACGATGGGGTCCATGGGAGCCACCCACGACGTCCATCCAGTTTGGTGGCCCACACCACCGTGTATATCCAAGCCGTCCACCGTCCTTGAATGGTGGGACCCACCCCACGTGTGGGGACACCATGATACATGTGTATGTCCAGGTCATCCAGGGCCTGGACATTGTGTATATGATATATAATATTAATATATTATATTGTATTATATTATATAACATATAATATATATGTTATATTATATATTATATTACAATATAATATTATGTATATATATTACAGATATATGAGGGTGGGCCCTACATGGGACCCACCTCTGCCCTCTCCTTAATGTGTAAAGCTGCACTAGCAGCAGATATATATGAATATATTAAAATATATTATATTATATATACTTTGTATATATTTAAGGGTGGGCCAGCAGCAGCTGCATGTACACGGCAGCTATATTACTGCTATGCACGGCAGCAAGTGGACCCCACCGCCAGCTGCTGTACACGGCGGCAAGTTCCATGGGTCCCACATATTCCATTCATGCCGTCTGTCTATGGACCCACCAGGATGCATGTGTTGTATCTATACCGTCCAACCATTCGTGAGATCATTTCATGGCATGGGGTAAATGAATGAGACCCAAAATTCAAGTGGACCCCACCATTTGCAATAATAATGGGGTATAGTGACATCCACCGTTTAAAACTTCGTAGGAGCCACAGTGGTTCCCATCTAAGCTGATAGTTGGTTTTCACTTCATCTATTTCTATGCTAATTACGAATGGGTTGGATCTCAAATACATAAGCATGGGCCCAATTTGACATACATGCGGCCCATTGGTGTGGCTAAATTATTATTCATGAGGCCCATTGATTTGGCCCATTTGAATTAGCCCATCTGAATCAGCCCATTTGATCCGGCCCACTTGGTCGGCCTATTTGAATCGGCCCATTTAATCGGCCCATTTGATTCAGCCCATTTGAATCGGCCCAATTGATCGGCCCATTTGATTCGGCCCATTCGATCGGCCCGATGCGATGTATGTGAGGTCCATGAGCGAGGCCCAATATAATGTATGTATGTGGCCATTACATTATTTATGAATTCCTTATGTGGGCCACTCCTTGGGAGTAATGTTGGTTTGACGTCCACATTGATGGGCAATGATAGTTAGACGTCCTCATTATGACCTTCCCTTAGACCTTGTTAGGCCCATTCTCTTCATGGGTTAACCCAAATAAGTGGGCTCCATTCGTTGTAGACAAATGACTTCATAGCCATGGCCAACGCCAATTATCGACCCTGATTATCGGTGCCGATTACCGATGCTGATTATCGGTGCTGGATGTCGAAGCCGACGCCGGTTATCGATACCGATTATGAGTATATGACAACATAACATCATAATACATGCCCATACGCATCATCTGCATGCTTGTGATGAGATGAGTGATTGATCATAGTACAGGCCTTTGGGCAGATTGTTATGGGACTCCCTGGTAAAGGGAGATGCCCACATGAGCGCACGGTACGCGCATGATTGCCTATATGACTGGATTACATAATTCATACATCTCGCATTGTGTGACCTGTATACTGTACGCCCTAGCGACATCAGGACCATAGTCACCACATACATATCGTGGTTGGCAGGATTGGATACTGAAAATCTTGTTCTACATGGGGTGCTATAGATATTCTTAGGTGAAAGTTCCTAAACCCTTATCGTACCAGGAAGTTGCTCCAACGTCTAGACTAAGTGAGTGCATGAGCGCTGAGTGCCGATTACCAGAAGGCCGCGCTTTTCCACTGTGTCGTGGTCGGTTGGAAGGGGGTGCGGCCATACCCGCCCGAGTGGAGGGGGCAAAGCTAGGCTGAGTTTGACCAGCTCGGGGAATGGTTCCGCTATCGACGAGCCGAACCCAATATTGGCAGGCAGATAGTGAGGTCTCTTCCACTTACCTCATTGCGCACGATGGGGCGACAATCTGGTTTGGAGTGTATTAGACCCCGATGATATTCCAGAGTTCAGCTATATCGATATGTGGACTTAGATGAAGATTTTTATACTTGAATTGCAACTTGCATCGCATGACCTTGGTACGGCCGACATCATTCATGCCTTGCATCGCATAGCCTTGGTACGGCTAACGGTATTCATGGATTTACCAGCATGTTCCTCATTACTTTAATACTGCATGACTGTATTACTACCTTGCGCACACACTTTCACCACCCTTTAAGCTTTCCATAAGCTTATACACGATCGTTGCATGCAGGTGACGTTGGACCGCAGTGGCACTGAGGCAAGAGCACATAGCCGATCATCTTAAAGCCTTTTGTCCATTATCATTGTATTTCCCTTTATGCTCATTGTACTTATAAAGTTTTTTATCATAGTGAAAATGTAATGGAGTTTTTGGTTGTTGTTTGTGGGTTATGCCTTTGGTTATGCTTATTACAAATCAAACTGATATTGGAAATCCTCCTTATAGCATCCCAAGATTGGAACCTGGCGAATGGGCGCCAGGAGCCAAGAATGGGATTCTAAGGAGGCTGTCGGCGCCGGATTCGGTGATCGAAAATTTTGTGAGCCCGGTTTCTGAGTTTGGGGCGTGACAACTTTCATGTCCAAGATGGACTAGAGAATGCACGATCGGAGGCGGAAGTCATCAAGACCGTCAAAACCTTAAAACAGGCATATCTCACAAACTGGAATGAGTTACTCGATATACCATATATGATTTTCGGGTAGGATGAGCTACTTTAGCTAAGTAGCGAGGATATATCAGGTTGCCCATGCTGAATTTGCGAGATTCCATCAAATTGACGGTCGAATTTCCTATTTGTTTTCATTTTTACTATTTTTAGTAAGTTTTGGTTTGATTATAACTCTTCATCCGACACGTATTATAAATAGTAAATTTACTATTTATAGTAAGTTACAAATATTTAGGGAGTTTGAGTTGGAGTTTGATTCTCAAACTTCTTCTAAGGTTTGGTATCCCTATTTAAAGGGTTGTAAATTCATTTTTAATTATCTATCAATCAAATTACAAATTTTATTGAATTTATTTCTATTTTTCTCTTTCTTTTTTCTTGTGGATTCGAGAAGTCTCTGTGAGGAGTCCAGAGAAGTTTTGTGGATTCGGAACAGTTATTCCCATGAGGAAGACGGTGCTCGATCTCATGTCCTTCCCTGTGACATTGGTATAAGAGCGATGACTTCCCTTGGGCCAATGACTAACAACGAAGGTATGAACCAAAATCTGGTGAACCATGATTTATGGATTTGTTATCTTTTGGAAAGAATGAAAGTTTTCCATCAGGAGACTCAGTTGACCATGCAAAGGCTGCAGGCAACCCTTAACCGTATTGACGATGTGCTAATTCCACTCCGAGCTCAAAGCGATGCTCAACCGCTTGTGGTCGCTGTATGACACAACCCCGATTCCTTCATAGCACCATCAGATAATGGTAAATTGCAGGCCACCACTTTGATCGTGAGGAAGCCGTTATACATGCTAAAGGTAGAAATAGATTTACAGCAAGATAACATCTTTCAAACGAGGTGTACTGTAAGCCAAAAAGTCTGTAATGTGATCATCGTTGTCAGGAGCAATGAGAATCTCGTGTCGAAAATAATGGTAGAAAAGATGCAACTGAAAACAGAATAACATCTATCTCCATACACGATTGGATGGATCAAGGAGGTCAACAAAACAGATGTAACCGAACAATGCACTATCTTGTTTTCAATTGGTAAAAATTATAAGGATCTAAGTATTTTGTGAGGTAGTCGACGTGGAAGCTTGTCATATGTTACTTGATTGATCATGGAAAAATAATATTGACTCCACGCATAGAGGTCGGGATAACATATTTATATTTACTAAAGACGGTAGAAAGATTGGCCTTGTCCCTATGGCAACGGAGAACCAACCCAAGACTTCTAAAGTCGAGGAACTATCTCTCATACCCAAACATGATTTCATTAAACAATATGAGGAAACAAGAGATATAAATGCATTAGTTGAAAAGAAAAAATATATGGAGCCTGTGAACATCCCATAAGATTTGAAACCAATGTTACAGGAGTTCAAGGCGATTGTGCTCAATGAAGTTCCTAATAAATTGCCTCCCATACGAGATATACAAAACTATATTGATCTTGTCTCAGGGAAAAGTCTGCCTAATTGCCCACATTATCAGGAAGAATATGAGATTCTACAAGGGCAAGTGAAGGAACTGATCCATACTACCAAAGTCAAGGAGCATATGAGTACATGTATTGTGTCAACTCAAGAGCCTAATGTCAAGTACAAGAGAATGGTTAATAAACATTGGCATCAGAAATTATCTGAGAATCATGAGCCAAGTCCCTTTAGTAACTCAAGAATGAGTTTTATTATTTATTTATTTATTTATTATTTATTATTATTTTTAAAGTGGAGGGGTCTGATGTAGAACGTGTCATAGATACATTCCTAGCATTGTTGGGCCAAAAGAAGGTGGGCCGTAACTTTTGATCCAGATATCGTTATAACACACCTAACCGAATATCAAGAACCGAAGCAGGACGAGAACTCAAGAATAAGTTCTTTTGAAGTGAAGGGGATTAATGTAGAGTAGGTCGTGGACACTTTCATATCCAAGATGGACCAGAGAAGGCCCGATCAGAGGCGAAAGTCATTAAGACTATCAGAACCTTAAAACAGGCATATCTTACAAACCGGAATAAGTTACTCGACATACCATCTATGATTTTGGGGTAGGACAAGCTACTTTAGCCAACCAATCTAGATGTGGTAGGTTTCCCATATTGAATTTGCGAGATTTCATCAGATCAAAGGTCAAATTTCCTGTTTATTTTCTGTTTTACTATTTTTAGTAAGTTTTGGTTTGATTGTAACTCTTCATCCATTGCGCTTTAGGAGTTGTGTCCAACATGAAAAGTTCTTAGAATAATTAAGAGAATAATGTGGTCAAGCCAAATAGGACACTATAAATAGTAAATTTACTATTTACGGTAAGTTACGAATTTTAGGTAGTTTGATTCTCAAAGTACTTCCAAGGTTTGGTATCCCAATTTAAAGGGTTATAAATTCATTTTAAATTATTTATCAATCAAATTATGAATTTTATAAAATTTATTTCTATTTTGCTTCTTTTTTTCTTTTTTTTTCCTCATTGGATTAGAGAAGTCTCTTTGAGGAGCATGGATGAGTTCCATGGATTGGGAACAGTTATCCCCTGATAAAGATGTAGCTTGACCTCACGTCCTTCCCTGCGTCGGTGTCCAATCTACATATTGTATTAAGCTGATTTTTGTATTTTCTCTTGGTAATGGCGAATTACACGTGATCAGCGTCTTTGATTACAGTGGCCCCACAAACAAACCTACTGTAGGCATACCTTACCCATTCTTCATTCTTTATATTATCGCCCACATGAATAGTCGATCTGGCTGAATTTTGCTTGACTTTGGAATCCTAGCATAGAACTTGATGTAAGGATTGAATTTATATCAAAACATGGTGGACCCAACAGACGTGAGTGCTGTACACGCTGCGTATATCAGGTGTTGCAGAGTGCACATGCAGTGCACGCAGCATCAATTCCCGAGGGCATAAACATACCCTTTGTTGGCATTCTCAGGGTGCTCTTGTCAGGGTGCGGTGGGAATATTCTCACGGCTCGGAACTCTCTATCACAACCAACGCGTAATAGATAGGTACACTCGTGCAATATCTAAGCCACTCATCAGCAAATTCAAATTGACCAGATCCTATCTTTTGAAAAATCAGATAGACTGGATGGTTAGGTAGGCCACGCCTGAGAAAATCAAATGAACCGTGAAGAGAAACTGACCAACGGTCCAAATTCTCTTGTCACTTCGGACGCGGATTGCGTCAGGGCTCTGTGGAACCGGCCGTGATGTAAGTGTTTTATCCATGCCGTTCATCGCTTTTCTTAGATCATTTTAAGATATGATCCTAAAAATGAAGCAGTTCCAAAAATGAGAAAAATGATGAACAGCATAGGTAAAATACCTACATCACGGTAGGCCCCACGGAGCCTTTCCCGGACGGATTACCGTGGAGGCTTCTGGGTCACTCGCCGGTCAGATTAGCCAGACTTTTTAGAGATAGCATGTAGACCGTGGGGATGACCTGATAAGCTGCTTCAGTCCCACGTGCTTCTCGTTTCACTACCTTGTAAAGGACTCTGCTTCCTCGCGCATACGTCAGGATCGCTAAACACGCATCCTACACGTGTAATGAACGATGCGGACGCAACGACTCTCCAAAGGACGTGGATTAGGTGGTGCTGCCAACACCTCCGGGGTTGATGTGTTGGGGGCTGTGGGCCCAACCTAATGTATATGTTTTATATCGACGCCGTCCATCCGTTTTTCCTTCTCATCTTAGGGCAAGACTTAAAAAATGAAGCAGATCCGTAGAACATAACATGGGAAACAGTGGGGATAATGACATCCACCATTGAAAACTTTCTATTCCCCACCGTAATGTTTCTTCATCATCCAAACGGTTGAAATGTTACTTAGATCTGGATGAAGGGAAAACACAAATACTAGTCTGATCCAAACTTCTGTGATCCTTAAGAAGTTTTTAACCGTGGACCTTCAAGTGCTATTGTTTCCAATGGCTTAGTCCACTTGAGCTTTCTATATATTTTAATTTTGGGTTCATGCCCTAAAATGAAGGGGAAAATCGGATGGACGGCGTGGATATAAAATACCAACATGAAGTTAGGCCCCACGGAGCCCAACACATCGACACACCACGGCTGAGGGTGGTGTTGGCTTCACCACCTGATCCGCGTCCCTATCGAAAATAGTATTCCACAGACAAAACAGGTCGGGGCAAGTGTTGTACAAGATGGACCGTTGATATTAATCTTTAAAAATAAATAAATAAATAAAAAGGCAACAGTCTTTTAGAAGTCGGCAAGAATTCTTTGCCTGAGTGGCCCACCAACAAGTCCGTGGGTGGCATTAGAGCCGCCTCACATGCGTCCATGTGCTGACACAGGATCTTGTTTTCTTTTGTTTTTTTATCTAAAGGCAAAGCCCTGGTCTTGCAAGACCAGGCACGACAAAAGGCTCCGTGGGCCATTGTGATCTTTGTGATATACACATATCACAGAGAGCCCGACCTAGCTTTGGCTTCGAATTATCATACTCTTATCGGGGCGAATTATCATAAAATTATATTGGGGCAACTCCTCTTCTCTTTCAAACGCATGTCATGTTATTTGATTTACACATTTAATGTTGATTTGAGAAAAATTATATGAAAATACATGTAATTACATCAAACTACCAAACATGCCCTAAGTGTGAGTAAACCCAGTGGTGCTCACTCACCGTAATTTATGTATTTTATCCACTTTATCTATCCATTTTACTTGGTAATTTTAAGGCTTGAGCCCAAAAATAAACATATCCAAATCTCCAATGGACTACACCATAGGAAGCAATGTGAATTGAACATTAGTGTCGAAAATTTCTTAAGTGCCACAAAAGTTTTAGATCAAACTAATATTTGTGTCTTCCCTTCATCCATATGTCCATGTTATCTTACAAACAAGTTGGATAACAAATAAGCATCATTGTGAGCTCTATAAAAGTTTCAACAATAGAAATCTTTTATTCCCATGGTTTCCTATCCTTCGATCTACTTGAGCTTTGGATATGCTTTAATTTTGAGCTCAACTCCTAAAATGAGCTAGAAGAATAGATGGATAGCATGTACAAACCACATACATTCACGGTGGGCCTAACAGAGTTTACTCAATATGGTAAAAACATTTTAAGTTACTTTGTACGCAATCTAATATGATTTCAATGATATGATTGTGATAATCATGAATATTAATAATTATATGTATGTGTGCATACCATTATTAAATGAGTTAAACATCTTCTATATCTATGATTTTTAGGTTGTTGGGTAGGTTTCTCCGATTGTCAATAGGAAGTAGAAATGTGAGTTTAGGCAAAATGACCTCATTATTTTAAATTTCAAGAATGTAATAGTAGAATTATGCATTACATGAAAAGTACATTAATTATCCTATGTGAGGGATATGATAACAAGTTAGGATATAATGTCTTCACTATTACGTTCAATGAGATGTTGGTGCCTATGTCCTAGGCTACGTATGAGTGTGAGTACTTACGATGTGCAAGTCTTTATGGTTGGACATGGGTTGACGCTTATTTTGGAAGGTCTCGTAGCATCTTTGTATTGAAAAACCATTGTGCATAGATTGCATTAACTTAATCATTTATCAAATGGTTTTATAACTAACCTGATACTAAAAATATGTTTTAAATATTTAATTGAAGATTTTCAACCGTTGATATTTTGATTTAAATATTATAATTGTTTTAAAGCACTTGATGAATAGTTTGAGATCTTATTATCCGCTTATTAGAATGACAAGGGATTTTAGTTAATAATAGACACAATTTGTTAATTGAGGGACTTTATCAATTTGGGTGCATGGATAAGTCTACAGACTTTTGGTAGTGCACTGGATTATTAAAGTGAAAAGAACCATAAGTTAGAGCTCTTTTAAAACCATAAATCCTCCTGATAAATAAATCATATGGTAAAGAGAGAGCCCTAGGATCTCTCCACTCCTTATGTGGGCGCGGGATTTGGGTGGATTCCCACATCCATTAAGGTCGGTGGATCCTTAACTATGAGTCCACTTTGATCTATGTGCCTTACATCCACACTATCCATCTATTTTGAAAGCTCATTTTAGGGCATGATCTAAAAAATAAAGCAAATCCAAATTTCAGGTAGACTATACCACTGGAAATGGTCGTGGTTGAATCTCCACTGTTAAAAACTTCATGGGGCCACTAGAATGTTTATTTCCCATCCAACTTGTTGATGAGGTCAGAAAGACCTATTAGTGCACTTATTTGTGCACCTTGTTTGTTGATCACGTGCATCTGTGTGTCAGGGAATCAGTTAAGCACTAAAAAGCTAAAGACCGAAGACACGTGAAGACTGGAGCATCAAGGAAGTGAAGAAGAGGTAAATGAGGTGCCTTGATGACCCTAACATTGACCTAAAATAACCCTTGAACTTTTCGATAATCATGACTTAATAGGTAAATCTTGTTTTGATCATTTCTTAGCCTTAGGAGCTTAATTGGAACATGATAAGATGAACTATAGAGATCTTGAGTTGATGGAAAACAAACTGCTAAAACTATCAGACTCATTAGTGTGCTTGAGTAAAGCTCGATCGATTGAACATGGCAAAAAATGTCTAGCAAAATTTGACAAAAAATGATTTAGTTCGGGCACTCAGGGCACGAGCTTGATCGATCAAGGAATCTTCGATTCTTATTAAACGATCGAGCTTGATCAATTGAACATGAGTGAAACAGTCCAGCAAGTTCACTAGACCATTTTCGGCCAACCTTGATCAGTCAAGGGTCATGCTCAATCGGTTGAGCCTAGTTGTTAAAGATCCATTGGAGCCTTTTTGTCATTTATAAGAGTCCATGTATACTCATTTTTTGTGTAGGATTGAGTGTAAAGTTTAAATTGTCAAACACAATTAGGTTCTTATGTAGGACCTTTGTTCTTGTGAATGACGTAAATCAAAATCATTGTGTAGGTCACCAGACACAAGTGTGTACATGTTAGTATCTAAGGGAGCTTCCGATGGGAGTAAATGTAAGTCCTTGGAATATGACTGAGGTTTGTGGTGAGCTTATAAAAAACCACATAACTCTCTGAGGGAGTCGATCCGTGTCTACGATTGTAAAGGTTAGAGGTGAACCTTATTGAAAACCTCCGATAGTGAAATCCGCTATATTCGTGTGTTAAGTGCGTCCACCGAGAGTGGAGTAGAAAAACTAAATCAATATACATGCTTATGTTTGAGATTATTATTTGAGCATTTATTTAATTATACCTATGTGATTGCATGTTTAATTATATATATGCATGATTAGATGAATGCTAGGAGTTGATAGGTATCACATCTCACACACACATGTACACTATTATATTTATTAATTAGTTGCTTAATTACCACACCATTTGTAGTCTATGTGATTGGTCTCTCTATTAGCTTGGAAGCCATAAAGTTAATTTATTTGCTTAATTTTAATTGAAAATTAGTTAAGTAGACTATTGTGTTTAAAATAGTATAAATTTTATTGGGTCTTAATTAATCACCTCCTCCCCTCTAAGACATAGCATTCATTCTGTAGCTCCACTAAGCTTCTGTGCATAGCCCATGGGCCGTCCATGTGTAATTTCATAAAGGACAACCATAAAGGATTCATCTTGAAAAGCCATAGGGGCACAAATACCAAAAGATTGAATTTCTTAAATAGGTCCAAATGAATTTCATAAGGCAGGGCTGTTGGTCCAAGGTATACTTTGTCACCTCATAATGGTGGCAATTAAATCCACATGAATAATTCATGAAAATGGCAATTTAATCATACCGATATCCATGATTTTAAGTACATTAGTAACCCAAGACATGTTACATAAAAGGAAGCATGCTAGGGTTCATATTTGAGAGAAGCATTCCAATTTACACATGTAATCCTGAATTTAGAGCTACATACAATTCAAAATAGCAATACAAAGCATATACGAGATCATATAATAAACTAAAATGTATAGACAAGCTTGAAGGGTAGATCTTCATCTATTAAATTGAGATTTCTACAGCTACAAGTGCTCCAACCCGAGTGCATTGTAATCATGGAGACTCTTACAGGTAAAAATTGGGAAAAACCCTATTTTAACATCAAAAGCCTAAATTTAGCTCCAATTTAAATTAAATTAGGAGTCGATCAAGAGAAATTCCACTCACCTAGCTACGTAGTCAACTTGACTCCTCTACCTAACCCTAACTAGGCCCCAAACGAATAATCTAACATCACTACACAACCTCATGTCCCATACATCTAGCTCGGAAGCTACTACTAACAATCTAAACTTTAGAAACCTGATATGCACGCACTAGATAAGACATGTATGGCATGCATGCATCGAAGGAAGGCATCCCACTTGCATGCAGTAATGGAACGGTATGCATGAGCATGCGCAAGTGTATTCTAGCCGTCAGCCCTCACATGACATCAACTTACACCCCTGGACTTCCTTTATCTTCGAGAATTTATCAAAACCAACCACTAAACAGCCCACCCCAATTCGGAGCGACAACCCACTCCCAATCTTGCCCGATCTCTCCCTCTCTCCTAATTTCTCTCTCATTTTCTCTCCCTCACTTCTCTCACTCTTTTTGGTATGAAAATAAGGAGAAAAGGACGAAAGGCCTATTTATAGCCCCATTTAAGAGGTTGATGGTCCGCATATACACAACTTTTAGGTGTCTATCAGTTGGACTGACATGAACTAACAATTCTATCGATTGAACAGATAGAGTACTAATTTCACAGATTACTAAGGTTACATGGTCGGTCAGAACGATATGTTTGAAGGTCGAACTGACAAACTAAAATTTCATCTCAGAAATTCGGGTCTTTTAGTGTCTCGATGTTCTAAGGGTTCTAACATGTGTTATATGAATACATCCTAGCCTAGAAAGCTCAATTTGGAGCGATCCCATGAAAATTCTTTCTCTAATTATCTTAAGGTTAAGCAAAACCAGGGATCTAGGGGTCGGGTCATGTAAGCGTTATTGTATGGCTCAATTGCCCCTGCATCAACTCCGATTGAGTCACGGGTCCTAGGTTAAGTTTTGGCCCATAGCCCCTAAACCTCGTGGTTACATGCACAATAGCACATGCTATTGTATATTTTAGTAAAAAAAAAATTCTTGGTAACACCTGAAGACATATAGTGCTCGAGTATTGGAGGGTCAAGATGTTACATTAATGGGTCAACATATTCCCTTTCAATGAGCAGCTTAGTAAGTGCACAGACATCAATAATGGTGAGACTCATTAAACCACAAAGGAAATGATAAGTGTTAAATGACAGAATCTAGAAACAGACGGTTACAACCAGCAAAGGGGAGTGAATTGAAGAAGGAAGACGAGAAAGTTGAATACAATCGAAAATCATAATCCTTTTCCAAAAAGTCACCAAATGCGGTTTGGACTCTCTCAAGCCTGGATATCTTGCTAAACGTCAAGGCGGGCCAGTGCCTGGGTCTTGAATTCACTATCGACATCACCTCCATTATAAGGAACAACTCTAGAGTAAGAGTTGTTCTTCTAGGAAAAGAGGAAAGAACTGGGAGAGTAACCCTAGGTTAGTATTTTGGGCGAAAGAAGGAACAAGCATTAAATCCTTGACAGTCATAGACGAATAAGGGGATAAACTATTTGGACAGATAGAATCTCCATGATGAGCGAGTATGGGCTCGAGCACGTCAAGGGATGGAACTTTCATGATTGTCGACCCTAGCACAGATTTGATATCTCCGCTGGAAGAAGAGGCCATTGAACTGCATAGTGAGACAAAGATCAAGAGCCGGTCAAAAGAGAAGCGAGAAGATGATTACAATGGAAATATAACTATATAAAAGCAAATCCAACTATTGTGATTCACGTCCTCATTGAAACCAACAATCATGCCAGGAGAATTCTAATGTTGGCATTAACTCACATGAGGGTCGAATGCAAACTCCACGTTGACATGTGTCATGAAATTGAACATCGGCCAAAAACTCAAATATTAAACGTCCCATCATATCTCTCGATATGAAGTGGCATGGGGATCATTGTTTACATCCATTTTTGGTGCCCTGACATTTACTAATAGGAAGATGCAATCTGGAGACACTGCTTGTTTGGCATATGTAAAATTTGTATTCGCACTTGAAGAGATTTGTGTTCGCTCTTTCTTCAACGTTACATATTCTGTCATTAATTTGACAGTACAAAATCTTATTAGGTCTTTAAAGGGATTAATCATTGCATGCCACATAGCCATGATCAACCTACCTATTAAATGAGACAATATGCCTGGCATGTCTATAAAAGACCCATCGAGTGAGCATATCATATCTAACAACTAACAACTAGATAAAATCTCATCTATAAAGTCATTTCTCACAATCCTTCCAAAATGGGAGATTTCCCTATGGACATTTAAAGAATCGACAACGACACGGAAGATTCCAAAGACCAATAAGTCAAATCAACATCCGAGCTAACCCAGATATGGTCCCATAGCCAAATCGTAAAGGGACAACTAAATCTATATCAAATCCCATTTTACACGATGATCGGAATCAAGAGAATAGGAGATCTGGTCTGTCCAAGTGAGACTTTGTGGTCGACTATGGTATGAACATGAGCAACCTTAATCTAAACATGACATAATTTATCTCCTTGCTCTTTTCTAGAATGGATTGAGGATAGATTTCGTGGACGCGGACTGCGTACCGATAGCGACAGTGCTTTGTGGGCTCCACCATGATGTATGTGTCCTATCCAAACCATCCATCCATTTTTATTTTTATTTTTCATACTAACTTATGGTATGAGCTCAAAAACAAAGCAGATCCAAAAGTTTTGGATTAAGCTGATATTTATGTTTTCTCTTCACCCAGGTGTGAGTGACCTAATAAACAGGTTGGATGACAAATAAACATTACAGCATGCTGCAGGAAGTTTTTAATGGTGGGCATTCAATCACCACTGTTTTCCTGTGGTGTGGTCCCCTCCACATTTGAATCTCCCTCATTTTTGGGTTCATGCCATTTAATGATCGGGAAAAAATAGATGGACAGCTCGGATAAAACACCTATATATCATGCAGGGCCACATAGCACTGTCAGTAGCCACCTCGCTACTGGCGCCGTCAGCACGCAATCGGCGTCAGATTTCGTACGTTGGAAGCACCACTTCACTGCGATCACATGTTAGAAATATGTTCCGATTTTCGCTTTTTCTAAAAGTAGAATAATACTAAGATAAGGATCCAAGTTGGAGAATTTTAAAATGTTTCTGTTTCCACTGCACTGTAAAAATTTCCAACGATAGAAGAAGTTGGAGATTCGACGCCTAATATTGAAAGATTATTGGGGCCCACCATGATGTTTATAAACGAGAGAATACTCATTGGTAAGGTAAGTCACGCCGGGATGAAGGGAAAATCCAAATACCATCATGAAAATAGGTAACAACAGTAGCCCACAGAGGTTTTAAATTCCAACGGTCGCAATCCCAACTCCACTGTTTCCTACGTCGTGGCCGACTTTTCTGATTCCGCTGATTTTTCGGATCCCGTTCAAGCCCAAGTGATGGGAAACGGATTGACTACTCCCCTACCACCAGCCGGTACCATGTGTGCCTCATCATGATGTATGTACTGTCCATCTATTTTTCTAGATCATTTTATAGTATCATACCAAAAATGAAGTATATCCCAATCTCAAGTAGATAACATTATAGGAATCAGTGTTGAATGAACATCAACCATTAAAAACTTCTTAGAGGCCATTAAAGTTTTGGATCAAGATGATATTTGTTTTTTTCCCTTCACCTGGGCCTTTATGACCTAATCAATAAATTGGATGTCAAATAAACAGTATAATGGGTCTTAGGAGGATTTTAACTATGGATACCCAATCACTATTGTTTTCCTGTGGTGTGGTCCACCTGATATTTACATCCCTCTCATTTTTGGGATCAATCCTAATATAATTTGTAAAAATAGATTAAACACATACATAATGGTGAAGCTAACAGAGCACTGAACACCAGCCACCGGGCTGGTGGGAGGGGAGTAGCCAATCCCTTGCCCAAAATGATGGGGTAGCATATTGGCAGGTGTACCACACATACCGACCTGGCTGGTGTGGGTCTGACGCTCCTGGTACGAACGGTCAAAAGGAGATCAAAGTAACATGGCCACGTAATGATATATTTATTATATCCACACCGTTCATCCATTTTCAAAGATCACTTTAGAGCATGAGACTAAAATAAGTCATATTCAAACTTCAAGTGGCCCACTACAAATAGTAGTACAGGCAATAATTCTCACCATTAAAACATTTATAGGACCCACCATAACGTTTATTTTCCATCCAATCTATTTTTAAGGTCACTCATCACAAAGACCGGATATTCAAAAAAAAATAAAAATAAATAAATATCATATTAATTCAAAACTTTTATAACCCGAAAAAGGTTTCAATTGTAAACGTTCAATCCCAACAGTTTTTATGGTGTGGTCCACCTAGTATATGAATTTGTCTTATTTTTCAGTTCAAGCCTCGCGACAACCTCGCCAAATGAATAAATAGTATAGATATAATACATACCTAATTATGAGACCACCAAACATGGTGACATCAACACACCAATGAGATAGGTGGTGTGTGGTACACCAGCCAATCCACTGGAGGGGGGAGTGGGACGGAGAGAAATTGACCACAGTAGATGCTACCTTTTACCCAGCATCTTTTTAAAGCGCTCCCGAACTTTACTTTTCCAAAGTAAACCATCCTGGACGCACGGACACACTATTTTGCATACGAAAATACCCTTGCATTTATGGTGCTAAATACCTATGGCTACGGTGAATGCAACGGTATTTTTGTACAGTAAATAGGGTGTGTGCACAAAATGGCTTACTTTGAGAAAGTAAAGTTTGGGAGAACTGTCAAAAGATGCTGGGTAAAAGATGGCGTCTACAGGGGTCAATTTCTTGTGGTACAGACGGTTAACTGGTGTAAGTGGCGCTCAAAGAGGAGCGCCTCATCTCTTCAAACCCCTGAACGTACAAACGGCTGGAAGGAGATCAAATTTACGTGGCCCACGATGATATATTTATTATATACACACCGTCCAATATTTATTCTATACACACCGTCCATCCATTTTAGTGCATGATCCTGAAAATGAGTCTCATCGAAAGCTCAGGCAGATCACACCACAAATAGCAGTGGGACAATAATTCCAACTGTTAAAATATCTGTAGGGTCCACCATAATATTTATTTTCCATCCCATTTGTTGACAAGGAGATACAAATGGCATGAAGAGGAAAAACAAATATTAAATTGATCCAAAACTTCTGTGACACCTATAAATATTTAATGGTAGATGTTCAATCCCCAGTGTTTTTTTGCAATGTGGTCCACTTGATCTTTGGATCTATTTTCTTTTGGTCTCAACCTTTACAACAAGGTCACTAAATGGAAGTATGGTTTTGCCATAACAAATACCGCCACATAACTTGGTGACCTCAGCAAACCATCAAGGTCAGTGGTGTGTGGTACACTAGCCAACCACACTAATCAATTGTCACGGCCCAAATTCAAAACCCGGACACTACTACTTTCCAAGTCTCGAACTTGGGTCAAAGCAACTCTCTTGTCACTTACTGGACTTGGTGAACAGTTAGTGAACTCTATGACACCAAATCTAACTCATGGGGAGATTTTTTATTTTTTATTTTAATGATTAATCTGTTTAGATGGTTACACATTTTGTACACGGTATCAACGCATATCGAAAAGACGAACCTGTTCGATATGTCAAACATAATATGGTGCACCATCTCAACAGTAATGAAGGAAACAATAGCAAACTCTAACAACTCTTGTGTGCATCCTAAAAAAGTGTAAGTCATATGTATGAGCACCACAACTCATGAGTCTACTGCATGCCGGGAGTTATCAAGGTGCTCCCATAAAAACATCTAAAATAACCATAGGCATGTTATCAACTGAGCACATTATCATAGGTGAGCAGGTTATCAATCAAGTATGTCGTATAACTACACATGTTATCATGAACATGACATCAATAATAGGTATGTCACTCAACAAGCGATCATGAATCATTAGAATAGCCAATCATCATGAACAAGATAATCAATTTCTATTTTCTACTATATGGCATACGATGGAAAGGCAATGGAAGAGCTGGCATGTGAAGTCGGAATGATAGTACATGATATCGGAAGTCGTGGGGTTCGTCACAATGGACTTCTATCCAAACTAGTCTCATACCAAATTTAGATAGTTAGACTCGATATGGTAAACTTCTGATTTCATGTTAGTCTCATTCCTAACCGAAATTGTAGCCATTGCGAAGATACATATAATAATTTATTTGCGCACCACTAGCCCGAGTGAATAGTAGATGAATAAATGCATGAGTCAAATGCTGAATATCCCTCATTTCTGTGAGTACATCTCCACAACACATAATACATCTCCACCAGGAACCACAAATATACCACGCATGAGTAATCCATCATCCTCACATAAGAGTGGGACAACATCCCTTACCATCCGCTAGTACATCTCCACAACACATAATACATCTCCATTAGAAATCACAAATGTACCACACATGGGTAATCCACCTTCTATACATAAGAGTGGGACAACATTTCTAAAAAGTAAAGTATTAGACGTGTCGACTCCTACCCATCTAGCCATCGGCTTAACAATGGGGGACCCTGATTTGTTTCGCCCTACCCGACCTCAGCAGTCGAAATACTGACCACCTCGACGTCACACACGACGGTAGGCAAGCTCATCCACCTCTTCCCTTTCCGGTCCCAACAGTGGAAAGGACTCTTGCACCCATCATACTGTGCTCCCCCCACTCGACACACGATGAAAGAGGACCCGATTGGCCAATCTTAGTGGGTTCATTAGAGGATGGGCATTTCCAATATCGAGATTTAAGCCCGGGGTGGCCATAGCGCATCCTTCTCAAAACTTCTTCACAATATCAATACTTGGGCCATCAAAAGGCCTCAACACAATCATCTCACTAAACTAGCCATTATGTGGCCACCATATAAAACATCCGCTCATGAAATATGTCATCCATGAAAGCCCACACAATCTTGTGTATAATCACAATGGCATGTACATACCCCAACTTCTCTGGACTCTCATATAGGCACAAGGACCAACACGAGGGCCCAAATACTATCATATGGACCAACATGAGGACCCAAACATAGTACATTGATGCATCTCATCCTCATACGGACCAGCACGATGGCCCAAATCAAAACAATATCCAAAATCTCTTAACTCATCTGGATCAATGTCCAGGCATATGGAATAACACAATGGCTCCTATTTCATGATGTGTTCATGCATGCATATAAAATGGATGCTCACAAATCAACCATGTGTATCAAACTATCAAGTTGATACCAACATAACAATGGTAAGATAAATCAAATTGCCAAGGCACGACGCATGGAAACTCGACAATAGACCTTCAAGTCATAGCCCATTATCCATGGAAATATTCATCTACACCCATAATCCCTTCTTAATATGGGTCGGATCATGGCCATAGTATCCATAAGCAATGGGACTTAACTTGGGTCTAACTAAGATTCAATCGTCAATTCATAATCCGGTTTTATAAGACCCACGTTGTGTTTAAGCTACACATTTTATACCATATCTATCACATATTGGTTGCATAACGTATGCCATAATCATCGTGTGTGAGCTACACATCACACATCATCCACACATCACAACATATCACACGCATTCACCATACATTACATCATATGCCATAATCATGTCAAGCCCTCATAGGCTTTACTTAACAATAGTGACAATCGGCTAAGTAGACCGACAAACTAATAATAATCAAACACCCTTCCCTTGACCATGGAAGTGGGATCACTTGGCCTCTCATCCAACGGTTACTTGTAACCAACTTACATCCCAAGTTCCATGGGTAAGGAGGCTTTCATAAGCCTAAGGCACTAGGCCCAACACAAGAATAACCAATTTTACGCAAATGCTCATATGTTTAAGTGTCCTCAATAGCATACTGAGGCCCCACACCTCTTGTGAATACTTAACAAATGGCCACCATGGCTCACATATAGCATTCACATACATAAGGTGCATAGGTTATAGTGGTACACAAGTTCTCACTTGCACCATTATTATCATAAGCATCATTCAACATCAAATTCATCGTCACAACTTACATCATGCAAGCATGTGTACGAAGTACACAACATATAAAGATTCACATGCATAATCAATATTATGGCCTTCATTCATTACTATCATACATGCCCTAGGCATTAGTTGTCTGTCATGCATGAGGTTATCCTTATGTTCACCAACATTATTCATTTACTATCATCCATACATCAAGTAAAACATGGTTATTTTATCCATGTTATCATCACAACAATCAATACGTGCATTATTATCACTTGGATATCAAGCATGGTGGTCGACTAGCATGTTTTGTCATCATCATTACCATAATGATCATTTCCACTTCATGATTAACATAAGAAATGTTATAAGTACCACACATAATTACTCATCCATCATCAATGCATATGTCATATTTCACCATCCATTAAATTATATCTATCGTTTCAACCAACAACTCATCATCATCATTATCATGTTACCATACATGTATCATCTTCTCACCCATCACTAAGTGCATCCCACCTAGTGTGAGTTTCACATTGACCTTAGGCTACACGCAAGGCATGGGGTCGTATAGGTTAAGTGTAAGTCCTACTTGGTGAACTAATAGGACAACTCAAAGGCATAAATGTCCAACTGCAAGGCTTTCAATGGTGTGAATATAATTCCACAACTAAGTGGGCCCCACACATTCTACCATTAACTAGAAATAATGCACAATCTCAAACACAAGGACAACTTGCTAATATCTTTCATGTCATACATCATATTAGGCCAACTAGCCAAATACACAACAAACCAAGAAAAAGCCCAATTATCCAGTTTATGCATTGTACAATAGGTCTCTCTAAGCGTGACCCACTTAACTAGAGGTAGTATGCAAGACACGCTGCCCAGTAGGCAATGGGCCTGCCCAATGGGCTCAAGGAAGGCTACCATTGTGGGCTTCTTACTCTCCAACGATTTCTCTTAGTGTCGGGTCCGCTTGGGGCCTTAGGGTTGCATCATTTAGATGGGCCCAAGGTCACCTATATATTAAGAGAATATCTAGACATAAAGATCTCTCCTCTAAATATTTTACAAGTTATATAACACCCATTTACAAAACACGCTAGGTGGTCCTCATTATATGAAAGGTAGGGCCCATACTAGATGGCCCACTTAAGGTTTTTAGCCCAACAACACCTGAGAGTTATTTTTCAGAGTTCAGATGCTGCATTAAATGCTTTGGGAAGTGGTAGACCCCACTGACGTGGCCCCGCATAAATTTTATGTTAAACAGATTTTTGTGCAATGTTGATTTCTGGCCATCTTCAATTCAGATTTATGATCATGTGGGATCCACATTTGGAAAAAGGAAGGATCCATATGTTAGCTCTATGTATGGGCTTTAAAAATTATAAGGTGAACCTCACTGGTTTGGTGTATACAATTTACAATGATATCTCAAACATGAGTACTTAGAGGAAATGTGCAAGAAACACAGTGCAGAATTAGTTTTATCCTGACTTTGAGTATGTCCCAAGATCACAAGCGACAACCTTTTAGTATTCCGTTAGGTGTCCTTAGTAGTACTATATATGTAATTCAAAAATTATAATCTGGGACCAAATGGTTGTGCACACATAATATTTGGTATAGGGGCAAACATAGGCATTTTAATTTTCTGCACAATTATGCCTTGCCCCATTTTGGGATCCACTCTCTGATCATATGAGGTTTGATTTGGCCCAAGTAAAATATAATTTCTCTATTCATTGATATATATTAAAGGTTCCAAGTGGTGGCCTACTCATATCTTGTGCGTGGGGTCCACTACAGAGACTCAAAGTTGGTACAAAATACAAAAATAATCAGATAGCTTTCAGCAATGAGGTCTGTCACAACTTAGGGCCCAATTTTCAAACACTTGAGGAATATTCCTGACACAAAGGTGGGACATCCCGGCTCACTGATATAAGAATTAAACATCCCCTATAGTGGTACCCTTAACTATAGAGCGTGGGGCCCACTACAATGTGTCAAAGAGGCCTACATGCAATACAACTAAGTACTAGAAAATTTCAGTAAACAGAAAGTGCAAAGGAAATGAAATAGATCCAATGGCAAGTGGGGCCCACATGCTAGAAAATCATAGATAAGAGGCACACAACAACGTACATGGGTTTCCAGATTGGATGAACTAATAAAATGTATAAATCACGAGTGATCCCACACCCAAGTGAGTCAATAAGAGGATGAATGTTATGTACAACATATATCCTACATACACATCAAGTAGCACATGAATGTATTGATCAAATTCTCTTTTGAAAAAATCCATTCCAATGGATGGTTTTGGAATAAGTCATTTATACTATATATATATATATATATATATATATATATATATATATATATATATATATATATATATATATATATAACCATACAAAACCTTGGATTCATCTAGACCATACAAAATAATTCAAGGTTTATCCTTACGAAAATATTTGTCAGTTTAGAAAATTCTAAATTCTATCATGAAAGAATCTGATCATAGGGACCATACATATGATCAATAACTATCTTAAGTAAGTTAAGAACAAATATCAAATACATCTGACCGTTGGAATCACGGATATGGCTCACACAAGAATGATCCTAACAAGCTCCTAAATACATCTCTTGTATAAGGTAAAGATCTTGGCCATCCGAACTCCGATTGAGACTTATTATATACCGTTGGAAAGATAGCTCGATTTTCTACGAATCCAATAGAACATATAGTTTTAATGCATTCATTAAAGAATTAAAAATGGGTCCGTTGTTGGAAAATCATAATCCTGCTTGTGCTGTTAGACAGCAGCCTAGTAAACTTAATGCTACGGATGATTAGACTGTTGGATGGCTACGAAATGTGGCCCAGAGTTAGCTCATATTGTGGTTCATATTATTCCCAACTTTCAACTCCGATCTTACTATGATTGATTTTATACGATTTTTAGAAGTTATTGTCCGGATATAAAAACGGGATTACTTGTGAACGGTGTAGATATAATGTTTATCATAGTGGACCGTACTAACATGGGCCACTTGTTGACCACCATGGCTAGTAATATATGAAACCATGGGAATCCACACTAGTGGGCCCACATGTATTAAAAATATGAAATTAAGAAAGAGAAGGATGAGGAGGATGGAAGGAGGGGGTGTAGACTCACCTCAAATGGATGGATGGTTGGATGATGATATGTGGTCCACTCCATCTAAGATTGATGGTGGGATACACCTTGGCCCCATTCTCTCTCACTCTCTTTTAAAATCTTAGAATTTTTTAAGTATAGCAAAGAAATTAGTGTAAAAGAGCTCTTACTCTTATATAGAAAAATTAGGGGTTGGAGTAGTAAAATGATGTGGCAAGTTTATTGGGCCTTAGTGGTTCTAAAAGTGAGGTGGAAGGTGGTGTATAGTATAGGTAGTGAATGGATAAGGTAGATAGTGTTAAGTATGCATTGGCTAAGGTGGAAGAAATTTAAGAATTCATTGGTTAATGAATGAATAAGGGTTATAGGTTGTAGGTGATGCATGGCGAATGATGAAGAAAAGTGTTGCAATTAGTTATTTGAAGTGATGTGGCACAAATCAAGACATGCATTGGATGCATGTATAGGATGAGGTGGACATAGGTCATGATTAGTTTCTAAGGCATGGGGAGAGGGTTAATGATGAATTTTGGGGTAAAACTCAATTTTTGTCTCATAGTTCTTGTCTTGTATGTGCTAATTACTTACTTGTCATGTAGTGATTGTCTTATCTTATGATAATTTTCACATTTTAAAAGTGGGCTTTAGGCCCACATGGGCTCAAGTCCAATGGGCCTAATACAATAAAGGTTGCTTGTGTTACATGATATACAATTTGGGCCATGGATTCGATGGATTGTATCTCACTAATGGAGCGTCGGATTGACACACAATGACACGGTCCACATGATAGAGGTCTCAAGGTCATCTAAAATAAATCACTTGGGTGGGTGCACTGAGGTGTGGTGTATGGTCTATCAATGGTGCAGATTGAGACACGTGTGCATAAGCAGTATTACAAAATACCGGGATCCCACACCAATCTAGCCAGAAGCTGATTGGCTGGCATACCACACACCACCAAAACTGGCTGTATGTGTACCTCACTAAGTTCCGTGAGTCCTACCATTAGGTATGTGTTATATCTAAACCATCCACCCATTTTACAAGCTTATATATATATATATATATATATATATATATATATATATTAATTCTAAAGCTTGTTAGTACACCCCACTGTCAATTCACACTCATTGTTAGCCAACCCAACTAGGGAATCGATATCAAGACCTCAGTGTTGAAACGTGGTATCTTTCACTCAGTATACCACTTTTTCACAAGCTTGTTGTAAGGCTAGAACCTAAAAAATAAGACCGATCCAAAGATCAAGTGAACCACACTGCAATTAGTACTATGGAATTGATCACACCCGCCAATCTGCCCATGAGCCGATTGGCTGGTGTACCACACACCACCGACTTAGCTGGTGTGTAAACATGTCATGCCAAGATAGTGTTGAGGCTCCTTGAGCTCCAAGTTGTACAAACAATTCAAATAAGATCAAAGTCATATGGCCCGACAATGATGTATTATTATATCCATCCATTCGGCGAGATCATTTTAGAACATGATCCCAAAAATATTCATATCCAAAGCTCAAGTGGGCACATCACAAATAGTAGTAGGAAAAATGATTCTTGACGTTAAAACATTTGTAGGGCCCACTATAATATTTATTTCCCATCCAATCCATTCATAAGGTCACACGGACCTGGATGAAGATGAAAAAAAAAATATCATATTTGTATACAGGCTATCATGGATAAAGACAATCTAGACCATGATCAATAACCCGAACCTGAAACCCTAATCCAAACCATTAGAACCTCCCAAACCCAACCCAAAGTCCCAAATCTAAGACTTATTCAAACCAAGTCAGCCTAGAAATACATCCGGACGAGCCAAAAATCCGAAAAAGAGACCACCGGACAAACAACACCCCACATGAGGACCGCACATTTCGGGCCCGGCCCGAACCCGGCCTAGGCGGTAGTTTGACTACCACTGGTGGTACTCCGATTACCGCCGTTCGCCGGACGCGTGTGTCCTCTGAGCAACAGCTGTCCCTTAGCCTGAAGTCAACTTTCCTTTGAATTTACCCCTTTAGGGTTTACTATTTACCATTTTACCAACCCCAAGAGCCAATGTGAATGCGTCACGTGGCACTTCTCTCTCCCCAACCACTCACAAGCTGTCATGTCATCTTTTTAACCTTTACCTACCTACTATTTACCAAAGGACCATTGGAGAAGGCTATAAATAGCCCTCTCCTCCCCTCATTTCAACAACAACACACCCATACCCAAGAGGAAGAGAGAGAGAGAAAGGGAGGAAGAGAGTGAAGGAGAGGGAAAGAGCTCCCAAGCCTTCAAAGTTCTGATCTTTTAAGCCACCCCCTAGCCTTTCCTCTTGACCTTTTTCAACCCTTGAGCTTAGCCCAGTTTGGTCATGGTCCGGTCCATGTTAACTTATACAAGTTCAAAGCCAAAGATCCATTTATTTCATATATAATCATGACATTTATTCCCTTCTCAACCCCCTTGCTTCTCTAGATCTCTAGTGAACGTATGCTCTGTGACTTGCCGTACATCGGATCCTATCACATCAGAAATTCCTAAGTGATCTAGTCCACTTTTTTTTTTTTACCTTTTTACATAAGCATCATCACATCCGCTCTCTAGACACATTGTTGGACGTATGTTCTGTGGCTTACCAAAATCTCAGATCTTACTGCATCAGAAATACACGTGTGCCTAGTCCTACTTCGACCACTTCATTCATCCCTTAAGATTTTTGTATCACACCAAGTAGAGACCGTACATTTGTACGGGCAAAGAGGGTGCCTAACACCTTCCCTCTTTGTAACTGAGGTCCCTTACCCATAACCTCGAATCACAGACCAGTAGTCAATTTAAGGTAGGGGAGTCTTCGAATTTCTTCAACCTTACACATTCCACGGGTTCTAGCCGACTGTGGGACTCTAAAATTAATTGGCCAGCGGCGACTCCAATATTCACAAATCAGCCTAATCACCCCCACCACCAAATACATAACACCATAAATCAAAGTGGATGCCAATTTCCAGTGTCTACAATATTGATCCAAAACTTCTATGTCCCCAAAAGGTTTTCAATGGTAGACGCTCAATTTCATACTATTATTTGCAATGTGGTCCACTTGTAATTTGGATCTGTCTAATTTTTCGGTTCTAGCCTCACAACAAGCTCGCCAAATGGATGGACGGTTTGAATATAACACATACCTCATGGTGGGACCTACATAATTTGGCAATGTAAACCCACAAGACAGTTTGGTGGTGTGTGGTACATGTCATACTGCACCCCAAAAAGCTTTTTGGGCGGAAGCGGATTGTGCCAATGATGCCACCAAGTTTTGGGGCCCACATGATGTATGAGTTATATCCACACCATCCATCCATTTTTTGAGATGAATTTACGGCATGATTTCAGAAATAGTCATATCCAAACCTCAAATGGACCACACCACATAAAGAAGTGGGGATTGAACGTATACCATTGAAAACTTCCTGTTACAGAAATTTTGAATCAAGCTGTTATTTGTGTGTGGGTGAGACATTGACCGTAGGCCCATCTCAATGTATGAATGGTAGATGCAACTGTCTATTATCTTCATCCACTTCTTAGAAAATTAGTCTGTTGTTGTCAAGGAGGTCTAATCTGGCTCCTTGTCTGTGGATAGCCTGCACAATCCAATGCATCATTCATCTAGTTGAGAGCTATAAAGGATTTGAGCACCATATTGAGAAGGCCCTTGAAGTATAACTGGGGGTGAAAAATGAAGTCATTGGCTTCAATTTGCGTAAAGAAATGGCCCATTGTTCAATTTGGGGCTCGCATGTATAAGAGGTCAAAATCGAAAGGTGGGCCCTCAAATCAAACAATGTGGGTAGATGGGGGTCGACCGTCATGTACTCGATCAATATATAGGGTATGCCTGATGAGGAAAACCACTTGAGGAGACAACCACGGCCATGGATGGGGTACCGCATTCTGCATGAAAATGTCGCCCACATTTTCTCCATCCACCCACACAAAGCATCCACCAAAAAAAAAATAATAATAAAAATCCATGACCACCAACAATCCATGAATCATCCATCATCGAAACCCCCCATCCATGGCTGAGATCCCCTCTGACATTGGGTTTAAATATCCACTAGGATTAGAGTTTTCAAGGGAAGAAGAAGCGGTGAGAGAGAGAGAGAGAGAGAGAGAGAGAGAGAGAGAGTATATTTTAGATGAGAAATTAAAGGAGTTGAAGCGGCGAGAAAGTAGTGGTCGAGGAAGAGAAATTGGATAAGAAAAAACTAGGGAGAAGGCACGCCTGATCAAACTCGTTTTTGTTCTCATATGATAAAATGATATGGAAGAATGGGTGGACAGCATGGACGAAACACATACATCATGGTGGGGCCTACGATGCACCGACCACTAGCCAATCCGTTATCAAAGTGCCATCGAGCGCACACAGAATTGCATAAGTGCGGGATTTGTTTCCTATTCCGATTGGGATAGTATATAATACTATATATCGGGTGTAATCGGGATTGGGTGAGAGAAGGTATTCTAAGGCTTTCTAATTCATTCCTAAGGGTTTCAAGGGTATAGATTGGGTTTGTGAAGGAGATTCGAGGCTTGTTTGAATCGGTAACTTCCTATCTCTTGTAATTTATGCTTTCATAGTGCATTACTCGTTGATTTGTGCCGTGGTTCTTTCTAGAAATGCTTTTTCCATGTGAAATTTAGATTGTTTGTGATTGGACTTGGTTGTGCAATTGTGAGTACTTTGCTTGATTCAACTCTGTATCCTTCCGTGGTTCCCCAACAGAAATTACAATTAATGGTAAATAATTGTTACTCATTTAGGTAAATGGTAAAACAAATAGGTTCTTAATTGTGTGCTAGAGATAGGAAGCCTTACATGTTATTGAGCTTGAGATAGAAAGGGTCAAGAATCTCTCTTATTTGCGGGCTTTGGTTCTCTTCCAATGTAAAAAATCAAATTCACTATGACTCTCTCTCTTTCTTATCTAATATTAGGTTTCATAAAGTAAATAGGTTTTAGAGACTGATAGCTGCTTTTTTTTTTTTTTTTCAACACAAGGAATGCACGTGCGTGCATGTGGGCTACATACATATGGATGGTTCAAACATTCAGTCGTCAAGAATTTTTTATGCCAAGGAGAACACATGGGGGCACACATGAAAGATGGATTTGATGTCATTCAAAGATCATGGTGGGTCTAGACATTGCGTTATAGGTTAAGCTTAACTAACAAAGGTTTGTCATGGATCAGGCCTCTTCAACAAAATAAGCAAGCATCAAGCATACCATAATAAAAATTTCTAGCATGCATCAAGCATACCATAATAATCAAAATTTCTAGCATGCATCAAGCATACCATAATAAACAAAATTTCTAGCATGCATCAAGCATACCATAATAATCAAAATTTCTAGCATGGGATGCATCGATACAAGAACTTGGTCATCTCATTAACAATAATATTCAGTGGCACAAAAACGGTCTATAGACAACTCGGAAATAACAGGATATGAAACAGGACAACTTAGAAATAACAGGATATGAAAAACCAGAGAATTCAACCATAATATTGCACCCATGAAATCATTTGTTCAAGTACCTATCAATGCTTTAACTCCATAATGCCAGGTTTTTTTTAAGAGAAAAAAGAACAATCAAGCAGTTCCTATTGAACTCAAAATCATTTCTTCTTAAAGACAACATGAGAACACATCCATTCTTCCCCATCATTATGTGCAAATACCTCGCCTTCGACAATGAAAAAAATTCGCCAATAGGTTATTATTTTCATTGCCTCTTCCACATTGCCAGTAGAAGACTCCATTATTTTCTTTATGGCATTCATATTAGAGTCCATATTCTTCAAACATTCTTTCCTGCAAGAAATGAAATGGAAGTTCCACTCTTAGTAATGCTAGACAAAATCAAGTCAATGCTAAAACAAGTATGCTATATTTTTTAAAGTTTGCACATACATGGTGCGTCCAAAATGCTTCCCGTTGAGAATCCAATGGTCAACAACTGACAGATCATCCTGACAAGCAGTTAAAAAATATTAGACACAATCCCTTACTATTTGATCCCACAAAGAGAAGTTCATGTGCTGAAACTTCGAGGAATTGACTCAAGAGTTATGCTATGGCGATTCACATATACATCATGGTGGGCCCTGCGGGAGGAGAGGACGCATTGCTGTAGTATAGTGAATTTCGTAACATTGCTCTTGATTTAAAATTTAGGGCCTGTTTGGATAGCACCAAATAGGTTATTTTTTCTACTTATAGCAGTAGATAAATAACTTATTTGAGATGAGTATGGTTTATGATCAATTATAAGTTGCTTTTTTTTATATATATATTTAAAGTTACTTAATCACTTCAGTTTAATAAGTAGAAATCAAGATAAGCTACTTAAGGCATAAGTAGCTTAAGTAACTTACGATCCAAACGCCCCCTTAGAGACCCCAAAAAGTAGAAGTCATAAATTTTGAAAGTTTGACTTAAAAAGTCTTGTAAAACGTTTTCCATTTCAAGATTCTTTGACGTCCATACAAAAGGTGTTAAATGAATTTCTGAGGCCCTCCAAAGGAAAATAAGGCGACTGTTTGACCAATGCATTTTTACACTTTCAAGTAAATCCCATGGAAACTACACTGCAAACCAAACTGTTTCCTCTATAGAATCCACTTTTGTTTTTTGTTTTTTTTTTTTTCATTTTTTGCATGGATTAATTTTTGTTTCACATATCCATATTCTACATTCAACAAAAGAAAATATGCCAAGGAATAGGAATGCAGAATAAACTAATTGTGATATATAAGAAAGTTATGAACTACTCATAATAGAGTTATGTGGTCTAACCTGGAAATATAGAAGAAGTGAGGACGATGGCATGATGAATGTCCCGCCAGGGAACATATAGTCCGTGTACCAATCATCATCATCAATAGGCTATAAGAGATGCTTGCAAAGGAAGCCAATGAGATTAACGTGTGATATATCTTATTACAATAAGCTTAAATTGAGGGCATGGACATGAAGCATAGTAATTTGCTAACAGAAAAGGGGAATGAATGAAGAAAAAATCAAATTCAAGATAAAAACTAAAATTTGGCAACATGGTGATGTTTAAGCCTAGAGCTTGATCGATGACTTGAGAGCATACCTCATTCCCATAAGCCATGGTTTTATGGCATGCATGATCCACAAAAAGAAGGCTGTCATGGATCATCCACTGGGATACCTTTCTTAGAAATAACTCATAGTTCTTCATGTGCTGTGAAAACAAATGAAGTTTAAGTACTCATGGTTCAATCCACATGATTCAAACATTAACCTTTGATTTTAAGATGAGAGAAGATCATTTACCTCGAGTAATCCAATAACTACTATCCTATCAAATGTAGCCTCCATTTCAAGCTTTGATACATCTGCTAATATAATCTCAACATTCGATAGCTGAAGGTTCCTAAGGAATGAATGTGGAAAGTTACTTGATATAACTTCTTCAATAGCATTCTCTAATTGTATTTAACATTCTTAAAGATTTTTCTCAACAATGATATCTTTTTTGTGTAAGTTGACAGTATAAGGTTATATTTGGGTGCCACCCTGAAATCAACCAAACTTTTTACATGATCACTCATATAAGGTCCTCGAAGAGGCACTTGAATGGTTGATAGTGAAAAGATGGTTGTGACCAACCTAGGTGTATATGGAGTTGATTTACAGGGATGTATTGTCTGACTAAGAGTTGATTTATAGAGACTGTATTGTCCTACTAAGATCTTTGTAATGCTACCAGCAGGTGCAATTGCTACTAGTATCATTCAAGATATTATAAGATGCAAACCATGCATTACTATATGAGATTTACATATAAAATACAAGGAAGCAGAGTACAAACTAATAATACCACTTAAAAAGTCTTACTTGCATTGCTCCTCTATGTAGTCTTTCTGAGAGATTGAGTTAGTAACGGCTGTAATACGGCAATTTTTATACTTCTGAGCAACGTGTAAAGTAAATGGTCCTTGTCCACAGCCAAGATCAAGGATGGTTTGACCATCTTGTATTTGTGCCCTTTCGCAGCATAGATCAAGCATTGCAATCTCAGCTTCATCCAGTGTCGTCGATTCATCCTTAAAGTAACAACAACTGCAAAAGTTTGCATATAAAATCTAGTTTGGTTTAAGTGAAGGTTAGACAAAAGAAAATAACAGAGTTTTCTAAGCCAGTTCATACCATGCATGCGCCAGCACGTCACATAGCTATGAGATTCAAGGATCAGGTCGACCACTAATTAGTTGGGCCATAGTATAAAGAATGGATTGTAGAAAAA
This sequence comes from Magnolia changhungtana, assembly GCA_030180095.1. NCBI lineage: Eukaryota > Viridiplantae > Streptophyta > Magnoliopsida > Magnoliales > Magnoliaceae > Magnolia > Magnolia changhungtana. The sequence goes on from JASAUF010000292.1 coordinate 309,620, forward strand.
CCTGGTTGAACTTTTTTTCGAACCCGCCCACCTATTTCTAATACTGTGGCCAACCTACCGGGTAGACCGACTTTATTTCTGGTAGAGAATGTCTAAGTGCTCAAACCCATATGGATGACCTTTTTACATGTCTGGGATTACAGAAGCTCCAAACTAATGAAAATTATGGATTGAAATCAAACAAATTTATTTTTACTTCCCGCTTCTAGACTAAAATGTGAACTACAGCAAGAAGCAAGTTTCTCAATAACATTTCATGAAGTTTGGAATGAAAAACAGAGTTTAAGCAATAATACATGCTCATATAATTTCCAATTAATAATAAAATTCATTATACAAATTATACAAGTTCAAGTTCCATGAGTTATGCCAAAAATAAAATGTTCATTGAAAATTAAGAAGAACCATCCTTCTACAAAACAATACCAATTTACCTAAATATAGGCTTGATAATGGACTTGTTCTATTAATTTCAGATTTCAACCAAGAGAAATGATCATCCTACCAACTTGTCATATGCAGAGAATATCTGGTCCATGAAAAGGTGGGCCACACAATGACAATCAACCTGGTACAAAAGCCATGGCAATCCATATACTATGTAGGCCACACCAATATTGAATCATACCATTCACTATCTATAGGTTTTGATGTTTTGTTCCACCTTATGAGAGGGTCAGCCTGGTTTCCATATCTGGTGATTAGTGGCCCACCATTTTCAAAGATCAGATATTTCTACGGATGTGACATGTTGGTGGGAAAGAAATGGTCAGGCATAAAAATTCACACGACCGTTCACTTACAATTGCTGTATGTGATCATTTCTATATAATCAAAAATTGAATATTATACTTGTTGCTCAACCAAATTGTATACTTGGCAAAAAAAAAAAAACTAAAAAATAAATTCTTAAAGGCTTGAGTTAAGAAGTGCACTTCAATGCAACATTTCCTCCATTAACCATGATCAAAACTTGCAATTATACAAACTTCAAAGCCTAGAATAAGTTGGGCTATCGTCCTCTCCATTTATTTTTTCCTCTAATGTGACAAAGGTATTCAATAATGGTAACGGTGGCTGTAATGGCCACTGCCATTACCATTACAATACTTAAATAATTTTTTTAAAAAAATTTAAAAAAAAAAAAAAAAAAACTGTATCGGCCCCTTAACAAGCTGTTATGGCCCATTTTACCCATGACGGCTGTTATGGCCCCATAACAAATAATTGTTCTGACCATTACTGTTAAGTAATGGCTGTCATGTAACCGTTTTTAGTACCATGAATGTGACAGTTATTAAGCATGTTCTAGTGAAACACACAAGAGACTGACATGTACATGATTTTCTTGAGAATAAAATTAATTTATTTTACAAGTCACTATGAATTTACCTAAAGTTGGAGGACAACTCTAACAAGGGAGTGTTTGGGTGCCACTTGATAATAATTTTTCCTCGTTGTTTTCTTTGAAAGCATAATTGTAGCTGTAAGTGATGTAGGCAGCATATGGGTCCAGCTATCATCAACTGTAAAATTCCATCTGTTTATTATTATTATTATTAGAAAGTCCCTTCTTATTGGAGGAACATACACTAGGTTATTTCCTATTGGTTATTAGGACTTGCACTCTAATATGATTGGTTAATCCATGTAGAACATTATTATTGGTTGGTTTTCTTTATAAAAGAAGCTATGTAGAGAGAGGGAGAATTTTTTTTTTTTTTTCTTGAAATTTACTAGCACTTTGTACCATTGTGAGGTTGAGATCCTACTACTTGAGTGACTCGCAAAAGTCCCAATTTCCAGGTTTTTATATGACCTTTTGCTGACCTTCCCAAACCCTGTTGATTCATCACCTAGTTACTAGCCTAATCGTGGAGTTCATTTATCTATCAATGATTACCACCATTGATATTCATCATCAAGACCACATGTCACATCAATGATATAAACAGCTGTTGTCAGCAAGCACTCATTGGGAAGTCAGTCAATAGTTCACACCATCTCTCACTTCTATTACCAACTTCAAGAACTAAATGTCGCAATACTTCATGGGACATGGACACGTCATGGTGCTTCGACATGAAGGTATGAGTCATGCCTACATACCAAACATTAACACCTGTGAGGGGAGGTGGTAAATCACTACATCACCAAATTCATTTAACATTGCATGAGAGCTGTTTTAGCAGGTCTTTGTCAGATTCGAAATTAACTCATTTTAAGCTGGCAACGAAACATGCCATTAGATTTTGACAAACAATTCCACTTCAGAAGTAACCATGATCGTTGTAAATTCAGAAGTAGGAAAGCAGGTAGGTGGCACTAGGAATTAAACAATTAGTGCTACTAAAGGAGGTGTAAGCCATGGTGCAGGGGTTCTTGCAGGGAATTGCAACAGCAAGCCAACATGGGCACAACCATCTAGTGCCATTGCAGATCAGCATGTAGAGGAAGATGAGAGAGAGAGAGAGAGAGAGAGAGATGACTAAATACTCCCAAAATCGATGACTAAATACTCCCAAAATCCAACAACTATGATTGTTCTTGCAAATGACCAGCAGGAAGGAGATGCAGACTATGGGAGCTTGCAATGGATAGCATTGAACAGGAATACATGCACCAAAGATATTGGGCACCTATTTTTCTCTGCCAATTTGGCTAAGGTAGTATGGTTTTAATTTCAATAGAGTATTTATGATTTTTTAAGTTACCTAATAAATCCAGGAAGGAGATGCAGACTATGGGAGCTTGCAATGGACAACATTGAACAGGAATACATGCACCAAAGATATTGGGCACCTATTTTTCTCTGCCAATTTGGCTAAGGTAGTATGGTTTTAATTTCAATAGAGTATTTATGATTTTTTAAGTTACCTAATAAATCCAGTTTGCAAAGACTAAGTTGGTCCATGAAGAGTGCTAAATCACATTCCATGCTGGGCAAGTTGAGGGGTTTAGTGCCAATGTTCATTGTGTGTAAAATCTGTTTGGCAAGAAATGATGCGGGGTTTGAGGGTTGTCGAATGGTAAATGCAAAGAGAGTCATTCATAAGGTTAGTAGTTGGATAGAGGAAATGGCAGGAAATTTGGATGCTCTTAAAAAGAATCCCGTGCCAAACATTAGAGGTAACCTATGGATGGGGGCAGATAATGTCAAAAAGAATCACTTGTAGATTGGTTCGTACTTGGTGGGAGAAACCAAGTCTGGGATGGATTAAATTGAATTTTGACATCTCTTCAAGTTCACACCGGGCTCAAGTGGGGTGGCTTGTGTGAAGTTAGGGCACACTCGAGGTGGGCAGCCCGTGTGAGGCGCATGGCTCGTGCGAGGTGGAACCCATGTAAAGTGGGGCCTGGGCTATGAGATAAAGGAATTGATCCTCTATGCTCTATCAGTTTGAGCTTTTAGAAAAAATGGTTAGTTACCCTGCATCAAAGTGGTATTAGAGCAGGAGGTCTCATGTTTGAGACCCCCCTTATTGGGTCTAGTGGTATCCAAGCGGGGCTCGAGTGGGGTGGCGAAACCCTAGTTAAGGTTTTTCCCTCATTCTATGGATGTAAGTATATTTTATATAAGCAATTCACTATTGAAAAAATTAAAAGAGAGAAAAAAAGAAGAAGAAACCGTGATATATAGAGGGTAATGCTCTCTTAAGGACACATGGGCCACATCTCTTCATTCTTATTTTTAAAATTAACTCTTTAGGATGACAACCGAACAACTCCTCCCTATTTTGATAAATAATTCCACTTGTAGAAGAAACCACGATCATCAATCATAGGTCAGACTCCATTGAGGACACAAGGAATCCTTAGGTAATGATTAGAGTAAAAATCAACATTCTTGGTAGGTAGACCTTAGGTGAGTGGATTGGATGAAAGAGAAAATTCGATTCTTGATCATGTAAAATACTAACATTCATGACTGATTAATCCTATCCCTCCAACTTCATGTTCTAATTTCAAAACCCTTCAAAGAACACTTTGCACAAATCCACCACTGTTCTGTTTTCTAATTTTATCTTGGTCATATATGAAATCCTGTTGTTGTCTCTTCTAACTTCTAAGTTGATTCGTTTTTTACAAAACACTGATCAAATTTTACTTTAGAATCATTTCCATCTTATAAATATTGCATAAAATAATAAAAATTGTAATTTTTGTTTAGGCAAAAATACGAGATTGACTTTGGCCTTTAGTATGACCCGCTTCCAAGTTTTCAAAGTAACTATTCTTCTGTTCTTGCAGACACAGATAGTTGATCAATCGTCTGACATTGCTTGTTGAATATGGAAAAAAGAGATTTGGGCTTCATTCTATCCTGGAACGAAACATGCCAAAAAAATCTCCCAAGTTGGAAGATCCTAACCATCAAATCTTTCTTCATCGAATGTGGACTGTTGATGCATTTCTTCTTAACCATGTATTTACATACCAACAATGGAAATTTTAGGCTTGATTAAATGAAGAGAATTTTTTGGGCATGGTAAATGGAGACCTTCAGATCAATGGTTTGGACAAACCAACCATGGCCCTAGATGTTCAGATTAGGTATAAACACATGTAATTTCCCCTATTCATTTATCAAACATAGTTTTGATGTGAACAAGTTTTCTATTGTTGTTCACATTTCTACAACTCAACATATGTTACAAGAAGTGAATAGCCCAAATAAATATAAAAGAAAATAATATCGAAGATAGAGAAAAGCCACAAATATACCTCTGCTTGAGAGTCTTTCCAAAGATTAACTTGAGGAAAGACATGGGTACCTCATACCACTTGGAGTTTAGTGCCTCACTCTCATTTGCAATGTTCATCTTTCGTAGAGCTGCCAATAAGAAGTCCTAAAGAGTTAGATTCCAATTAATAAGAAAAGCAACCCTTCTACTCTACCAAATCTTGTTTTATCTAGATTGGGAACTTTTACATTGAGGACAATGTAGATTTTAGGCAGGGGTGTTGATTAGGTAAATTAATCAGTGTTTTCTTAGTTTAAGAGCAAAAAATTTTAAAAATTTTCAATTTTTTGAGTAAAAGAACTATTTAGATAGTGATAGTTTGAGTAATTAAGAATGCTTGGAGTATGATGATAAAATAAAGATTGAATTTTGAATTTTTGGAGTCTGATCAACTAAGTAGACTATCACTTAAGTTCTTTCATTTAATTGACTAAGAGGAAGTTTGAATATCATGTTGATCTAAATTCTAAGACACATTCAATTTGGTTTCTGTGAATTGTGCTAGATTTCTGATTGTTAGTATGTGAATCGTTGATAGATGTTGATAATTAATTCTGAGAATTTTATCCACCTTAAAAAAAATGAAAAGAACCAGTTAAAAAAGAGAGGGATCGACAAAAAGGTCATGTATGATGAAAAGACTGGAAAAGAATGAAAAGTCTGAAAAGAATGAAGATAAAAAGACTGAAAAGAATGAATAAATAGAAGTGACCATCGAGATAAAATCAAAAAACTAAAAAAAGAAGAAAAATGGGATAAGTTCAGAATTAGCACTTGATTATTCAATCAATCTTGAGGTGATGAGCATGACTCACATTATGAAATGATAATATTTTAATGGAAAGTAAGTTGGAATTCATTAAGCACATTGAAAACTTGATATATGAACTTATGCTCTTAAGTAATTGATAAAGAACCTATTTGATCAATTGCTCATGTGATTCAGCTCTAGGTTTTCAAATTTTCACTCTCGCTTCTCGGGATTATAATCATTCATATTTGATTGCACAAAAGATTCTTTTCTGGAAGTGATTTGAACATTGAGAATTGAGAATTCTTTCACGCATGTTTTGCTCAGGATTAGTAAAATGTTGGTTAGGGGTGTGTTGAGTGTCAAATATTGCATATTTACCTCTGTTTATATCTTGGTTTTATAAACATGATAATGCTTAATGGGTATATTTTATACATGTTTGTATTGCGAGGTAAATTTGAGAGCTTGAATTGAAAAGAATATTAAAACATGAATTTGATGCTCAAAAATCACCAAGGCAAGGGATGGATCTTAGGAGACCAAGATTGAAGATTTCAAACCCCTAAGATTTAAAGAAACCAAGTGAAGAAGGAAGGAAGTCGAAAGTGCAAAGTGTAGAAATTCAGAGAATTTGAACTTCACCGTCTATGACATCGACCACCGGTTGATGACATTGAAGCAATTGTTCGATGACATCAAACACGGGTCGATGTCATCGAAGAATTACATAAAAATCGAGTTTGGTTGCTGGACAAATTGGATACATTTCTCGATGACATCGAAACCCTGTTTGATGACTCAAAGATTAGTTCGATGACATTGAGAGTTTTGGAGATTTCTAGAGCAACTCGCTGAAACAATTTGGACACTTTTTTTATTACTCGAACACCCTTCGATGACATGAAGAGTTACACAGTGCAAAAGGCGTTATAAAGTTCGAAAATGCATGACTTTCGAATTCGAGTTACATTCGATAACATCGAAGGTTGTTCGATGACATCGAAGGCGTTATGCAAGGTGTATAAATTTGATGCGGTTTTCAAAGACAGACAGACAAAGGTTATAAATATGAGTTCTTTAAGGAGTTCTAAACATGAATTAGGTTTTAAAGAGCAGATCCAATGGGTGGAGCAACCTCTCAAGAGTTTTTCTTCTTTCTTTATTTATTTTTAATGTTTTGTTTAAGAGTTTTAGTTTTAATCATGTATATGGTTAACTAAACCTCTTAACTAGGGCTAAGAGGTGAAGCTTGTAGCATGTTGGGATGTTTATCTTGCTTCGATTCTTGTTTATGTTGAACTTCATTGATTTTTAGTTTGAATTTAAGAAATATTTTCAGTTTTCTATGATTTATTATGACTAAAATTACAATAGATGATGTGATAGCTTTAAATATTTTTTTTTCTTTTTTTCTTTTTTTTTTAGTATGGTGGGGATTGGTAAAACTCATGATTCACCATCGTCTCCTGGGCATGGTTGATGCATGAATTCCCTTCCAATCATCAAAATTCTCCTTCATGTGTGAATTAATTCAATGAAAAGTTCAAAGAATTAATTTGATTGTTTCATCCTTCAATTGGATAAGATAGGACTCCGATTCCAGTTGTGTTTCATGAATCAAGTGAGGTAGCATCTTGATAGCTACAAGTGGATCCTTGACGCTCTAGTTTCCTTTTTAAATTAATAATTTATTCACAATTACTCTTAACTATTTCCAATTTCAATTTAGATTTTTTTTTTGTTCTAATTTTAATTACTATCAGAATACGTACAAGTTTAGTCCATGTGGATCCGACCTCGGTCTCACTGAGTTATTACTACATACGACCCTACACTTGGGGTTATGAACGCTTGTGATGATATAATTAAGGTTATGAATTAAATATGATTGAGGGCTATAAAATGATGACGCATGTGAATACTTTAAATTGTGAATATTGACATTATGTTGGCTATTTTTAAGTTGGGCCTAGTGTCTTGGGCTTGTGATAGCCCACTTTCCCATGGAACTTGGGATGCAAACTGGTTACAAATAATCCTTGGATGAGAGGCCAAGTGAGCCCACTTCCATAGTCAAGGGAAGGGTGCTTGATTATTATTAGTTTGCTTGTCTACTTGGCCAATTGACACTATTGTTAAGTAAAGCTCATGAGGGCATGAGATGTATGACAAATGTGTGATGGCATGTGATGTGATATATGATAAAAGCATTGTTCCATATAATGCATGTTAGAAGTATGATGTGATGTGTGGTAAAGAATAATGGTGTGTCACATGTATAGCTCTCACACAATGATTATGTCACATGTTATGCAACTAATATGTAATAGATATGGCATGAAACGTGTAGCTTAAACACAACATGGTTATCATATGACCAGATTATAAATTAATAATTGAATCTTAATTGAGCCCAAGTTAAGGCCCATTGCTTATGGGTATTAAGGCCATGATCCGGCAAGTATTAAGACACAATTAAGGGTCCAGATGGATACTCCTATGGACAATGGGCTATGACCTGAGGGTCTACTATTAAGCATCTATGTGCCATAGCTTGGTAATGTGATATATCCTGCCTTTGTTTATGTTAACACGAACTTGATAGTTTGATATACATAGTTGATTCATGAGCATTCATGACATGCATACATGAGCACTTCATGAAATTGGGGCCCTCATGGTGGTCTATATACTTGAATGAGATCCAGAGGAGTTTAGGAATTATAGATATTGTTTTAATTTCGGCCCTTGCGTTGGTCCATATGATTGGATGAGATCTAGAGATGTACTATGTTTGGGCCCTCGTGTTGCTCTGTATTATTATTCGAGGCCCTCATGTTTCTCTGTATGCTTGGATGAAATTCAAAGGAGTAGAGTTCTATGAATACTATTATATGGGCCTTTATGATGATGTATTATATGGGTGGATTTTTTGTATGACAGCCACATGATGGCTAGTTGGGCGAGATGGTTGTGTTGAGGCCCTGAGATGGCTAAGTGGTTGATATTTTTATAAGGTTTGAGGATTGTGCATTATTATCACATTGGGCTTAAATCTCAATATTAGAAATGTCTATCCTCCACTGAACCCATTAAGATTGTCAAATTAGGTCATCTTCCATTGTGTGTCAAGTGGGGGTGAGCATAGTAGGATGGGTACAAGAGTCATTCCCACTGCCGAATTAGGAAGGGAAGAGGTGTGACGATCCTACCTATCGTCGTGTTCTGGGTCGAGGTAGGTGGTATTCTAAATGCTGAGGCTGGATAAGGTGAAATAAATAAAAGTCCCACATTGTTAAGCCAGCGGCTAAATGGGTAGGGGTTAACGCACCCAAGACTTTACTTTTTAGAAATTCATCCCACACTTGTGTGAAGATATGGCATTACACTTGTGTGGTATGTTATGATTTTTGTGGAAATATATTATGCAGTTGGAGGTGTGCCATTTGAGATGAAGGATTTTTAGTATTTAAATCATGCATTCACTAATACACAATTTCACTCAAGTTGGTGAGTGCGCAACTAGACCATTATGTGCTCGTTTATACAGTTAAGATTTTAGTTAGGTATGAGACTAACCTGAGATAAGGAGTTTACCACACTGAGTCTAGTTATCCAAATCAGGTATGGGACTGGTTGGATAGAAGTCCTTGATGGATCCCATAGCTTGCGATATAGTGTACTATCATCCCGACTATACCACACGTCAGCTTTGCCATTCCCTTTCCAAAGCAAGCCTTCCACTAGAATATAGAATTTAACTATCTTGTACATGATAACTTATTACTCTCATTACTCTCATGATTCATGGTTACTCATTTGGGTAGTATGCTTAACACTGAAGACATGTTCATGATAATCTGTTTAGCTATAACAACATGCTTGATTGATAACATGCTTATCTATGATAACATACTTGGTTGATAACATGTTTATGGTTGTTTTGGATGTCTTTACGGGAGCACCCTGATAAGCTGTGTTTTACTCCCGACACCCCATAGACTCATGAGCTATGGTTTGCTCATATATATAATTTACATCTTTTTCAAGATGTGTTTAGTAGCAAGATGCATGTAAGAGTTGTTGGAGCTAGCTATTATTCTCTTCATTGTTGTTGAGATGATTGTACTTTAGTATATATATAATATAAAACAATGTATGTGGTTATTTTAGGTGACCGTCCTTAGAAGGATAGGTTTGTCTCTTGGATGCATGCGTTGATATCATGTATATGATGCATAACCGCCTAATCAAATTAACCCTTCAAAAAAATTCCATCTACCATGAGCCGGGTTTGGTGTTCGAGAAGTTCGCTAACCATTCACCAAGTTTAGTAATGGCAAGGAAGCTATTGCAACCTGAGTACGGGACTTGGAAAATAGTAGTGCCCAGGTTCCGAATTTGGAGTGTGATAAGAATGTATTAGTAGAATGGATGAATCAGACTCTCTTAGAGATAGCCCGAAATATTTTAAGTAATGCTGGATTGGGCAAAGACTCATGGATGGATACTATTAACACAACTTATTACTTGGTGAATCAGTCCCTGTCTACACCAATAGATTGCAAGATTCTTAAAGAAGTGTGTAGTGATCATGAGGTAGACTACCCACAGTTGCGTGTATTTGGTTATGACACTTACTCTCATGTACCGTCAGTTAATAGAGATAAGATAGACCAAAGGGCTAAAAAGTATATTTTTGTGGGCTATAGTGATGGTGTGAAAGGGTACAGGCTTTACGACCGAGTCACACGGAAGATCATAATTAACCAATATGTTAGATTGATGAAGATTCCTTATTATACAAGGACGAATGCAAGGAACTAGAGAAATCAGCAATCATTGATGTTGAGATTGAAAAAGAAGATACATAGGTAAAGTTTAAGCCGTGGGCAAAGGTACAAGAGCAAGTGGATCTATCAGAAGAAATCTGCCAAGAGATCGTAAATTTTCAGTCAAATACAGGCATGACTCGAATGTTGCACTCGCTCTCATTATATATAAGGAGGATTCATCTACCTTCCAAGAAGCATTAGATGGTTTTGATGCTGAGAAGTGGATAGTGGTCATGAATGATGATATGGATTTCCTTCGTAAGAATGAGACATTAGAGCCGGTGGAGATTCTAGTGAGGTGTAAAGCTATCGGTTGTAAGTAGATCTACAAGAAGAAACATGATAGATCGAAGATAAGATTAGTCGTAAAAGGGCATGCGCAGAAGAAGGGTATCAACTTCAGTGAGATTTTCGTGCTTGTAGTTAAGCAGGTGTCTATCAAATTTGTATTGGCGTTGGTTGCTTAATACAACTTATAAATGAAACAAATAGATGTAAAGATGCCTTCCTTCATGGGGAGTTTGGAGGAGCAGATTTATATGAAGCAACTAAAACAGTTTAAAGTGGAAGGGGTGGAGAATAAAGTTTGTGGGTTAAGAAGGTTTGCTTGAAATAGTCGCCTAGGTAGTGGTAGAAAAGGTTTGATACTTTCATGATGGGTCAACGATTTATCAGAAATGAATACGATCATTGTGTCTATTACAAGATACTGAATGATGGGCAGTTCATCGTATTGGTATTGTACATAGATGACATGCTTATTGCCAACCATAACATATCTGAGACCGATATATTAAAGACTCAATTGTCAGGGACATTCAAAATGAAAGATTTAGGGGCTACAAAGAATACCTTGAAAAAGTATTGGTTATGTTTAATATGGACAAGGTGAAACTGTTTATCATACCCCATGCTGCTTACTTTAGGATTTCTTCTAAACAATATCGTACTACAGATGAAGAAATACAATTGATGTCTCATGTGCCCTATTCGAGCGTTGTTGGTAGTTTGATGTATATTATAGTATTTATGAGACCTAATATTTCACATGTAGTGGGTGGTGTAAGCAGATACATGGCTAACCTTGGCAAGCAACACTAGAGGGCAGTGAAATGGTTATTTTGATATTTTTGACATACTATAGACTACGTCTTGACGTTTGAAAGGTCTAAGGACAAGTTGGTAGGCTATGTGGATGTTGATTACGTAGGAAATATAGATAATAGGATATCGACTTCTGGCTACTCATTTGTGCTAGCGGGTGGAGTGATCAGTTAGATGTTAAAGCTTCAGTCTGTGATGACTCTTTCCACAACCGAAGCGGAGTATATGGTGGTAATGGTATCATTCAAAAAAGGTATTTGATTGAGAGATATGATAAATTGGATTGGACTTCAACGAGAAGGCGTGCTAATAAACTATGATAATGAAAGCATGATTAATTTAGCAAAAAACTCAGTTTACCATTCTCGTCCCAAACATATTGATATTCGTCATCATTTTACCCAACAAGTGCTTTAGGAAGGCGGAATGACTCTTGAGAAGATCCACATAAGTGTGAATTTGGAGGATATTCTTACAAAGGTGGTTCCTACAGAGAGGTTCAAGTTTTGTGTGACTTCTCCGGGCTTGGTGAAGGCTTGATGAAGGCAAAGTGTGCACAAGAAGCGGCGATGATAGTGGAGCTATGATGGAGGCAATTAGAGATGAAGCTTAAAGATATGGTTCGTGATAATTGAAGAATGGTAGAGATTATTGTCAGATGTCTTTAATTTATATGTACTTGGGGTTGTCGATGACATCAACAGGCCACTTAATTCCATTGAGAAAATCCTGTATTTCAACCTTTGTTCATTAGATAGTTTTTTGAGTCCAAATCGATCCGATCAAAGGTGGCTTCAATCCCATCGATGAGTCGTCGATGGCACTCGATATGATCAAAACTCCCGTCGACTAACTTGTACAGTTTTGTGAAATTGCAGGTTTTGTTTTCTAATTCTTTTTTAATCATTTTTGAGGGTTTATAATCGAGGATTAGGGTATCGAAAACATGCTTAAGGCTTTTGGTGAGCAAAGGGAGTTCAATGTTAGGATTTTTTGTAGTTTTTGTGGTGTATTTTCAGATCAGTAAGCTCTTCCATCTCTTATGACGTTAATTATCATAGTGGATTCATTGTTGCTTTGTGCCATGGTTTTTCCTGCAAGGGTTTTTCTACGTAAAACTTTGTGTTATCTATATGATTAGTTTGTTTGATCTTTTATTATTTGATTCTAACTCGGGTTTTCTTCCGCACATCACCCTAACAGTTTGACATCTCCACTCTAATTTAATAAGAGCTTTTCTAATAAGCTCGTTTTGTTTTGACTTTAGTTTTAAATAAGCTCGGTTGGTAAAATCACTTTTTCAAAACCGAAAAAAACTCTTATTTGAAATAAGTATGTTTGGTATAAGAGCTTTTTTAAGAATAGTTTATGTAATTTTTAAAGATTATAACAATTCCATTATAAGAGTAATCCATACAATTGTTTTGGTGGATATCACCATAGATGGAGTGTGCCCAAATGGCAAAAAAATGGATGGCTATAATCGTCGTGTTTTAAGACATCTGGGCCATTGTTATGCCGTACATTGGATGTGGATTGTTCATCATATGGAGCCCACCTTCGATGTGGACCGTCCATCATGTGAGCCAAACCTTTAAAGTGGGTCGTCGATCTTGCAAGGCCCATCTTAGATGTGGACCATTCATCATTAGGGGCTGGCATTTGACGTGGATTGTCCATTATGTGGGGCCCACAGTGATGTAGGTCATCCATCACATGGATTCCACATTTGATGTGTCCATCATGTGGGGTCCACTTATGAACTCCACCATCTATCGTGTGAGGCTCACCTTCTATGTGGATTATCCATCATGTTGGGCCACTTTGGATATGGGTTGTTCATCAAATGAGACCTTGGATGTGGTCGTCCATTTGGTGGGGCCAACTTGATGTGATTATCCATCACAAGGGGCCACACTTTAATGTGGGCCATCGAATGTGAGGCCCACTCCATCCATTATGTGGGACCACCTTAATGTAGACCATCTATTATGTGGGGCCCCTCTTTCAATATGGGTTGCTCATCATGTGGGCCCACCTTTGATGTCCAATGTCCATTATATGGGCTCACCTTCAATGTCCATCATCCATCATGTAGGTCCCAACTTTGATGTGAATCATCTATAAAGTGGGGCCCACTTGATGTGAATGGTCCATCATGTTGGGCCATACTTTGATGTGGGTCATCCATCTTATGGGGGCCACATTTGATGTGAATGGTGCATTATGTGGGACCACCTTGATGTGGATCATTCATCATGTGGGGCCCCACCTTCAATATGGGTCGTTCATCATATGTTTCCACCTTTCATGTCCCGCATCCATCATATGGGTCCCACCTTTATTGTGAACCATTCATACTGTAGGGCCTACTTGTTGTGGATAGTGCATCATGCGGGGTCACATTTTGTGGACCATCCATCATGTGGAATCCACATCCGATGTCTACCATCCATCATGTGGAATCCACATCCGATGTCTACCATCCATCATATGGGTCCCTTCTTTTTTGTGGACCATCCATCATGCGGGGCCCAACCTTCAATATGGGTCATTTATCATGTGGGCCATCTTTGATGTTAACCTTCCATCATGTGGTCCTACCTTTAATGTCCACCATCTATCATGTTGGTCCCACCTTTGATGTGGATCATCCATCGTGTGGGGCCACACTTTGATGTCAGCCATCTATCATGTGGAGCCCACATTTGATGTGATCTTGCATTATGTGGATCCACCTTGATATGGACCACTCATCATGTGGGGCCTAACCTTCAATATAGGTTGTTCATCATGTGGGCCTACCTTAGAGAGATAGTAAAGAGAAGAGAAGAGGGCAAACTGGGAAATTACTTAAAAAGTTTTAGGACAAACTCAATCAAAAAAAAAAACCTAAAATCTTTACCCGCTTAAGATAAATAAGCTTTAAAAAAATAATAATAATAATAATAAATAAAAATCTCTCCATCACTTATTTTTTAAGAGCCCTTTTATTAGTTTCTAAAATATTAAGCAGTAAAATTAAAACTTTACCAAACAGTGGGGTGTACCAACAAACTAACAAAACAAAAAAAAAAAAAAAAAAAAAAAAAAAAAAAAAAAAAAAAAAGCTCTTATTAACGGAGATGCCAAATGGCCCCTAAGCTAAATTTGCTCATGAAGTGGGCCACAACATATGAAGTTGGGAAAAGAATAATCAATATTGATCCATATTTGACTTATCCATAGCTGTCCCTATTAGTTGACCAAGCATATTATTCGGTAAGGTAACTATCCATCCTAATGAGTGGCTTGGATCTTGCACGCGTGCCAAGTGGGTCCATTTCGATAATATGCTCCATTTCGATAATACCCCGAATATATGAATTTGCTCGTTGGACAGTTTTTAGTAGTTTTGATCGATCGACCATTTAAGTTTACTCGATCAAGATAATTTGAAGAAATCAAATTTGCTCTTTGGAAACTTTTGAGTATGTTCGATGATCGAACATGGAGGCTGGATCGATCAGGGATTGCTCGATCGATGTCAATTGCTCGATTGATGTTGATTGATCAAGTTTAGATCGACGGTTCTTTATAACTTTTACGTAAATGCATTATTTTGTTTCTAATTCTATAATTTGGCTATATAAGTTAAGTTAGTGCAAAATTAGGGTATTGCTAAGACATTGAGGGTTCGAGAGAGAGTGTCAAGGAATTTTGAAGAGAAAAAACTAAAGTTTTATATTTTGTAAGTCTACAATCTCTTGTAATTTAGTTTTCAAAAGTAAATTGTTTGTCGCTCTGGTCCATAATTTTTTCCCATGTAAAATTTATATATTCTTGTGATTGTTTTGTTTGCACGTATGTTACTTCTGCAGCCCCAACACATTGGAATCAAGTGGGCGCAGATTAGCTACTATCAGGTTGAGTAGCGAGACTGGCCACTGAAGTGAGCGCAGATTAGCTACTGTCAGGTTGAGTAGCGAGACTGGCCACTGAAGTGACGTCACCAAGTTCCGTGGGCCCCACCATGATGTATGTTTTGCATCCACATCTTACATCCATTTGGAGAAATCATTTTAAGGCAATATCCAAAGAATGAGTTAAATCCAAAGCTCCAGTGGACCCCAACACAGAAAACAGTGGGGGCAGTGACGCCCCCATTAAAAACTGCTAGAGGTCAAAAAAGTTTTACATCAAGCTGATATTTGTATTTTCTCTTATTTCATGTCTTTTTTAACTTTTGAACATGTTGGATTTCAAATAAACATTATGGTGGGCCTTATGATAGTTTCAATGGTGGGAATCACTCTCCCCACTGTTTTCTATGGTGGGGTCCACTAAAGATTTTTATATACCTCATTCGTTGGCTTATGCCTTAAAATGATATCTCAAAATGAATAGACCGTGTGGATACAACCCATACAGTATAGTGGGGCACATTACTTGGTGACGTCACTTCAGTAGCCGACCCGCCACTCAACCTCTCAGTATCTAATCCGCGTCCGAATCAAGTATGGTTGGTAAGTGGGACCCGGTTTGGAGGTGGCTAGTGGTCGGTGCTCCGTGGGTACCACCATGTTGGATGTGTTTTATCTCGCTATTCATCCGTTTTTCTATGTCATTTTTGGGCTTATATCCCAAAAGTGAGGCAGAGTAGATCTCACGTGGCCCACATCACAGGAAAACAGTACTGATTGAATGTACCAGTCAATCTGCGTCCTAGGAAGTTCGCTCATTTGGCATTTTTCTTATGTCGTCTAATCATTATTTTCAAGTCAACGAAGGCAGTCGGGTTCTCCCACTTACGAAAAAAATAATGAAAAATAAAGGAAAGCCCCATACATTTGGGAAATCATGTTGGAAAACGTAATCCGAACTGATCAATTGATGCTCCATCTCAGGGATGGGTCAATCATCCAAAATTGGAAGCGGATTGCGTAGTGAGTAACTCACTATTCTTAGCGTACTGAGTAAACTCTGTGAGGTCCACCATGATTTATGTATTTTATCCGCACCGTCCATCCATTTTACTAGATAATTTTAGTGCTTGAGCCCAAAAATGAAGCATATCTAATTTTCAAATGGACCACATTACAGGAAAGAGTTGAATTGAACGTCTACCGTTGAAAAATTCTTGAGGGCCACATAAATTTTGGATCAAACTTATATTTGTATTTTCCCTTCATCCATGTCTTTATGATTTTATGAATAGGTTGGATGACAAATAAACATCACTGTAGGGCCTAGAAAGGTTTTAAAAAATGGATGAACATCGATGATAGACCACATACATTCAAGGTGGGCCCAACTGAATTTATTCAATACGATGACCATAAGAGTTCTCCTAAATTGTGAATTGTGATGATTGGCTGTGTCCAACCATCCCATCTATGCACAGTTTTTTTTCTAGGCAATTTATTAAACTTTTCTTAATAGTTGAAAGATGAGTGATGCCATCATATGATGGCCTTCCATGAGAGGATGTTTCATCCTGGAGGTGGTCCACCCATCCTACGGTTTGAATTGATGGCCCAAGTGCAAGAAAAGAAAGGGTTTGTGGTGTCGTTGGGTGCACCTTGTGATCTAAAACCTGTCCAGGCATTACCACGTGAGTTCTTGCAGAGGCCATCACTACAACTCTCCATGTTGGGACCCACCTACATTAGGTTCGTACCATCCTAGCCGTTCATCATGCCGTAACCATTGTAATTGGCCAAGATCATGTAATTCCTTCTATGATCCTAATAATCTTATTTTGGATTCCTGCACTTGAGTGCAAAAGTTCCTCTCATAGCGTTTCTCAACCATCCATTTTGAACTGAACTGATCGGATGGTTAGGATTGTCCAATTGAAGTGATTCTGATCCAATGACTAATCCATAGTTTAAAAAAAATATAAATAAATAAATACTGACCCAAATCTCTCAACTGTGACTCGACCAGATCTCGTCAAGACCGGAGAAAAACACGATCTGGTCATTGGTCACGACCCAAAGAAAACTTGAGAAAGACTCTGACTCAGCTTCAAAATACTCGGCAAAACTCAGATAAAGCTCAACTCTGCGAACCACTCAACATTATTTATATATTACTTGTAAGTTTAAAATCTTAGACAATACTGAAAAAGCATAGGAAAACAAGTACGAGTTTTCAGGAAACGCCCCCAAGTGACTGAGTCGACTCAACATGGCTGGGCTACGAATTTATTTGAGTTTGCGTGTTTTAAACTATGAGGCACACCCTAATGGAAATGAACATATAAAAATAAAAAAAAAAAAAAAATAAAAAAAAGAATGGACGGTCCAGATGAAACTCACACTTAGCTAAATCAAGAACTTGGGCTAGCTGCTCCTCATAAGTAGGTTTGTAACCCCATTTGAGACGCCTTGCTACTTCGACCCTGACCAGCCTCCTGAGCTCCTCATCTGGTACAAGCCCTTGCTCCAGTCGATTCAGCACCTCTTCAGCGGCTGCCGATTTTGGTTGCTTACCCTCCCCACTCATTGAACGGTTTTGAGAGAGAGAGAGAGAGAGAGAGAGAGAGAGAGAGAGAGAGAGCCTCTGAAGACAATCTATATAGAGTTCGTTCCTTATGGGAGAGAGGCAGACATCTATCTGGACAAGAGAGAGCCTCTGAAGACAATCTATATAGAGTTCGTTCCTTATGGGAGAGCGGCAGACATCTGTCTGGACAATTTCTCGGCCTGAGAATTTGTCGGGAAATTTTAAGATTTTAAAGTTTTTCTCTTAATATTTTAGGTAAAATCTCAAAAAAAAAAAATTTAAAAATGTTCGTTATAATTATTAAAGGCATGTTTAATAATGCTTAAAAATAAGTTCCTCTCATTTTATTTAATGGTAATTTTTTATTAAATATCTTCGTTTCCGTATGTGGTAGTGTGGTTTTCTGCCACACCAGATACGTTCGTTGTTGTGCGGGTGTGTTAGAACCGATTGGGTTCCATTCAAACCGTGATAATCATTGACCCCTGACATCGATATAGAGTGGTTCTTGATCAATTGACTAACTGGTTAGCCATCTATTCAGCCAACTTTACACTCATTAACCAAGCAATATGCAGAGGTTAGGGCTCTTCCTATAATGACTCTTTTTAGCCTTGACAATTAAGGACTTTTGAAAGGTGCAACAATTGGTATGGTTGGAAAAAATGAATAGAGATGGGGATGCCGAAAAATGTGCATGGTTTACCACTAGTAAAGGGATCACCAACCTGATTGTGAGCAACATGGTACTTCCTAGAGCAATATGCTAATGAGTAAGGTAATAATGATTCTAATAGTTATAACTATGGTCAGCCTAGAGTATGAGCGTAGACGGACAGATTACAGGGCTAAGTTCTTTCTTCATATCCGGTGCACAAGCACAAATGGAAGGGAATTACACCTACAGAAGTGATCTAGTATACTCACAAGGATGGACTGATTCTACTCCTAACCTAAGGGTCCACGACTAATGAATAGAGAGGACTAATCCTAGACTGAGATTAAAAAATAAATAAATAAATTGTATTGGATTGGTTTTGCTTCCTTACAGGAACTTGGGTTTTAGATTTAAGTGTTTGAGAGAGAGAGATTCTTCATATCCGCCTCCTCCTTTTATAGCCTTCTCAAGCAAAGAGAGAAAATAATCGATCATCCATGTGCCATTCTCTTATGTAACCAATTGAGAAAGAGCGGTTACACTTTTTTTTAAAAAAATAAAAATAAAATAAAAATTGTTGCATGCCTTCGTTGAATGCAACAATTTGTTAAGTGGCTTATGTGGCTTTAACGGTTATTCACCATTATCCGAAGATTGCTTAAATGATGAGGCTTCTCGAAGAATTTGTTTTCTTTCCTAATATTTGACACATGCTTTAGAAATATCAAACGTGCCATGTGTCACAATTTGCACCGTTGATCTGATTTATAAGATTTTGGTACAAACACAGTGTTAAGTGAATTATTTTAATATTGAAAAAATTTTCATTAAAATTGTAAATTTTTTGTGAAAAATAAAACAATTGTTGAGATCTTAAAAATACCGCAGTGTTATCATAATATTATTTTTTAATCAGAATTCCACAATAATATCATGATATTTTGGAGAATTCAGATCATCTACCTGGCACAACCAGGGATTTCTTGTTTTTTCTGCATTGTGACTAGTCCACATCATCACTGATGTTGTCAACTGTTGAGATTTGTTAATCTCAAATCACATATTTATAATTATTGTAAAATAGAAGAAAATTGGAAATAAAAAATATATAATATAATATAGGCTAAAGTACGTGTGGTCATGTCGTCCTTAAAGTGTTATTCGCCCATTCTCAAAGTAACTGAGACTGCTGACAAGTTGCAGGCAAATAGCTTCTAAGATACAATGAGCATGTATGTGGTTCTGCGTTCAGAAAGCATGAATGAACTACTGGTGGAACTCTATAAACATGGTTTTTACTGGCAGATGAAAACTAAAAAGAAAATTCCTAAAATGGAAAGAGAGATAGAAAACGGAAAATTAGCGTTGCTGGCTTAGACCACTGCACTGGTTTGGTTCTTATGGACCTGCTGGTCCTAACTGTCTTAGGTTCATACTGAACCTACTGGCTTGATCAGAGAACACTTGGAGTACGTTTGCTAGTTCGTATAGGAGAATGAATTGGTTTGTTTATGATAATCGAATGAACCAGTCAAGCTCTATTTATATAGGCAAGGGTGGTTGGACATTTTTGCCTAGGGTCATAAATACAATAGACCGTTTATGACTATTGGTGAGAAACAAACCATTTTTGGCAGTTTCTGAACATTTTGCATGTGAGAGACTAGTTGTATGTTAGCCGTTTAGGCATAGTGGCTAGCCGTTTCTAACTGTTGGGCTACCCACATACAATAGTTTCTGCATGGTCTGGTTAATTACTGCATAAGCAGTTACACCAAGCTTCTTAAACGGCTTCCACAACTCTTATATAAGGATAAGAAGTCTCTCTTAGGGCCTGTTTGGCCAGACCGATCCCACGGTATTAGGAGGGATGGGATTGCGATATCCCGGGATATACATGACGAGTCAAACAGACCCGGTGAACTTGTCCCGGGATATAAGCAATCCCATGGATCTTAAAACAATCCATTGACATCACCATCATTACCTTAAAATCCATCCTATCCCTTGGTTGGACGGATTGGAAGGTAAAATCTCAGGATATGCTAGGGGTGCCAAACAAACCCAATGAACTTGTCCTGGGATATAGCAATCCCATGGATCTTAACCAATCCACTGACACCGCCATCATTACCTTAAAATCCATCCCATCCCTCCTAATCCCATGGGATTCGCTAGGCCAAACAGGCCCTTAGATCTCTTTCCCTCAACTTCAAACCTAGCCACCTAACCCATCGATCTCACTTGGCCACTGTCGCACTACGAATCACACCTGCCTTGCGTCGATTCGCATAAGATCAGGAGGGAGCAACCCATCTACGACACAATATGAAGTACGAAGTGCAAAGTGCACCACTAATGCCTCTACAGCCACACTACCTCACATGCCTATGCTATCGCATAGAAACTGAAACCGTGCTCGTGCCCGAGCCCTAGCCCGTGCACATGCGCACACGAGTATGTTCTAATGCTTCGCATTGGAACGCATAAGCCTCAGTACTTATCTGTCTCACCAAGCAAATATTAAGGTACTCAACACCCTACTTATAAAGAGGAGTTTTTCTTCTCTCCCATCCGATGCTGGACTATTCCCAAAGGTGAAAAATCAAGTTTTTTAAACCAAAACTAATATATATATATATATATGTATATATATAATATTTTTGATCAAAATTATTTTCATAAAAATCCCCCACTTGGTTGAAATTTTTTTTTTTAAGAGAAGACATGTCAGACTAGACACAACTTATATGTATAAAGAAAGATATCTTTCGATTTGAATATTTTCTTAGTGTAAGTATTTCAAAGTTTTATTGAAATTCTTGGCAGCTACAGCTTTGAATCAGTTATTCTTAAAAGACAGAGTTGGAGATACCACACACACTCACTTTGTGTTATTTAAATTCTCATAAATCTTGCTCAACACATTTAATAGCCATGTGTTTATCCTGTTTCATAAAGGATATTGAGAGAAACTCTAACTCTCATGAGAGGCGGCACCACCTCTACATTCACATAGGTAAAATCCTTCCAGTGTCTCCATTACTATTAAGACACTTGTCACATAGGTGAACTATAACTTTCATTAAGAGCTAGAGCTGGGCATCGGTCTAAATCGGATCGGATTAGGTATAACTTGATCCGATCCGAATTTCTAATGGTTAGACCCGAACTCAATCCGATCCAAGACCGGATCCGGGTCACCTGATTCGGACCGACCCGATGCCTGGTTGACCTTAACCCGAACCGAGTCTGACTTGGTCAGGAATATTGAACCGGATCAGATTAGGTACGATTTGAACAATATGAATTAAATTAAATTGTTTCGTATAGTGTAGTCTAAGTTAACCTTTAATATACCTCCTTTTTATCCTCAATGCCTAAAATAATATTTCAAAATGGATAAACGACTTAGATAAAATATATACATCAAGGTGGGACCCACATAGCTCTGAAAGAACTTTCAGTCTACCGTGTATACGTTTTTATTTAACTTTTAAAGTTACTCGCTGTTCACGAAACTGTTTACTTGCTTTTCTCGCAAGCACGGCCTGCGCAAGGTGAATTCGAATTGTGTATCCATGTTAGCGAGTTCTGTGGATCTGATCATGGGGTAGGTGTTATATCCAAACCGTTCATCCATTTAGCAAGCTCGTCTTAAGGCTTGAGACGAAAAATAAGACAGATCTAACTATCAACTGGACCACACGAATGGTTTAACAGTGAAAATCATTCTTTACTGCTGTTCGTGGTGTGGTCCAAATGATCTTTGGATATTATTCATTTTTTGAATAATGCTCTATAATGATCTATAAAAATATATGAACGGTGTAGATATAATAAATACATCATTGTGGGGCCCATATAACTTTGATCTCCTTTAAACCGTTCGTACAACTTGGAGCTCGAGGAGTGCCCGGAGCACAAGGATGCCAGATGTGCCAGTACTGCTATAGTGTTGTACTGGAAATGAATTGGCTACTCCCTTGCCACCAGTCGTTGGTGCTCCGTGGACCCCACCATGATGTATGTATTTCATCCATGCCCTCCATCTATTTTTATAGATCATTTTATGTTATTAGGAAAAAAAATGAGGTATATCGAAATCTCAAGTGGACAACATTATAGGAAACAGTGTTGAATGAATGTTGACCATTAAAAACGTTTTGGAGACTATAAAAGTTTTTGATCAAACTGATATTTATTGTTTCCCCATCTGGGTCCTTATGACCTAATCAACAGATTAGATGTCAAATAAACAGTACAGTGGGCCTTAGGAGGATTATAATGGTGGATATCTAATCATTATTGTTTTCCTGTGGTGTGGTCCACCTGAGATTTATATCCCTATCATTTCTTTTATATAAATCCCTAAAATGATCTATAAAATGGATGAAACACATACATCATGGTGGGGTCCACAGAGCACCGACCATCAGCCACGGACTAGTGTCAGGGGGAGTAGCCAATCCTTCTGCTCGTACCCTATCTGCGATGGATCCAATCTTTCAAGTTCTCTTTTTAGAGCTAAATAGATGGGATTTTGAAGCATTGTAGTGTTTACAACAGCTTGGGAGAGAGGATCCAGAGAGACCATTTATGGAAATTCGTGCCTTTGATGAGAATTCGAAGTTGGGTTTTGTACCTGACGTGGGTCTTGAGATGTCGAGGAATCATTGGGGTGTGATGCTGCTTATAGACGCCATTGTTAATGAATCTTTATGTGAGAGAGAGAGAGAGATAGGTTATGTGGGGTTTTTTTTACTGGTTACTACACCAGTGCAGTCCAGATCGAATCGGATCGGATCCAAACGAATCGGGTTTCAGTTCGGTTCGGTCGAATTTGTTACTTTCCCGAATCCAATCTAATTGTCATTCGGATCTGACCGATCCTTCCCAAACTTGGCCGATCCAGGCCATCGATTCTGTTTGAATCGGGGCGGATCGGGTCCATTTTGCCCACCTCTAGCTTTAAGACTTAACCTTCTATTTGTAACAGCTAGCAATGCTACTTATCCTGTATAAGGTTATTTTTTATTTTAATACTGAAACTTTCCACATATCAGTAACTTATTTTTACCCATTGAATCCAAACTGAGAGATTTTTAAAATTTGGGTTGCGTTTCCATCACTAGTAGAACTTTGGTTGAAGAGTTTGAACTTAATTCATCCTCTTAGATGATATCCTTACTACCTCTCTCATTGGAGGTTTAGTAAAAATATCAGCCAAGTTATTACTTGATTTCAAGTAAAAAATCGCAATGATTCTATCTTCAAACAATTGCCTCATGTAGTTGTGTCGTAGACTTATATATCTAGACTTTTCATTATAAGTGCCCTTGTAGAATATAGTAAATGTGTTTCACTATCACAATGTAGTGAAACAGACAGTATAAGGTTTGCACAAAACGGGATTTCTAATAAAAGATCTTTAAGCCACTCGGCCTTTTTGTCTGTCCCAATTAGGGCTATGAACTCCGAATCCATAGTCTAGTGAGTTATGCAGGGTAGTGAGTTATGCAGGTTTGTTTCTTGGATCCTAAACACACAACTACACCTCCTAGGGTGAAGACCTACCCTGTAGCGGACTTATTGTCCCATGCACTTGATATCCAACTAGCATCAGTATATCATTCCCATACTCCCAGAAATTCTAAGTAAAATATCATAAGTCTTTGGTTGCTTTCAAGTAACCAAGAACCCTATTGATTGCATTGCGGTGTTCCACACTAGGATTACTAGTAAACCTACTGAGTTTACTCACAACACATGCAACATGTAGTCTAGTGCATTGCATTACATACATTAGACTGCTTATGACACTTACATACTCAAGTCCTGCAACTGTACTTTCGTTATTTTCATTTAGTTTGATACTTGGATCAAATGGAGGTTTTGCCTCCTTTATTTTTAAATGGTTAAACTAGTTTATTATCTTCTCAAATGTAATAAAATTAACACAGTGCATAACCTCCAATTTGTTTCTTTACTTTGATACTTAGGATAGTATCCATTTGTCTAAGATCCTTCATTTTGAATACAAAGATAAAAACTTCTTTGTTCCAATTACACCTTTCATTTTATTACTTATTATTAACACGTCATCAACATACAGACAAATAATAGTTATACAGTTACCACTAACTTTGGAATATATGCATTTTTCAACTACATTATGAATGAAATAATGAGATAGTATTTTGGAATCAAACTTCTCATGTCACTGTTTAGATTTTTCTTAGTCCATACAATGACTTAATCAATTTACAAACTTTCCTCTCATTTCCTAGCAGAACAAACCATTCGGCCTGTTCCATGTATTCCTCCTCATTAAGGTTACCATTCAGGAAAGTTATCTTTACATTCATTAGGTGGATGTAAAGATAATGTATAGATGCTAGTGCAAATAAATCATAATAGATGTTATTCTTGCTACCGAAGAATATGTGTCAAAATAATCTATTCCTTCTTTTTTCTATACCCTTAGCTATTAATCTAGTTTTAAAGGTTTGGATAGTCCCATCAATGTGATATTTCTTCGTAAATACTCATTTACATATTATCGGTTTAGAACATTAAGGTAAGTCAACCAGTTACTATATTTGATTTGACATTATCAAGTCTATCTCATCATCAATTGCTTCTTTCCAAAAAGCCGAGTCTCTAGAAGACATAACCTCCTAAAGGTTTTAAGGTAATATTCTATAGTTATTATAGATATGTAACACTCCATTTTTCGAAACCCGAATATACTACTCGTTTTTCAAAAACTCGAGCGTTAGCCTTTAAAATGTCAACATAAAATTTAACAATCTTATCATTAATCAGAGCTAGCAGTAAATTCTAATGGAGTAAACCATGCATTGCATAAAATATTTCAATCACTACAAAAATCTAGAATGTAGTGCCCATGCATGGCTTATACAACTCAAATATCAAAAGTTTATTAAACAAGAATAGAAATCTATCAACTAATGATGGAGCTCAATATAGGTCGCAGGTACCCCGTCTAGCTCCTTAACTGCCCGATCGACTTCAACAACCAAGTGAACAACATCGGCTCACTCTACACATGCATCAACTTATATGTTTTGATAGCATCAATGATTATCGTAGTGAGGAATATACTTAAGATTACACACTCATAATTCATAATTCAGTATAGATCGCAAGACATAAGAAGAGTATATTAAACAACGCAATTCAAAATCATGATTATATACTCAGAAATAAAGTTAATCAATATAATTTCACTGTTAGGAAAATGTAATGGCAATCTTAATGTAAGTGAATGTGTCTAGATAGTCAAATAATCACACACGACCTTCTATTGCACTCGGAAATCACATTGTACATAAACTCTACATGATAACTAGAAAATTAATAAGTGAACTTCTGCTTCACCCGAAAATCATATAGAACTCCACACGGTGACAAGAAAATTAATAAATGAAATTCAGCTTCACCAGGAAATCATATAAACTCTGCACAGTGACTAAAAAATCAACATGTGAACTTCAACTTCACCTGAAAATCACATTACAAGTGAACTCCACAAGATGAATAGAAAATTAACATTCAAACTTTTGCTTCACCCAGAAATCATATTGTACGTAAACTCCATAAGGTGATTAGAAAATCGATAAACGAACTTCAACTCCACTCGAAAATTACAATATGACTGAATTCTGCATGATGAAGAGAGAATCAACATATGAACTCCAACATCATTCAGAAATCGTATGAACTCCACAAGATGGTTACAAAATCGATAAATGAAATTCAACTCCACCCAAAAATCATATTGAACTCTGCGTAATGACCCAAAAATCAACAAGTTTATACGAATATAACCATCAAAGCCATGAAGGGCACTATTATTTCATCAAAACTGCAAAAGGGCAAATATGCGATCAAAGCCAAATAGGGCAAATATGCGATCCAGGCCACGTAGGGAAAATATACAATCAAGGCCGTGTAGAGTAAATATGCACCGTAAAATGGTAAGTTCACAAGAAGCTCCATTCAATCCATCAAATAAATACAAGTAACAACATCTAATTAATTAAAAAAATTTACAACTTGAGTTAACACATGACAATCAATTCGTTTATGCTTGCTAACATTAAAGAGACATATCAAGTATACAATACATGAGTCGATTGCATAACAGATAGACATATTCATATAATGAGATAAGTAAATAAATCATGTGACTTAGGAGATACTGAATATAAGATATTAAGGCATCATCTATATGAAGATTGATGAATTTAAGTGAGAAAATTAAAAGGGAGTTCTCACCTTGATCAAGCAACCTAGTTGTGTGGCCCGTTAAATAATACAATTGTAGCCCGATAGAGTCAAATCTTAACTTGATAGTTTAACTCAGCAACTCGGGTCCAAACTAGGCTACCATGAAGCTGGTCGGGTCGATAATAGTTAATAGACCAAGCTCCAATCACCAATCAGCCCCATGAACCGATAATATTCCCGAAGCTATTTAGGTTTGGGTTTAACTTGGATTGACTCGCCGAGTCAACTCTCCTTCCTCTTCCTTCTTCTTCCTTTCATTCTTTCTTTCTTCTTTCTCCCACTCACTCTCTTTCTCTCTCTCCCTGCTAGAACTTTAATTAGACGTAGACCAGGCTCACACCCAACTCAGACTAGACTCGGCGGTGAATCAGACCTTGCTAATGGGCTCGATTCGAACTTAATCAGGGTGTGGCACGACCTGACCCTTTCTCTCCATCTCTCTCTTCTTCTTTTGCTACCTTCTTCTTTACTTGTCCAAATACCAAGCTAGTGTCCCAAACCCAACTTAAACCAGGTGCGGCGAGTCCACTCGACCCAATAGCAACCCCCTGACCCAGCTCGGTGTGGCAGCAGCAGCAGCACCTCTCTCTCTCTCTCTCTCTCTCTCTCTCTCTCTCTCTCTCTCTCATTTTCCACTGCACCGTCCAGTAGCTCGCGACCTAGCAAGTCAGTGGGTTGCTACTCGAGTAGCGTCCTAGTGCGGTACGGCTCGGGTTTTAGCCTCTCCTTTCTTTTCTCTTTTGTTTTCTATCTTAGGAAAGGGATCTCTATAATGAGGGATTTTATAAGATATACTAATCCCTTTAGAGGTTTCGAATGCTAATCATTGGATTAGCTATAGTTCGTGTTTTCATTTGAGCTAAACACCTCAAGAAACGTTGATAATGTGGAATCCTATGTGCATGACTATAAAGCACCCACGCGGATGAGTTTCTAACATAATGGTCCACCTGATGGATGTCCTAGATCGGTAAATGGGCCTCACCACTTGCTAATGGGTTTCTTGTTCAAACAAAGAAAATGGCTTCACCACCAATGACAGATTAGCATTAGACGGTTGAACTGGTGATATGAGGCTACGAATAGCTTGGATTGAACAACTAGACACTACGGGACCCACCAAATGGATGGTCATTAGTGTTTTCACTTAATGGGTTTGGTTTCATCTTGCGGCGGTGGTGGGAGAGAAACTTAAGTCGTAGTTAGAAAAGCCTTAGCTTGGAGGGCTCTAATTCCACCATATGGAGGGCTGAGATGATACAAGAGCCATCGCATGCAAATTTCCACCTTGGCGCTGACACGGTTTCCGTTTTCAGTAAAATAGTGTCACACAACCTTAGTTATGCCGGAGATTGTGTGCATGCACATGTGTGACAGTACGTCAAGCCGAACGGGGTTTGTTCGGACCACACCCTGAACATGATGGATGGTTTGGATCATCCGAGTGGGTGATCATGGTGGGCCACAGCCTATCCCAAACAGACATTGTCCATTCGTTCGCCTTCCAAATGGAAAAACTCCCCTCCTTTTTCCCATTATCATCAGGTCAAACCCGATTGATTGGGCTTCCCGGTCCGGTGTGGCGCGAGTGTGCACCTACTGTGCACACGCTCCATGTAAAGTGGAGTCCACCATAATGATTTGTGAAATCTGGCCCGTCGATCAGATCTCATGGGTCCAAGTTAACCCTTGACCAAAGATTAGGCAGATCCAAAGCTCCAGTGGGCCACACTTTAAAATCCTAGACTTTTATCATGGATTTTTGCTAATCCGATGGTTAAGTTCTTCCAAATTTGATCACCAGCATACCTAATGGTTCGTAAATCAATTTAGGGTAGTTTTGATAATTACTTTTATACTTAGATGGTCCTACACTTCGATTGAACTCACGATTGTGAATTTCGGCACCTTTATTGCTTCAGAACATATTGTCAACGGTCCAACGAGTCAATTGAAGTATTTAGGTGAAATATAATGGTTAGTTTGGATGATCATACCCCTGAGCAGATAATGAGAGGTCCTAATCTAATGATCGACCATTGATCCTTAATTTCAACAGTCGAATCTTGAAATTCAATGACACAATTTTCTAAGATTCACTTCTCACTAGTTTTAGATGTCCTAAAAATTGTATAAGTGAAAATCTAACCATTGATCTTGTACGTAGAAGGTCGGATAGAGTAATCTATGGATGAAGGTTACCCTTAATGGTCGGATTTAGGTTAGAATGAGGGTGAATGTTTAGATAAATCAGGTCTATGTTTATACTAAGTTTGGTCCTCACGGTAATACTCGAGTACTGAAAAGTACGGGGTGTTACAATGTATCTTCCTAATAACATTATCTCTGTCACTTTCTATGAGATGGAAAAAGATACGTTGAGAATCTATCTGTTCAGAGTTAAGACTCTTTTCTACCCTTACTCTCTGGCTCCTACGAGGTTCTCTTTGAGCTTCAACATCTTGTTAAGCTTTACTCAGTGGTTCACTTTAAGGAGTTTGAATTTCATTATCCTTTAACTCCAAGGATAGTGAGTTCTCACAAAACTCAACGTCTCTAAATTCTATGATAGTGTTAGACTCTAAGTCTAGGATTTCATAGGATTTACTATTTTGTGCATGCTGTTCAAAGGCGTAATTGATAGCTCTGTATCCTAACTTGGTTCTTTTAGGATTAAGTGTCTTACAATACAAGAGACACCCCCACACTTTATGATACCCTAGGTTAAGTTTCCTACCTTTCCATACCTCATATGGTGAGCTTTTGGTTTTCTTAGATGGGATCCTATTTAGGATGTAGCACGTTCCTAGTAGTACTTCACCTCAGAGATTTAGTGATAACTTTGCTTGTATTAACATTGAGTTGATTATCTCTACTAAGGTCATATTCTTCCTTTCTGCTACACTGTTCTATTGTAGTGTTTATGGTGCATTGCAATGGTGTACTAAGTCATGCTCTTCACAGAAGTTGGAGAATTCACTTGAGAAGTATTCTCCCCCTCTGTCATTGCAAAGAATCTTTATTTTCTTATTTAATTGATTTTCTACTTCTACCTTGAACATACTCAATGCTTCATCTTTGCTCCTTAGTAGGTATACATATATGTATCTCGAGCAATTATAAAAAAGATTATAAAGTACATTCTGCCTCCAGGGGTAAGAATGTCGTTCAACTCACATATATCAGTATGTATAAGATCCAATACTTGATATGATCTCTCAATACTTGAAAATGGTTTCTTTGTCATTTTGGACTATATGCACACTTCACATTTATCATTCTCATTTTCAATGTATGAGATCAGGCCACTCTTAGCCATAAATTTTAAGGTAATATAACCTATATGTGTTAATCTATCATGCCATAATGCTATGTATTCAACCGTATAAGCAAAAGTGTTACTTTTATTCAAAGAAAACTTAATTATGTCATTATAAGCATATCCCTTTCGAGCAAAGTTATCATTCTTTGACAGAATTAGCTTGCCAGATTCCTATATTACCTGTATCCCAAGTTTTCCCATAAAATCCTTAGAAACTAAGTTTCACTTCATGTCTGGGATGTGCATCACGTTAGTCAAGATCAACTTCTTATTAGAGGTAAATACCAATTCCACCGTTCCTTTGCCCACGACCTTTGATCGGACTTTATTACCCATTTAGACTTCTTGACCACTGGTCACATCTTCATAGGTTTTGAAGGTTGACCTATCGTAGTAGACATGGACTGTGGTAGCCGTATTGTACCACCAACCGGAGACTTTCCATTAGATCATGTTAACCTCAGTGATCATGGAACCTATCTCATTCTCAATTACACTTACTTCTTTCTTTGATTTGTGAAGTTGGCGTACTCGAGCATAATGTCTGATTTTTTCACAGACATGGCAGAGGCCTTTGAACTTTCCGTTCTTCTTCTGTGTTTTCTTGAATTTTCCTTTATTGGGTTTCAGAAATCTTCCTTCTCGAGATTATTGTTTTATGTCCTTTCTAGTGCTTGTACCTTAGATGAGGGATTCTGATTTTCAGCTTTCTTATCAAGATTGTGTGACTCTTCCTCAATTCTCAAATATTTTTTAATTTGTTTCAGTGTATAGTCCTCGATCTTATACATCAACTTCTTCCTTTAGTCGTTCCACATTGGAGACAATTTTACGATTATAGCACCGACTTGGAATGGCTCGAGGAGATTAATTTTAAGGGCCTTAATTTTGTTTACAATTAGCTATAATTCTTGGATTTGGGGCAGTAGTAATTTATTATCTATCATGTTAAATTCAAAATACCTGGCTATTAAGAACTTGTTGTTACCTTCTTCTTCAACCTTGTATTTGAATTTTAGGGGGGACTAAATTTCCTTTGCAGATGTAGTTTCAGTGTACAAATCATATAAACGATTAAATAGCGCATTTAGGATGTGTCCATGACACGAAGTTCATCTTCAACTCATTTTTTTGTGTGCAACAACTTGTTCGGTGTGTCCTCGTCGGTTGCTTCAGGCAGTGGTTGAATGTTTGGAACCTAAATATAGTAAATCCTTAACATCGTCAGTATCAACTTTATCTTCTATTACCACCTAGTGAAGTTGGTTCCGGCAAACCGATCGAGACTAATCTAATCCCAGTTGATCAGTTTGAAGGAGGATACACTTTCGATCTCCATTATAATAATGCTTTAAGATTGTTGAGATTCATTAATCTCAAATTACAGATTTATAATTATTGTAAAATATAAGGAAATTGAAAATAAAATATAAAATATAAAATATTAAGGACAGACTAAAGCACTTGTGATCACGTTGTCCTTAAAGTATTATTTGCTTCTTCTCAAAGTAATTGAGACTGCTTATAGGCTACAAGAAATAGTTTTTAGGATACGACAAGCCTGTGTGTGGTTCTGCATTCAGTAAGCACGAAGAAACCACTAGTGGAACTCTTTACACATAGTTTTACTGACAAACGAAAGCTAAAAAAGAAAATTTCCAAATGGAAAGAGAGATAGAAAACAGAAGATTAACTTTGCTATCTTAGACCACTACATTGGTCTGGTTCTCATGGACATATTGGTCCTGGCAATCTTAGGTTCATATTGAAGTTGTTGGCTTGATCAAAGAACACTTGTAGCTTGCTGGTTCATATGAGAGAATGAATTGGTTTGCTTGTGATGATCGAATTAATGAACCAGACAAGCTTTGTTTATATGGGCAAGGGTGGTTGGACGTTTTAGTCCAAGGTCATAAATACAATGGATCGTTTCTCACTGTTAGTGAGAAACTAGCCATTTTATTTATTTATTTATTTATTTATTTATTTATTTATTTATTTTGTAGTTTCTGACCGTATTACATGTAGGAGACTAGTTGCATACTAGGCGTTTAGACATAGTGGCTAGTTGTTTCTGACTGTTGGGCTAGCCAAATGCAGTAGTTTCTGCATGGTCTAATTAATTACTGCATGAGCAATTACACTAGGCCTCTTAAACAACTTCCATAGCTCTTATATAAGGTTGAGAAGTCTCTCTCAGATCTCTTCCCCATAGTACTCCTCAACTTTGAACCCTGCTACCTAACTCATCTCACTTAGCCATTGTTGCAATGAAACTTCGATTCACGCGCATACAAAGCACAAAATGCGTTACTAGCACCCATACAACCATAATGTCTCACATGCCCATGCTTTAGCACTAAGACCAAGACCGTGCCTGTGCCCATGCACTGAAATCTCATATCTTGGTGCACCCAACAAATAATTATGAATATTTTAATGGGAGGATAACCCCTCTCAACTGTTGTATGTGGTGTGACCAACCCAAGTCATGGATTGATGTGATTTTTAAGCCCGTGGTCCACCATGGAATGGTGCATCTGATTAATCAGGTAGACGTTCGACACACATCACAGTGGGCCCATACAGCTCGTCCTCATGGGAAGTTTCCATGATGTAAACCTAATAGTATCATTTTCCATATATATAATTTTTATATTAAAATGAGTATTTTCGTAATAATAGTATTATTGTATTAAATGAAGTCTTCAATGGTGTGACCCCGTGACATTGCAACAAACAGTCAAATTTTGTTTTTTTTTGGGCAACAAGAGGATGCCACTCTATTATTTTCGGAATCTTTATCGTTTGCATCATTGTCGTATGATTGTTGGCTCTATCTTAATTACCGGGGGAAAACGTTAAAAGGTCATTCCCTCCACTAGGGATTGATTAAGTATGTCCCGGCACACATGCCAAAAAAAATATAAAAAAATCATCGCTGGCATTCTGATCAGGTACCCACCACTAATTATTGCCATCCTTCGATGCGAAATACATGTCGCCCACTTGGTGATTGGATCAGGTTTGTTTTCAGAATATATTATGCCCTGATCAGCCCCACCTAATGAATGGAGCGGATTTAGAAAGCAGTTGCCAGATTGGACCATGTTCTAGATAGGCACATCCTTACGCAGGAGAGGATTATTACCCCTCTAGCACCTTAGAGGGCGGTACCCATACCGTGGGGCCCATCCTGATGATGTATTGAATATCCACGCCGTCCATCCGTTTTCCCTGCTCATTTTAGGACGTGTTTAAAAAATTGAGCACTCACAAATCTCAGGTGGGCCACTCCACAAGAAATAGTGGTGATTAAGTGCCTCACAATTAAAATTTCCAAAGGGCCATCGTAAGGTTTTTTGTAATGTTTATTTCCTATCCAATCTGTTGATAATGTGAAGCAGATCGGGATGAAAGGAAAATACAAATATAAGCTTGATTCAAAACTTTTGTGGCTCACAGAAGGGGAGAAAAAATAAAAATAAAAATAAAAATAAAAACTTTTAATGATCATTCGTCACTGTTTTTAGTCGTGTGGTCCTGGGGGTTTGGATATCCTTAAAGTCTTGGATCTCATCTTAAAATGAGATGGAAAAACAGATGAACAGCATAGATATAAGATAAATACACGAGATGGACCCACATGATTAGGGTAATACCCAACAACAAGATGTAACTGGGCAATAGCTAATCCGACCCTTTTTACGGAGAAATTTGCGAGTGTACGACCCATTTATGCCCAATTAGAAACTAAGCCCACCTCATTTTCCTTTGCGAGAATACGCCCCAGCTGTACGGACGCCTTGCCAAAGGTCGAAAATGCCCCTGCCTTTTAAGACGAGCGCTGACGCTCCTCGAACTCTGAGTTGTACGTTACATGGGCCGCACAGTTATGTATTTATTATATCCACAACGTTCATCCATATTTCGAGATCATTTCGGACCATTATCTATATAAAAAAAATCATATCCAAAGATCAACTGGACCACACCACAAAGAACAGCAGAAAATTGATTTTCACAGTTAAAAACTTTGTAGGGCCCATCATAACATTTATTTTCCATCCAATCTATTCATAAGGTAACAAAGACCAGGATGAAGAGGAAAAACAAGTTTCATAATGATCCAAAACTTCTGTGACCCTAAAAGGGTTTCAATGGTAGACGTTCAATCATCTACAGCCTTTAACAGTGTGGTCCACTTGATAGCTAGATCTGTCTTATTTTTTGTCTCAAACCTTAATACGAGTTCGCCAAAAATATGGACCGTTTGGATATAACACATACCTCATAATAGGACCCACAAAAAGCGGTGGGATTACAACCACAAAAAATTAAAAAAAAAAAAAAAAAAAAAAAAAAAAAAAAAAACACCGTCGATATATCGAAAATGGTCCAGAACTGTCCAGTGAGTTTTCCTCAAAAATCTTACAATTTTCGTTATATCTACAGTCTGTTGATAAATTGAAAAGGGTTTTTTTTTACGTTTAGCTACGGATTATAACCGTAGCCATAACTGTACTCTGTGCCAGTCTATAAAATTTTTTATTTTTTTATTTTTTACATGGAGAAAATTATTCTACCTACAATTTTCTTTAATACATATTTATATAAATAGGTATATATAAGCATATAAAAATTTTTTCCCTCTTTTTTTTCATTTATTTATTTAATCATTTAACAAGAATATCTTCTAAACCAAAATTAGTTACTTGACGTACCATATATGATTTTGGGTTAGGAGAAGCTACTTTAGTCAACTAACCTTGCTATATTCCAAGATTCCATCAGGTCGATGATAAAAAATCTATTTCATTCAATACATGATCATTCCCATGCATATCGCGGTCAATTCGCTTCAAACCATGATCATTCTCATGCATTTCACGGTCATCCCAAACAATTCCATATTAATTCACGGTCATTTCGAGGCATTTCACGGTCAATTCGCTTCACTTCACGGTCATTTGCATGCATTTTGCGGTCAATTCGCTTCAAACCATGATCATTCCCATGCATTTCACGGTCATCCCAAACAATTCTGTGTTGATTCACAGTCATTTCGAGGCATTTCACGTCAATTCCCTTCACTTCACGGCCATTTACATGCATTTCGCGGTCAATTCGCTTCAAACCATGATCATTCTCATGCATTTCATGGTCATCCCAAACAATTCCGTGTTGATTCACGGTCATTTCGAGGCATTTCACGGTCAATTCCCTTCACTTCACGGTCATTTGCATGCATTTCGCGGTCAATCGCTTCAAACCATGATCATTCCCATGCATTTCACGGTCATCCCAAACAATTCTGTGTTGATTCACAGTCATTTCGAGGCATTTCACAGCCAATTCCCTTCACTTCACGGTCATTTGCATGTATTTCGCGGTCAATTCGCTTCAAACCATGATCATTCCCATGCATTTCACAGTCATACCAAACATTTCTGTGTTGATTCACGGTCATTTCGAGGCATTTCACGGTCAATTCCCTTCACTTCACGGTCATTTGCATGCATTTCGCGGTCAATTCGCTTCAAACCATGATCATTCCCATGCATTTCACGGTCATACTAAACCATTCTGTGTTGATTCACGGTCATTTCGAGGCATTTCACGGTCAATTCCCTTCACTTCACGGTCAGTTGCATGCATTTCGCGGTCAATTCCCTTCAGTTCACAGTCATTTCCATGCATTTCACGGCCAATTTGCCTCACTTCACGGTCATTTCCATGCATTTCACAGTCAATCCCGCATATTCCATGTTGATTCACGGTCATTTCAACGCATTTCACGGTCATACCCCTTCACTTCACGGTCATTTCGATGCATTTCCCGGTCAATTTGCTTCACTTCACGATCATTTTCATGCATTTCACAGTCATTCCCACATATTCCGTGTTGATTCACGGTCATTTCGACGCATTTCACGGTCATACCCCTTCACTTCACGGTCATTTCGACGCATTTCACGGTCAATTCGCTTCACTTCACGATCATTTCCATGCATTTCACGGTCATTCCCGCATATTCCGTGTTGATTCACGGTCATTTCGACGCATTTCACGGTCATACCCCTTCACTTCATGGTCATTTCCGCGCATTTCACGGTCAATTCGCTTCACTTTATGATCATTTCCATGCATTTCATGGTCAATCCCACATATTCCGTGTTGATTCACGGTCATTTTGACGCATTTCACGGTCACACCCCTTCACTTCACGGTAATTTTCGCGCATTTCACGATCAATTCGCTTCACTTCACGATCATTTCCATGCATTTCACGGTCATTCTCGCATATTCCGTGTTGATTCACGGTAATTTCGACGCATTTCACGGTCATACCCCTTCACTTCACGGTCATTTTCGCGCATTTCACGGTCAATTTGCTTCATTTCACGATCATTTCCATGCATTCACGGTCATTCCCGCATATTCCGTGTTGATTCACGGTCATTTCGACGCATTTCACGGTCATACCCCTTCTCTTCACGGTCATTTTCGCGCATTTCATGGTCAATTTGCTTCATTTCACGATCATTTCCATGCATTTCACGGTCATTCTTGCATATTCTGTGTTGATTCACAGTCATTTTGACGCATTTCACGGTCATACCCCTTCACTTCACGGTCATTTTCGCGCATTTCACGGTCAATTCGCTTCACTTCACGATCATTTCCATGCATTTCACGGTCATTCCCACATATTCCGTGTTGATTCACGGTCATTTCGATGCATTTCACGATCATACCCCTTCACTTCACGGTCATTTCGACGCATTTCACGGTCAATTCGCTTCACTTCACGATCATTTCCATGCATATCACGGTCATTCCTACATATTCCGTGTTGATTCACGGTCATTTCGACGCATTTTACGGTTATACCCCTTCACTTCACGATCATTTCTGCGCATTTCACGGTCAATTCGTTTCACTTCATGATCATTTTCATGCATTTCACAGTCAATCCCGCATATTCCGTGTTGATTCACAGTCATTTTGACGCATTTCACGGTCACACCCCTTCACCCCACGGTCATTTCCGCGCATTTCACGGTCAATTCGCTTCACTTAACGATCATTTCCATGCATTTCACGGTCATTCCCGCATATTCCGTGTTGATTCACGGT
This sequence comes from Magnolia changhungtana, assembly GCA_030180095.1. Lineage (NCBI taxonomy): Eukaryota > Viridiplantae > Streptophyta > Magnoliopsida > Magnoliales > Magnoliaceae > Magnolia > Magnolia changhungtana. The sequence continues at coordinate 346,983 of JASAUF010000292.1, forward strand.
CATTTCGACGCATTTCACGATCATACCCCTTCACTTCACATTAATTTTGACGCATTTCACGATCAATTCGCTTCACTTCACGATCATTTCCATGCATATCACGGTCATTCCTGCATATTCCGTGTTGATTCACGGTCATTTCGACGTATTTCACGGTAATACCCCTTCACTTCACGGTCATTTTCGCACATTTCACGGTCAATTCGCTTCACTTCACGATCATTTCCATGCATTTCACGGTCAATCCCACATATTCCGTGTTGATTCACGGTCATTTCAACGCATTTCACGGTCATACCCCTTCACTTCACGGTCATTTTCGTGCATTTCACGGTTAATTAGCTTCACTTCATGATCATTTCCATGCATTTCACGGTCAATCCCACATATTCCGTGTTGATTCATGGTTATTTCGACGCATTTCACGGTCATACCCCTTCACTTCACGGTCATTTTCGCACATTTCACGGTCAATTCGCTTCATTTCACGATCATTTCCATGCATTTCACGGTCATTCTCGCATATTCCGTGTTGATTCACGATCATTTTGACGCATTTCACGATCATACCCCTTCACTTCACGGTCATTTCGACGCATTTCACGGTCAATTCGCTTCACTTCACAATCATTACCATGCATTTCACGGTCATTCCTGCATATTCCGTGTTGATTCACGGTCATTTCGACACATTTCACGGTCATACCCCTTCACTTCACAGTCATTTTCGCGCATTTCATGGTCCAATGGCTTCACTTCACGATCATTTCCATGCATTACACGGTCATTCCCGCCTATTCCGTGTTGATTCACGGTCATTTCGACGTACTTTACGGTCAATTCACTTCACTTCACGGCCATTTCCACGCACTTCACCGTCATTTCCATGAATTTCACGGTCATTCCTGGCGATTCCGTGTTCATTGACGATCAATTCGACGCACTTCAAGGTCAATTCACTTCACTTCACGGCCATTTCCATGCACTTCACGGTTAATTCACTTCACTTCACCATCATTTTCAAGCATTTCACGGTCATTCCCAGCGATTCCGTGTTCATTCACTTCACAGTTAATTCGCTTCACTTCACGATCATTTCTGTGCATTTCACGGTCAATTCGCTTCACTTCACTATCATTTCTGTGCATTTCAGGTTTAGGGATTTAAGAATAGGTTTAGATTATAGGTTATAGGTTATAGGTTATTGGTTAAGGTTTAGGTTTAGGTTTAGGCTAAGGTTTAGGTTTAGGTTTATGTTATAGATTATAGGTTATAGATTTAAGGAATTGAGAATAGGTTAAGGTTTAGGTTTAGGTTTGGGTTTAGGTTATAGGTTATACATTTAGGTTATAGGTTAAAGGTTTAAGTTTAGGTTATAGGTTAAAAGGTTTAAGTTTTGGGATTTGAGAATAGGTTTAGGTTAAGGTTATAAGTTTAGGTTAAAGGTTTAGGTTAATGTTATAGGTTTAGTTTTAGGTTTAGGTTATAGATTTAGATTTGAGAATAGGTTTAGGTTATAAGTATAGGTTTAGGTTAGGTTGTAGGTTAAGGTTTAAGGAATTGAGTTTAGGTTATACGTTTAGGTTATAGGTTATAGGTTTAGGTTAAGGTTTAGGTTGTAGTTATAGGTTTTGGAATTTGAGAATAGGTTTAGGTTATAAGTATAGATTTAGGTTTAGGAATTCGGGTTCGGTTCGGGTTCGGGTTTGTGTTTGGGTTTAGGTTATAGGTTTCAGTTTAGGTTATAGGTTATAGGTTTATGTTAAGTTTAGGTTTAGGTTATAGGTTTTGAGATTTAAGAATATGTTTAGGTTATAAGAATAGGTTAAGGTTAGGGTGTATATTAAGGTTTAGGGAAATGGGGGTGAAGTGAAGGGGCATGACCGCGAAATGCGTCGAAATGACCTTGAATCAACACGGTCATGCCCCTTCATTTCACGGTCATGCCCCTTCATTTCACTGTCATTTTCATGCATTTCACGGTCAATTCGCTTCACTTCACGGTCATTTCCATGCATTTCACGGTCATTCCCGCCTATTCCGTGTTGATTCATGGTCATTTCAACGAATTGACCGTGAAATGCGACGAAATGACCGTGAAGTGAAGGGGTATGATCGTGAAATGCGTCGAAATGACCATGAATCAACACGAAATATGCAGAAATTACCGTGAAATGCATGGAAATGATCGTGAAGTGAAGCGATTGGACCGCGAAATGTGTGAAAATGACCGTGAAGTGAAGGGGCATGACCGTGAATTATACCGAAATGACCGTGAATCAACACGGAATAGGCGAGAATGACCGTGATATGCATGGAAATGACCGTGAAGTGAGGCGAAATGGCCGTGAAATGCATGGAAATGACCGTGAAGTGAAGGGGTATGACTGCGAAATGCATGCAACTGACCGTGAAGTGAAGGGAATTGACCGTGAAATGCATCGAAATGACCGTGAATCAACACGGAATTGTTTGGTATGACCGTGAAATGCATGGGAATGATCATGGTTTGAAGCGAATTGACCGCGAAATGCATGCAAATGACCGTGAAGTGAAGGAAATTGACCGTGAAATGCCTCGAAATGACCGTGAATCAACATGGAATTGTTTGGGATGACCATGAAATGCCTAGGAATGATCATGGTTTGAAGCGAATTGACCGCGAAATGCATGCAAATGACCATGAAGTGAAGGGAATTGACCGTGAAATGCCTGGAAATGACCATGAATCAACACGAAATTGTTTGGGATGACCATGAAATGCATGGGAATGATCATGGTTTGAAGCGAATTGACCGCGAAATGCATGCAAATGACCGTGAAGTGAAGGGAATTGACCGTGAAATGCCTCGAAATGACCGTGAATCAACACATAATTGTTTGGGAAGACCGTGAAATGCATGGGAATGATCATGGTTTGAAGCGAATTGACCGCGAAATGCATGCAAATGACCGTAAAGTGAAGGGAATTGACCGTGAAATGCCTCGAAATGACCGTGAATCAACACGGAATTGTTTGGGATGACCGTGAAATGCATGGGAATGATCATGGTTTGAAGCGAATTGACCGCGAAATGCATGCAAATGACCATGAAGTGAAGGGAATTGACCGTGAAATGCCTCGAAATGACCGTGAATCAACACAAAATTGTTTGGGATGACCATGAAATGCATGGGAATGATCATGGTTTGAAGCGAATTGACCTGCTGAAATGCATGCAAATGACCGTGAAGTGAAGGGAATTGACCGTGAAATGCCTCGAAATGACCGTGAATCAACACATAATTGTTTGGGAAGACCGTGAAATACGTGGGAATGATCATGGTTTGAAGCAAATTGACCGCGAAATGCATGCAACTGACCATGAAGTGAAGGGAATTGACCGTGAAATACCTCGAAATGACCGTGACTTAACACGGAATTGTTTGGTATGACCGTGTAATGCATGGGAATGATCATGGTTTGAAGCGAATTGACCGCGAAATGCATGCAAATGACCGTGAAGTGAAGGGAATTGACCGTGAAATGCCTCGAAATAGCTTAGTGAATCAACACGGAATTGTTTGGGATGACCGTGAAATGCATGGGAATGATCATGGTTTGAAGTGAATTGACCGCGAAATGCATGCAAATGACCGTGAAGTGAAGGGAATTGACCATGAAATGCCTCGAAATGACCGTGAATCAACACGGAATTGTTTGGGATGACCGTGAAATGCATGGGAATGATCATGGTTTGAAGCGAATTGACTGCGAAATGCATGCAAATGACCGTGAAGTGAAGGGAATTGACCGTGAAATGCCTCGAAATGACCGTGAATCAACACGAAATTGTTTGGGATGACCATGAAATGCCTAGGAATGATCATGGTTTGAAGCGAATTGACCGCGAAATGCATGTAACTGACCGTGAAGTGAAGGGAATTGACCGTGAAATACCTCGAAATGACCGTGAATCAATACGAAATTGTTTGGGATGACCATGAAATGCATGGGAATGATCATGGTTTGAAGCGAATTGACCGCGAAATGCATGCAAATGACCGTGAAGTGAAAAGAATTGACCGTGAAATGCCTCGAAATGACCGTGAATCAACACGGAATTGTTTGGGGATGATAGTGAAATGCATGGGAAGGATCATAGTTTAAGCGAATTGATTGCGAAATGCATGCAATCGACCGTGAAGTGAAGGAATTGACCGTGAAATACCTCGAAATGACCGTGAATCAACACGAAATTGTTTAGTATGACCGTGAAATGCATGGGAATGATCATGGTTTGAAGCGAATTAATGCATGAAATGCATGCAAATGACCGTGTGGTGAAGGGAATTGACCGCAGTGAAATGCCTCGAAATGATTGTGAATCAACACGAAATTGTTTGGTATAACTGAAGTAAAATGCATGGGAATGATCATGGTTTGAAGCGAATTAATGCGAAATGTATGCAAATGACGTAATAGTGAAGTGAAGGGAATTGACCGTGAAATGCCTCGAAATGACCGTGAATCAACACGGAATTGTTTGGGATGACCATGAAATGCATGGGAATGATCATGGTTTGAAGCGAATTGACCGCGAAATGCATGCAAATGATCATGAAGTGAAGGGAATTGACCGTGAAATGCCTGGAAATGACCATGAATCAACACGAAATTGTTTGGGATGACCATGAAATGCATGGGAATGATCATGGTTTGAAGCGAATTGACCGCGAAATGCATGCAAATGACCGTGAAGTGAAGGGAATTGACCGTGAAATGCCTCGAAATGACCGTGAATCAACACATAATTGTTTGGGAAGACCGTGAAATGCGTGGGAATGATCATGGTTTGAAGCAAATTGACCGCGAAATGCATGCAACTGACCATGAAGTGAAGGGAATTGACCGTGAAATACCTCGAAATGACCGTGACTTAACACGGAATTGTTTGGTATGACCGTGTAATGCATGGGAATGATCATGGTTTGAAGCGAATTGACCGCGAAATGCATGCAAATGACCGTGAAGTGAAGGGAATTGACCGTGAAATGCCTCGAAATAACCGTGAATCAACACGGAATTGTTTGGTATGACCGTGAAATGCATGGGAATGATCATGGTTTGAAGCGAATTGACTGCGAAATGCATGCAAATGACCGTGAAGTGAAGGGAATTGACCGTGAAATGCCTCGAAATGACCGTGAATCAACACGAAATTGTTTGGGATGACCATGAAATGCCTAGGAATGATCATGGTTTGAAGCGAATTGACCGCGAAATGCATGTAACTGACCGTGAAGTGAAGGGAATTGACCGTGAAATACCTCGAAATGACCGTGAATCAATACGAAATTGTTTGGGATGACCATGAAATGCATGGGAATGATCATGGTTTGAAGCGAATTGACCGCGAAATGCATGCAAATGACCGTGAAGTGAAAAGAATTGACCGTGAAATGCCTCGAAATGACCGTGAATCAACACGGAATTGTTTGGGATGACCGTGAAATGCATGGGAAGGATCATAGTTTGAAGCGAATTGACTGCGAAATGCATGCAACTGACCGTGAAGTGAAGGGAATTGACCGTGAAATACCTCGAAATGACCGTGAATCAACACGAAATTGTTTGGTATGACCGTGAAATGCATGGGAATGATCATGGTTTGAAGCGAATTGACCGCGAAATGCATGCAAATGACCGTGTGGTGAAGGGAATTGACCGTGAAATGCCTCGAAATGACTGTGAATCAACACGAAATTGTTTGGTATAACCGTAAAATGCATGGGAATGATCATGGTTTGAAGCGAATTGACTGCGAAATGTATGCAAATGACCGTGAAGTGAAGGGAATTGACCGTGAAATGCCTCGAAATGACCGTGAATCAACACGGAATTGTTTGGGATGGCCATGAAATGCATGGGAATGATCATGGTTTGAAGCGAATTGACCGCGAAATGCATGCAAATGACCGTGAAGTGAAGGGAATTGACCGTGAAATGCCTCGAAATGACCGTGAATCAACACGGAATTGTTTGGGATGAAATGCATGGGAATGATCATCGTTTGAAGCGAATTGGCAGCGAAATGCATGCAACTGACCGTGAAGTGAAGGAAATTGACCGTGAAATACCTCGAAATGACCGTGAATCAACACGGAATTGTTTAGTATGACCGTGAAATGCATGGGAATGATCATGGTTTGAAGCGAATTGACTGCGAAATGCATGCAAATGACCGTGAAGTGACGGGAATTGACCATGAAATGCCTCGAAATGACCATGAATCAACACGGAATTGTTTGGGATGACAGTGAAATGCTTGGGAATGATCATGGTTTGAAGCGAATTGACCGCGAAATGCATGCAACTGACCGTGAAGTGAAGGGAATTGACCGTGAAATACCTCGAAATGACCGTGAATCAACACGGAATTGTTTGGTATGACCGTGAAATGCATGGGAATGATCATGGTTTGAAGCGAATTGACCGCAAAATGCATGCAATTGACTGTGAAATGCCTCGAAATGACCGTGAATCAACACGAAATTGTTTGGGATGACCATGAAATGCATGGGAATGATCATGGTTTGAAGCGAATTGACCGCGAAATGCATGCAACTGACCGTGAAGTGAAGGGAATTGACCGTGAAATGCCTCGAAATGACCATGAATCAACATGGAATTGTTTGGTATGATCGTGAAATGCATGGGAATGATCATGGTTTAAAGCGAATTGACCGCGAAATGCATGCAAATGACCGTGAAGTGAAGGGAATTGACCGTGAAATGCCTCGAAATGACCGTGAATCAACACGGAATTGTTTGGGATGACCGTGAAATGCATGGGAATGATCATGGTTTGAAGCTAATTAGCCGCGAAATGCATGCAGCTGACCGTGAAGTGAAGGGAATTGACCATGAAATACCTCAAAATGACGGTGAATCAATACGGAATTGTTTGGTATGACCGTGAAATGCATGGGAATGATCATGGTTTGAAGCGAATTGACCGCAAAATGCATGCAAATGACCGTGAAGTACAGGGAATTGACCGTGAAATGCCTCGAAATGACCGTGAATCAACACGAAATTGTTTGTGATGACTGTGAAATGCATGGGAATGATCATGGTTTGAAGCGAATTAACCGCGAAATGCATGCAAATGACCGTGTGGTGAAGGGAATTGACCGTGAAATGCCTCGAAATGATCGTGAATTAACACGAAATTGTTTGGGATGACCGTGAAATGCATGGGAATGATCATGGTTTGAAGCGAATTGACCGCGAAATGCATGGGAATGATCATGGATTGAATGAAATGAATTTTTTACCATCGTCCTGATGGAATCTTTGAAAATAGCAAGGTTAGTTGGCTAAAGTAGCTTTTCCTACCCCAGAATCATATATGGTACGTCAAGTAACTAATTTTAGTTTAGAAGATATTCTTGTTAAATGATTAAAGAAATAAATGAAAAAAAAAAAGGGAAAAAAATTTTATATGCTTATATATACCTATTTATATAAATATGTATTAAAGAAAATTGTAGGTAGAATAAGTTTCTCCATGTAAAAAATAAAAATAAAAAGTAAAAAATTTCATAGACTGGCACATACTACAATTATGGCTATGGTTATAATCTGTAGCTAAAGGTAAAAAATACCTTTTTCACCTTATTGACCGTCCGTCGATATATCGAAAATTGTAAGATTTTTGAGGGCAACTCACTGGACAGTTCTGGACCATTTTCAATTATATCGACGGTTTTTTTTTTTTTTTTTAATTTAAATTTTTTGCTGTTGTAATCCCATCGCTTTTTGTGGTCCTATTATGAGGTATGTGTTATATCCAAACCGTCCATATTTTTGACGAACTCGTATTAAGGTTTGAGACGAAATATAAGACAGATCTAGCTATCAAGTGGACCACACTGTTAAAGGCTGTGGATGATTGAACATCTACCATTGAAACTCTTTTAGGGGTCACGGAAGTTTTGGATCATTATGAAACTTGTTTTTCCTCTTCATCCTGGTCTTTGTGACCTTATGAATAGATTGGATGGAAAATAAATGTTACCGTGGGTCCTATAAAGTTTTTAACGGTTAAAATCAATTTTCTGCTTTTCTTTGTGGTGTGGTCCAGTTGATCTTTGGATATGATTTTTTTTTATAGATAATGATCCGAAATGATCTCGAAATATGGATGAACGTTGTGGATATAATAAATACATAACTGTGGGGCCCATGTAACGTTGATTACTTTTGAACCGTTCGTACAACTCGGAGTTCGAGGAGCGTCAGCGCTCGTCTTCCCGCTTGAAGGAAAAGGCAGGGGCATTTTCGAACTTTGGCAAAGCGTCCGTACAGCTGGGGCGTATTCTCGCAAAGGAAAATGAGGTGTGCTTATTCTCCTAAATGGGCCATAAATGGGTCGTATTCTCGCAAATTTCTCCTTTTTACGGGAAGCGGATTTGCTGATGCGCTCACACGAGCTGTGTAGCGGCTGCATTTACGTCAGCAAGTTAAGTGGGTCTGATTATGAGGTATGTGTTATATCTAAACCGTTCAATCACTTTTCGAGCACCTCTTAAGGATTTAGACTAAAAATAAGACAGATCTAACTATCAAGTGAACCACACTGCAAAAAGCAATGAGGGATTGAATGTCTACCATTGAAATTCTTTTTAGTGTTACTGAAGTTTTTGATCAATATGAAATTTGTTTTTTCTCTTCATTAAGGTCTTTGTGACCTTATGAACAGATTAGATGGAAAATAATCGTTGATAGTGGGCCCTACGAATTTTTAAACGGTGAAAATCATTATCTCTGCTGTTATTTATGGTGTGGTCCATATGATCTTTGGATATGATTTATTTTTGGAATAATGCCCTAAAATGATCTCTAAAAATAGATGAAAGGTGTAGATATAATAAACACATAGTGTGGAGCCATGTAACTTAGATCTCCCTTGAACCGTTCGTACAACTCGGAGCTTGAGGAGCGTCGGTGCTGGTGTGTGGTACACCAGCCAATCCACTGGACGCGGATAGCGTCCTACCCACGCCCGGACAGCAATCCGTCCGGGCAGGGCTCTGTGGGGTCCACCTTGTTGTAAGTGTTTTATCCACGCCGTTAAACACGTTTTTCCGATAATTTTAATGTGTGAGCCAAAAACTGAGGCAGGTCCAAGGTTTAACTGGACCACACCAAAGGAAGCTGCACTGATAATGGCACCCACCGTTGCAACCTTTCTAAGGGCCAACGTGATGCTTTTTTTTACCATATAACGTATTCATAAGGTCATTTAGACGTGGATGAAGTGAAAACACAAATATCAGCTTGATCCGAAACTTCTCCACCTCCAAGAATTTTTAATGGTGGACGGTCAATCTCCAATTTGTGGTCCACTTAAGCCTTGGACCTGCCTCATTTTTTGCTTCACATATTAAAATTATCGGAAAAAAGCGTTTAACGGTGTGGATAAAATACTTACAACACGGTGGACCCCACAGAGCCCTGCCCGGACGGATTACGGTCCGGCCGGGGGTAGGACGCAATCCGCGTCCCCGATCCGCTACTCACGGGGCTCCGACAGGGATTGAGTACTGCCCGGCCCCGTGTCGACTTTTATATGGAGAAAATGACCACTGTAGACAAAGCCTTTTACCCAGCGGTTTCTATGAAAGAATACAAACTTTAGTTACCAATCTAGACGGCACGTGCGGACAGCGACTCTTTGGACGAAACTGCCCCTCCTTTTTACTGCTGTTGCGGAACGGATTGGCTCCTCCCCCGGACAACGGTCCCGTGGCTGGTGTTCGGTGGTCTGTCGGCCCCACCATGATGTATGTGTTTCATCCATTCCGTTCATCCATTTTTAAAGATCATTTTAAGGGTTCAACGTATAAATAAAAGGGATTTAATTCTTAGGTCGACCACACCACAAGAAAACAATAGTGATTGGATATCCATCATTTAAATCCTCCTAAGGCCCAACGTACTGTTTATATGACATCCAATCTGTTGATTAGGCTATAAAGACCCAGATGAAGCGAAAAAAAAGATCAACTTGATCCAATACTTTTATGGCCCCCAAAATTTTTTTAATAGTCGACATTCATTCAACACTCTTTCCTGTAATGTGGTCCACTTGAGATTGTTATAAACGCATTTTTTGGGTATTATCATAAAATGATCTATAAAAATAGATGGACGGCATGGATGAAACACATACATCATGGTGGGTCCCACAGACCACCGAACATCAGCCATTGGCTGGTGGCTGGGGGAGTAGCCAATCGGTTTTCCATTTTCCTCTCCCTTTGACATAAAACAGACGCGCTTTTTTTTTAGGACACATCCCTGCGTTCCATTGCAACGAGAAAAACCGACGCAGGGCCATTTTTCTTCCTAAATTTCAAACTTTATCATCTCCATATTATCATTCTACACTTGGCATTTTCCATCTTGGCGAGGGTGACGTGGAATCCTCCAAAGTGGTTGCACCTCCAATCTTCGAAAAGGTTTAAATTAATCCCTCACTTGAAAGCACCCGTCCTCAACTTGCATTGAGCGAGGGTACGGTTCTTGGAGGTACAGATATTTAAAAAAAAAAAAAACCATAGTGTGGTTTATAGATATATTCGTTTGTAGTATTGGACAACGTTTAACTAAGTACCTGTGGAAATTTAGCTTGTAATTCAGCAAAGGTGCTTGGTTAAACTTAGCCACTGCACACTTGAATTTGAAGAAGAACTCACGGAAATTGAGACGAGCGGAAGTCGACGACAATTGATCAACTACTCGTCGAATTTTATACGAAGTTCTGTGAATTTCATGTCAGGCTCTTACAAGTTCATTTGTTAGGCTTAGTCAATTTTATGTGTTGATCGTTCAAATTAATGTGAAAATCGTTCAATTCCATTTGAAGCTCACTCAATTTCATTTTAGGGCTCACTCAATTTCATGCTAGGCTTGCTCAATTCAATGTTTGCCCTAGTCAATGTCATGCTAGGCTCGCTCAATTCAATGTTTGCCCTAGTCAATGTCATGCTAGGCTCGCTCAATTCAATGTTTGCCCAACTTAGTTTCAAGCTAGGGTCTCTCAATTCAATGTTTGGCCAGCTCAATTTCATGCTAGGCTCGCTTAATTTAATGTTTGCCGAGCTCAATTTCATGCCAAGCTCGCTCAATTCAATGTTTTCCCAAGTCAATTTCATGCTAGGATCGCTCAATTCAATGTTCACCCAACTCAATTTCATGGTAGGATTGCTCAATTTAATGTTTGCCGAGCTCAATCTCACTCTAGGCTCACTCAATTTAATGTTTGCATTAATAAATTTCATGTTTGCCTTGATGAATTTCATTATTGTCTCACTCAATTTCATGTTTGCGTTGCTAAATTTCTAGTTTGCCATGCTCAATTTTCAGTTTACCATGCTCAATTTCAGCTTTCCTCGCTCAATTGTTAGTTTGTCTCGCTCAATATATACTTTACCTCGCTCAATTTTCCCTCTTCCCTTGCTGAATTTCTAGTTTGCCTCGTTCAATTTATAGGTTGCGTTGGTAAATTTCCACGCTTCCCTCGCTCAATTATTTCTTATGTCGCTTTCGATTTGAAGTTCCCTCGATCGATTTCATTTTTCCTCGTTCAATTTCTAGTTTGCCTCGCCCAATTTCTACCCTGTCTCGCTAAACTTTGGCTTTTCCCTCATTGAATTTCTAGTTTATCTCATTCAATTTCTAGGTTGCGTTGCTGACTTACTAATTTGCCTCGTTCAATTTATAGGTTGCGTTCTTTGAATTTTCATGCTTCCTCGCTTGATTATTTGTTTTCCTTTGTTCAAATTCGAACTTCCTCGCTTCGATTTCATGTTTCCCTTGCTCAATTTCTACTCCGCCTTGTTGAATCAGATGTTTGCCTTAATCATTTTCATGTTTGCTGCGGTTAATTTTACTTGAGGTTTATTCCATTTTATCCGAAGCTCACTCAAATTATCAAGTACTTGATATTTAGTATTAATGTATGATATAATGCTTAAAATCCTATTAGTCTAATTCTATATGGATTAACCATGTGTAGAGAAGTTAGCCTTGTATCCCCTTATGGTACATTTGTGATTGCTTGACCTCCAATGAACTTTGGAATTATGGGAGAACAAATAAACTAGTATGATGTGTATTAGATTAAACTAGAATGTTCTTTGAACTTGACCTCCAATGAACTTTTTAGCAACTAAGGATTTGAATTATCCCATAATTTTCCTTAGTTGAAATGACATTGAGAAGACACTCAGTAGACAGTAGTGAAATGAGTTTTTGCATTGTAAGCAGTTCCTTACCCATAGAAATTGTACATTAGATCAAATTTAAGCACCCCCTAAACTTAAAACCCGCACTAGGAATTAAAAATGAAAATTCACTAAGAAATCTCATTAGTTAGAGATGATATTTCGTATAACTTTTGGCAATTAGCACTAAGTAGAAGCGAATTTATAAAGGTTTGAGAAATAAATTTTAGCTCTAAATGGAGCATATTGAGACTAGGATTTTGTAATTTGAATCGCCAAATACATCTCGTTGATCAGAAACAACATCTCTTGTATGTTCCAACAATTAGAAATATTCAATAGTGAAATTTTAGGTGAAATTTCAACCCTAACTCGCTTGTTGAGACTAGCTTTGAAAATTGATGTAAGTTTAACATATTTTAAACCCAAATCCTCATGTAGAAATGTTAGGTTCGTATATTTTTTTTAAAGTGTACTAGGCCATCATAGAATTGTCTTGTTAAAATAGAAGACTATATGGATATTTCATGATAGATAGCGTCGCTGAATTTAACAAGCACCACATGAAATCATTTGTATCTCTGAATCTGTAATCCATGTAAGCTCTTATTGTTTATTTAAAAATTTAACGCATTGCTTACTCTTTATTTCCTTAAGCTCTGTACCATCCTCATCTATTATGGAACGTGAGAACTCGGTCCTCTATTATTTAATCGAGTTTTGTCTTATGGCAAGTTTCCATTGCTTAATGATTCACTAATATAATGTCATTGTATTGGTTTTTAGATAATGTCTACGAGAATCATCTGTTGTTATGGCGGGGAGATTGAATATGAAAATAAGCGATACTCGTACACTGGTGGGGAATCGAAAACTTTTTCGCTACGTGTCGAGACTACGTATGAGGAGCTTCTGTCTAGAATTTACAGGATTATTAAGAGACAACCAATAGATTGTGATATTAGGATAAAAGTAATGTATCCTTGCACAAATGAATCAATCCCTCCAACCGTAATCGCAGACGACGATGACGTGCGAGAGTTCCTGGCTACACAGTTGGAGCATTCGGATAAATTCATTCCCTTAGTCATCGAGACAATGCAACACATTAATAGGACAACACACATAGACAGTTTTCCTGAGGAGCATGGTGTGGAATTTGAATACAAGGCATCTCCATTACAAGTGGTAGTGAGCAACGATCAACTGCCGGAGCCGCCTCAAACATCAAACTTTGTGAGTAGCCAAGTCAGCTGGGCACGTGACCTTAACCTCACTTATGAGTACATGCCACCGCCTTTAGCAATAAGAGCAGATCACGCCATCATCATCCACCACCCAAGCTGTACGTGTAAGCAACATTCCGCTTCCAGACCTTGCTGAAAGTGGAAACTTCATCACTCGTCAAGTTCCCGTGCCATTTGATGATGCTGCATTCACCAATGCGCACCTTCTTTGGAATATACTATTCGTTGCTTGAACCGATCGATATAGTCATGTTGATCAAACATTTAAGGACAAGAGTCGATGTCGTATGTTATAAGCCAATTTGCATTCGCAATAAATTTCAAAGTATAAGGCATCGTATTTAAGTTCTAGCAGAGCGTGGTGTGCTTAGAAGATAAATGCGACCGGAGGGTTTGTGCAACTCGGGTGAATGATAGGGATATTCAAGATACGGAGGTATACGTCGGAACACACGTGCGCGCATGTCGTGGATGAAGAGTGATCACCGACAAGCAAGCGAAGAAGTTAGCGTGTGATTTGGTTGTTAGCCGCATTGAGCAACGGCCAGGTTTGAGGCCACGTGATGTTATCTTCGCTATGCAAGAGAAATATAATATTGTTATCGGTTATAGGAAGGCATGGAAAGCGAGGGAGCTTGCAATTAATCGTGTGATGGGGTCTTACGAAGACTCTTACAATCAACTCCCCATGTATTTGCATGAGTTGAGGATGGTCAATCCAGGGACGGTGATTGCCGTGTTTGTTAACCAAGAGACTTTGAGGTTTGAGAGGTGTTTTGTAGCGCTCGGACAATGCGTTCAAGTTTTTAATTCTATGAGGAGGGTATTAGCCATTGACGGGACACACTTAAAGGGTAAATACAAGGGTGTTCTATTCATCGCCACGGCCTTAGATGGGGACAATCATATATTTTCAATTGCTTTTGGTATCGGAGAATCGGAGAACAAAGATGAGTTGGAATTGGTTCCTTACCTACCTTAACGATGCGTTAGGGTATCTAGAGGGTCTTGTGATTATTTCCGATCGACATAAAGGTTTATGAAAGAGGTTCCCAAGTATTCCCACATGCAATTCATGGGTACCGTATGCACCATATTTATAGAAACTTGGTGGACACCTTTAAAGACAAGTCATTTGGAGATATACTATTGGCGGGCAATTAAGACTTCTGGGAGGGCTGAATTTGAAAAATTAATGCATGATATTGAAATGGCCAACCCCCCAGTACATGCATGGCTGACAGAAATCGGCTATGAAAGGTGGGCATCTTCGCACTTTCCAAGGTAAAAGATTCAACTTGGTCACCACGAACATATCTGAGTGTGTTAACGCCCTCTTCAAGGAAGCACGGGAATATCCTGTTACTAAATTGATAGAGGCCGTAAGATGTAAGATACAGGAATTGTTTTACAAGAGAAGAGAATCTGCAGCCTCATTTGTAGGTCCGTTGACACCATGGGCGGAGCAACAGTTGAAAGATCTTATACAGAAGGCGCGAGATGTTCGCTGTCATCCGATTTCTCGAGATGAGTACTATGTCGTGGGAGATTATAATGATACAGTCAAGCTCAACTCGCTTTCATGTACATGTCGTGAGTTTGACATGAAGGGTTACCCTTGTATGCATGTCCTGTCCGCTTGTATAAACTACAATCTTCCTCATTACTCGTATTGCTCCCCATTCTACACAGCGCAAAATTACTTGAGCACATATAACGAATCAGTGTACCCAGTACGTGACATGAGCGAATGGGAGATTACAGAAGGCTTCAAGGAGTATTGTGCAAAAATTAAACCCCCAGGACAGAAGAGGCCATCTGGAAGACCAAAGAAGTTAAGAATTCCCTCGCGTGGAGAAGAATCGAAAACATTAAAGTGCGGTCGGTGCAAACAAACTGGGCATAATCGTCGGACGTGCAAGTTTCCTATACCTGATGTATAGCATACTTTGTAATTTATTTAGTGTTTTGTATGATGTATGTTGTAATATATTTCCTCTCATGCAATAATTTTTTGGTTGTCTTGCTCAATTTTCAAGTTGTCTCTCAAATTTTCAGTTTGTTGTACTGAATTTCTTATGCTACCTCACGTAATTTCTACTTTGCCTCGCTCAATTCCTCGGCCTCGCTCAATTTATAGGTTGCCTCGCTCTATTCCTAGGTTTCCTCGCTGAATTTTTTACGTTCCCTCACATAATTCCTAAGTTTCCTCCCTCATTTTCTAAGTTCCCTCGCTTAATTTATTGGTTCCCTCGCTCATTTTATAGGTTGCCTTGCTCAATTCTTCGGTTCCCTCACTCAATTCCTAGGTTCCTCATCTGAATTTCTAGGTTCCTTTGCTCAATTCCTCGGTTCCCTCGCTCAATTACTAGGTTCACTCGCTCGATTTGTAGGTTGCCTCTCTCTATTTCTAGGTTCCCTCGATCAACATGATCCTCAACAACTACATGTAGTACTGCATCCAACAATATTGGCACTGATATGATGGTCTGAGTCGTCGACACAAGCATAAGGAGCGTGTTCACAATGAAGTGTGTATAACCAAGTTCCAGCAGCACCTGAGCATAAAACTCAGGTTGGAGAATTAACAAATGACATTCATATTTTGTCAAATTTCTATGACCAACTACCTGCCTAAAATTGACCTTCTTTTGTCAAATTTATTTACAAAAATTAAAACTAAAATGGAATGAACATAAGGTGAATATTTTCAGTGGCTAACAGTTCTAGCTACTTGCATAATCTTGCATATACCATTCTGCAAGATAAGATAGAGCATCAAAACTGGTAGAATACTATGTAAACCTTTTCATGTTTATATCCAAATTCGTTGAGATATGTAGCAGTGGCAATGCATTCACATAAACAGAGGAAATTTGAATAATTACCATTGAATAGTTGGAAGATAAAAATACATTCAAGATATACTCCATTTATCATGAATTTTTACTTTTATTTTTAAAAAGGACTTGATGGGCTACATGCCATGGCTTTTTACTGCTGATAAGTAATTGTTAGAGAAAAGCCAGATTTTATTATCCAAACTAGATTCTTGCAATTGCAACCAGGTATTTCATCACATCATGGATGGACTATGGATGGAAAACATCTTCTCTTTTCTCTAGAACCACCGGAATTAGGCTAATTCATCAAAGCTCCTGGTTTTCTTCTTGGAGAAACTTCCGCAATTACAAGAAACATGGCATCCATTATCCGAAATGCAGTCCAAGCATTAGCGGAACAAACAACATCAACAAACCATTTTAGTTTTCAATATACCGGCCCCTTTTTTCCGTCACTTCACGAAATCATCAATGAAGTGAAATACAACTACTGATCTACCAAATCTTTTGTAATTTGATGTGCTTCCCACAAAATATCTCCCTTTCGATACACAATAATAACACCTTCAAATCCCATAATTCTCCCGATGAGCGTAAACACACGACACACATAAGCTCTATTGATTAGTCATTTGGGATGCACAACGCACATGTTGGCATTGAGCGTAAACACACGACACACATAAGCATCCGCCTCTCTCCGTGCAATTGAAAGGCTCGCTCAACCGCCTCCATCCATTCGAAAGAATTCTTTTAAGAAGAGAGATGAGTGTGATGCAATCTTGCCAAAGTCTTTTATGAACTTTCTATAGTATTCGGTGAGGCCCAAAAAGCCTCACAGGGCCTTTGGAGTAGTGGGGCAAGGCAAATGGAGCATGCAAGCAACTTTATCACGGTCAACAACTATTCCCTTTTGTGATATTATGCGGCCCAAATATTCGACTTCCTCCTTCCCAAACCTGCATTTCGTTATCTTGGCATAAAGTTGGTGATTACGTAGGATCTCCAAATCAGTCCCAAGATAGGCTAAATGATCTCCCAAGTTCACTTGTATATTAATATATCATTAGAAGAAAAAAAAAGACCAAATAAACTTGTGGAGATATGGTCTAAAGACTCGTTCATTAGACTTTGAAATGTAAATGGGGCATTTGTAAGCCCGAAGGGCATAACAAGGAACTCATAATGCCCCTCATGGGTTCGAAAGGCAGTTTTGGAAATGAACTCGGATCTGGTGGTATCATAACCAAAGGTCCAACTTGGTAAAGTATTTAGCCCCATATAGTTCATCAATAATGGAAATCAAAACTTATCTTTGATAGTTTCTTTGTTGAGAGCGTAGTAATCCACACAAAGACACCAATTGCCTGGATAGGGAATGAGTAAGGGTTGGAGCTCGGTCAGATGATCCTCGAATCAAGCATTTCATGAACTATCTTCTCAATTTCATTTTTGTGGTAGTGTGGGTACCGACATACTCACACTAACATGTTGGCTTCCCTTAGGTAAGGGAATCCGATGGTCCTATGGGCGTGGTGGCAAATGACCCACATGGTTCCACGAACACATCCTTTAAGTTATCGAGCAAGACTTCAGTTGATCGTTTGAGGCAGGTGATTCTGGTTGGTCGGTCAATTTGTTGATGTGCAACATTGCCCCCTCACCCTGCTTCCAAATCAACTTCATGATGCCTTTACACACAACCACCTCGGTCCCACTTGGCAAGTATCCCTTGAGCTCGTGCTCCCTTCCTTTTATAGAAAATTGCATAAGCATCTTTGAAAAATCCCAAAGAATAGGATCTAATGTGCATAGCCAATGAGCTCTTAGGATGGCGTCACACTCACCCAAGGGTACGAAGTAGACATCAATGTGAATAGGTAATCCTTAGACGGTGATGTCATGTCACTTGCATTTTCCTCACTAGTAAGCCTTTCACCATTGGCCATTGGTATGGTTCCCTTAGATGCCTTTGAAATGGATGTAGTGGAGGCCTTGATCCCCTTAGTCGCATTAACTTTAATGCATGGGCATTTTCACACGGGCTCGAGTGGGGTCACTGTTGGATGGGGCACACTCGTGGTGGGTGACCAATGCGATTTGGGGCCCACGGGGAGGTCTCATGTTCGAGACTTCTTACTGTGGGTGATTAATACGCGTTTCACACCGGCTCGAGTGGGGTAGCCCGTGGGATGCGGGGACACACTCGGGGTGGGCGGCCCATGTTATTTGGGGCCCACGAAGGGGGAGTCGGCCAAGGTCCTAACCCATGAGATGTGGGGCCCGGGCTATGAGATAAAGGGATTAATTCGTCATACTATAATTCGAGCTTTTAGAGCAAGTGGTTAATTGTCCTGCATCAAGCTTCCTTTTACAATCAATTTTTTCCTCTTGAAGTCCAATCAACCCAATTGCTACTATAAGTGACTTAGGATT
Source organism: Magnolia changhungtana (assembly GCA_030180095.1). Taxonomy (NCBI): domain Eukaryota; kingdom Viridiplantae; phylum Streptophyta; class Magnoliopsida; order Magnoliales; family Magnoliaceae; genus Magnolia; species Magnolia changhungtana. The sequence continues at coordinate 365,785 of JASAUF010000292.1, forward strand.
GAACATCTAAATGTCCAACTTGACTTCATCCTTAAGTCCACAAACAAAGCAACTCACTAGGAAGGACTCACTCAAGCCTTAAGTGTGGTCAACCAACCTTTCGAACTAAGCTTGATAATCCCACAATGATTTGGTCGGTTGCAGCTTGGTTAGAGCTCTGACATAATCCTCGAACTTGGTGGGTTTAAACCTTGCATTCAACGCCTTAACAAATTCATCCCAAGACATGGGGCCTTGGGCCTTCTCCAACCATCAAAACTACTGGAGCACTTCCCCTTCCATGTGGAAGGATGCAATGCCCTATAAATCCAACTAAACGGGTCTTCCCCACTATAGCGAGGAAAATTCAATTTTAGCAACATTGTTTAAATGATCCTAGTTGAACGAGATTGTGAGCAATCCCCTCCGACTTTGTCTCGTGAAATCTGAACATAAGAACCAATGTTGTTAAATGGCATAAGCGATCTTGTGCAATCGGGTGGCGGATCGCACATTTTTTTTTTTAAATTAAAATGAAATTTAAAAAATCAAGAAAATTGGAAAGTATGCGATCGCATATGCCATTATGTGATCGTATCATCGCATATGTGATATGCGATCGATCGCATACCATCCATATGGCATATGCAATCATCGCATATGCCATATGGATGCCAATATTTGATTATGCGATCACTTTTGACAACATTGATAGGAACGCCCTTCAGGCCTCTTACTCCTATCTTTCTGGAGAGAAGTTGCAAGATGGTAGTAGTTGATATCTATGGCCGTCAACTTCCGTAGAATGTCAACTAGCAATAACTCCGTGTGGTTGATGATTCCTATAGAGGCCCAATCTCACCTTATGCTCATCAACTCAAGGGTCAGCCATTGTCGAAGGTGGCTCTAATACCACTTTAGTATGACCTTTCTTCCTTTTTAGGTGGAATTGTGAAAAATAAAGAAAAAACACAAGTTGGTTTAATTGAAGGAGAATCGGCCTCCAATAATTTCATAGAAGGGATCAAAGGGATTCAGCTTGTTTTTCTTCACTGCTCAATCATAAATAAATAACTCAACCACACAACAACTTAGTTACATGATATGTGACCCACACCTACAAAACTACCTAGACATGAATGACTCTTTACATGACATCCCTCTCATACCTACGTAACTAAGGGGTCATTTGCACCATGGATTTTGTTTTGTTTTTTTTATTTTGTTTTTGAAGGGGGGGGGGTGGTTTCAAATCCCCTAGTATGTTAGTGCACCATAAAGTAGTCGGGGTTTCAAACCTGGGGATTTCAAATCCCCTAGTATGTTAGGCACCATAAAGTAGTTGGGGTTTCAAATCCTCTCAAAGAGGGGGTTTGAAAGCTTGGATTACATCTATAATCCTGCCAATAGTTGCACTTGCATGTATCACTAAGCTATTAATCTATTGGGCACATGGCCCATTGATGATATCCCAAAACAATCATATTATCAATTGCATCACTATAATTAGTTTAATACGATGATTTGCGTCGTCCAAACATTGTCCATGTAAGTCAACGGTTAAAAAACGTCAGTTAGTGACTCGGATGTGATCTTGTGTTTGTGGCCCATCTGAGACTTGGAATTTCATCATTTTCGGGCAAAGTATATATTTCAACAGGCTTATTACAACCATTGTGTCAAACATTACTTACGTACACCAATTAGAGATATTAAAGTTGATTTAGTAATTAAATTCAAACCCTGTAGAATATACTATGCATAGCTACTTTTGATTACAAGGATTCTCGAATCCAGTGGTGCCAAACACAATAAGAGGATTTCAAATCCAGGGGTTTCGTAAGGCATCAACAAAAAGAGAACCAAAGGTATTATTTCGTAAGGCATCAACAAAAAGAATTCTAAGGCTATTCAACAACTATTCAAAATAGACAAAATCAACATAAAAAAGATGAAATAAAGTAAATCAGTGAGAAGTGTGAATGCATACCTCTGTTCCACCAACAAGTATAGAAACAAGATGTCTTGCCAGCAAAAGAATAGTGAATTGTACCATACAAATACAAAAGAAGAAAAAAGATGATTTGGTAAAACAATAGAGATCTCAACAGCCTTGGTTGTCTTTCACATATGCATTTCAAATAGAGAAATTTGCGAGTATACGACCCATTTATGGTCCATTTGCGAGAATAAGCCCACCTCGTTTTTCCTTGTGAGAATACGCCCAACAGTGTCTGGACGCCTTTCCAAAGCAAATAACTTTATAATACGAGTCACGATAGGCGCTTTTAGGCCAGTAGCTTTTTCACTTGCAACTCTACAAGTACATTGTAATTTGATCTCAAGTGAAGCAGCAAAGGTGATTTGTCTTGAATTTTCTTCTTTAAATCTTCAGTAATAGCCTTGGGAATGGCAAAATCATTCAAGCCAACATTCTATCAGTCTAAAAAGGGAATCCGCATCAGCACGACTGTAACATGTTAAAGAACCTAACACCCTCTTCTGTTCCCTTCTTGTCAAGAACAGAAGTAACAATCTCTATTGAAATCAATCCTCATCATTTCACATTTACTGATCAAATGCCTCTCCCCAAAACAGTACACAGAGCACCTATATGGTGAGCCTTAACTAGTGCATGGTGCATGGTTCGTAAAACTGGTGAAACCCACATAGCTAATTGTGGTCGTTGGTCGCTTTGTTCAAGAAAAAGTCCTAAACATAAGATTTAGTGACAATAAAGAATCATGCACCATTGTAAATTCAAACTACCACCATGAGAACTACTGATTTGCTTTTCAACAAAGAAATCATGACTCCAAAACTTCCGACCACCATTTGCAAGAGACCCGATAAAGTATATGAACACGATCCCCATCAAAATACGCCTATTTATGATTTGACCAACTTTCAAATATGTATGACCTTTTTGAACCTTCCCTAATTGCATAAGTGGTGAACCATCTCTCGTATTTTAGGAAAGAAAAAGAAAGCTTATATTTGAAAATGTTGGAAGCTACCATCATGGGCAAGGCTCCAAATGTGTGTCGAGTAGTGTGCCATTACGAGGCAGTTTCCAAATGTGCTGAAGTGACCGTGGAGTGAAGACGCGGGACCGCGAAATGCGTGATATTCTCGTGTTATGCATTTCGCGGTCCCACGTCTTCACTTCACCGGTCGGGTTCGGCGCATTTTGCCATGATCCAATCGCTTCATGGAACTCCCCATTTCCATGCATAGCATGACGATTCCGCCTATTCCGTGTTGATTCACGGTGATTTCGATGGATTTCGCGGTCCCACGTCTTCCGCTTCTGCTATCCCAAAATCATATATGACATGTCTCGGGGGTCAGAATATCTTGGTGCAAAACGGACCATCAATTGGTGCGATAATGCTGTTCTTATCATAGTCCATAGCCAAGAAGACACAAATGACATAAGAGGAGAAGACCAAGAATACACTGATTATTTACATAAACCGGATGGGAAAGATATTGCTCACAACAACAATTGTCTTTGGAAGAATCACACAAAAAGGAAATCGTTGACGCTGGCCAATATATCCACACCAAGTCGGTGAAGATCATGTTAGCGAGTTTAACCAGATAAATGGACTGTGTTCAAATGGTATGGAAGTATATAGCACCCTTAAGGTTAGCATAAATAGAGACTAGGAGTTTAGTTTTCAAGAATCGCTCAAAGCTCACTCTAAACTTGACGTGGTTCGCCTACCAAGTTATGTGTGTGTGTGTGTCTAAAAAGTAACAGAAAATGCTCACTTGAAAGCTTGAGCTCAAAGTCGGCATTAAAGGGAAATCACCGCATGAAATGACCGTGAAGTGAAGGGAAATGATACTTGCTTTGAAGTGTGCAACATTTGCAGGTGAAGACAAATAAAACTTCTTAAAAAAGGTGAAAGAGCGTGACAAGAGTGCAGGATCTCATCCATGCTCGGGTCGAAGTCCTTTCAGCGCATCTTATCAAGTCTGATGTGGCCGACAAGGCCTCAGTAATCGCTTCTCGATCTTTCACGTATTTGTCGATGCCTTTGGTATTCAATGGGAAGTCGAAAGCAACGGATTTAAAGTGACTTTCCAAAGGATTTCGAAATAAATATACCGCATTCTCCTTGCAATGCATTTTCTACAGACACTCATTCAAACATAGAATAACTCTACGATTAATAATATCATTCTTGAAGTTAACTTTGCACAAAAGTATTTCCTTCATCGATTCCCATGAAGAGTTGTTGCTCTAAAAAGAGTCAAGAACTGCTTTATATGCGATTTTGATATCTGCAGTAGCAACCTCTACACCCACCTGTCCATTCTCAAATTGAATTGTAGAATGGTCATGCGGAGATTTCTCACTTTGTGCCATCATAACTGGACAACGACATCTCTAAGTGTGAAACATTTTAGAATACGAGTCACTGATGGGCAATTTAATAGTTTTCGGGTAGCTTTCCACTACTGCAACTCTACAAGTTCATTGTAAGTTGATCTCAAGTGAAGCAAAGAAAGGTAATATGTCCCGAATCTTCTTCTTTATATCTTCAATGACCTCTAGAACGCCAAAATCATTTATATCAACACTATAAATGATGTCATTTCTAAGGGCAATTTCTAATGACGAACTTTGTAAAACCATTTGTTTTGCCAAGTCCCCAACATTTCTCCATCCTCCTTTCCACAATCCTAGAATTATCACAAAATTATCAAACAGCTTGAAAACTAAAATTTTCACCATTCATTCATTGATTCACCATGGGAAATCAAAATTACTACCCCAAGTTTGAGTAGTATAATCATCATCCAAAAGAAAAGAACAAGAAGCCCTTTACGCATACAACATCCAAAAATTTACAAGTACCAAAATTTACAAGTAAAAAAAAAACATCAGAGCAGCCCGTGACCGCCCCATGTGGCACGGTGTCATCTCGTCTGCATGTGATCATCGACGTCAAAGTCATGTAGCGTCTTCTCCACTGCTCGCCGACAACTTCTTTTGTCGCAACTACGATCTTCTCGATCCGTGACAATCGTTGATCGTGGCCGGGCGGTTGTTCATCTTGCCAAGGGCGAAGACGGTATATAATCGATGTGCGACGGTTTGCTTGGTGGGGTGCATGACGATGAGTATGTGGGATCTGGTGAGAACGTCAGTCATCGTGTGTTGGGACCGCTTCATCTCGAGTACGGCCGCTCAGATCCATCGCATCGGCTCAGCCTCCTTCACCTCGGATTTCGCCATATTATCAACTCTGAGAGCAGACGAGGAACCCGGTGTGTCAACCAATTTCATTTTTTTTATGTTTATTATCGTAAATTTGCTCTAGAACTGCTGTCGGGGACGGTCGGTGGGAAGCAATCCCACATGTCGAGACAATAGACGGATAAGATGAGGGAATGGAAGGCACACATCTCTAGAGGCTTGATTGCTACACGGCCGGATTGATGCAACATGAGAGTAAAAGGCGGCATTACGCTTCACTTTTTCGTCGACGGCAAGATAGAGAATCCCCAACATGAATGGGGTAAGATCGGACACATTGGTGCTCCTGGGATAGACGTTTGTGCAAAAATTGCATGAAGTATGCGGAATTGTGCAGCATGTGCTTTGCTTGTAGAGAGTTACCCTCTGCACCAAGGAATGTCTTCGCCATTGCATAAATGTCTTGTAATTTTTTCACGAACTTCAAGTTCGCCGAGGTCGTAGTCGCAAAGCCTTGAGATTTACATGGAATTCCACCAATTAATCGACCGATAATGGGAGGAGTGATGTGAGTTGTGGTTTGGCCAATGGTGACATCTATGGCCGGGGTCGTGATAGCTGGGAATGACAAGAAGCTAAAAACTCCGTATACTTGTTCATTCCGTGTCACTCCACCAAAGTCAAGCATACGAGACCTACCAATGGCCTCCAAAGATTGGTACAATCCCATATGGAGCTAGACAAGACTTATCAACTTGTCTTTCATAGTCCATCTTCCTTCCCCTAAACTTTTGATATTGATCCTCGTGGAGGCGGTGGCACATTAGGGATTAGAAGTTCGGGTGGGAATGTTTGTAGGTGGTGGAGAGACATTTTGGGTTGCACTACCGAGCATTCTTCCTATGGGCAACTTTTTTAACACGTTTTGGCCTAGGTTGGATGATTCTCCCTGATGAATCGATTTACTCCTCTCTTTTCCCATGTAGATGAAAACTTGAAGAGGATATCCTGATAAAAGAATGGGAAATCAAGAAGATTGAAGAAGTGGATGGCAAATAGGGATGAACAACGTAAGGAAAAGGGGCGAAATTTAGGTTTTGAATGATGTGAAGTACCAACCTTAATAAGCTCTGGAAAATGGTCGCCCTTCACCGCTACCGACTTCTTGGAGAGGTCAAGTGTCGTGAGGAAGAAGAAAAGTGAAGGAATGAAACTAATCGTCCGCACATTGCAGCTTTTTTAAATACATCCAACATTTCGATATATCGACTGTTAATCGATATATCGAACACAGCTAACGGTCGGGCACAGGGAACTTCTCTTTTCAAATCATTTATTCTCTTCGATATATCGCAACCTTATCGATATATCGATAATTGTGATTTAAAGAGGATCGCATCTCCAGACAAGCTTCAGATTCAAATTGATATATCTACAATTAGTCGATATATCTACACATTATCTTCTTCGATATATCGACAAAGTGTCGATATATCGATAATTCAGTTAAAAATAGACCTAGTCACTGGACAGGTTCAGGAGCATTTTCGATATATCGTCACTTACTCGATATATCGACATCTTCTAAATTCGATATATCGAAGTTTCGTCGATATATCGTGAAGTGATTTTAAAAGAGGAGTTTGTCACTGGAGAGTTTCAGAGCTGTTTCGATATATCTCCAATTAGTCGATATATCGACAAATTTACTCCTTCGATGCATCGTCAAATAGTCGATATATCGATAATTCCTTTTAACAGAGGATTCGTCGCTGGACAGATTCATGCCATTTTCGATATATCGTTAATTAGTCGATATATCGAAGTGTTCGTATCTTGACTTATTTCGATAACATCGATTAGTATTCGATCCTATCGCCAACTTGACCCCTCTGTCATCGATTAATATTCGATAACATCGATATTGTAACCCTTCGATATATCGACTAATTGTCGATATATCGCTAATGTCTATTAAAATTGGAATTCGATCGGACGTGATTCACCATTTTAGATATATTCGACAACTTGTCGATATATCGACACGTACTCTTCTTCGATATATCGATAATTAGTCGATATATCGATAATTGCATTAAGCGGTTTTGCCACCATCGATTTTAGACTAGTTTGATATATCGACAATTCAGTTCGATATATCAAACCAGTTTATATGTCTTTTTGACTACGGATTATAACCGTAGCTAGATCCGTAGTCTAATAACTTTTTTGTTATTTGTATTATTCCAGTATTATTTTTTTTTTACATGGAGAAAAGTCATTTAGAGAATCCAACAAAAAGCTTGTTAATTAATGTCCTATTCAATCCACAATACAATGAAAATTTTACAGTAATTATTAAGGTGGTTTGTTCGGTTTTAATTCTCCAACTTACAATTTTCGACAGATCTGGCCCTATCATTTCCGGAGTGAGTGGCTAATCTTGCCCGCACAATGGATATAGAAATTCACATCGCCTTTGAATATCAAGTGACCTTTGATCATTCAGTAAATCTAAAATTTGTCGAATATTTTGAAGTTTATTTGGGATGGTGGATCAACGATGGAGTGCCACAACAGAAATATGTATTCTGTAATCTAAGTCACTCGGACATTCCAAAAGCAATGGGCTTTTTAATATTCTTCAAAAATAGCTTTTATTCTTGAAGCTTTCAACAAGTAATGGTTCCCTTCCTTCCCTTTCTAATCTTCTTTCTTTTCCTCATTCCTCTTCCTTCCCTATACAACAACAACTCTTATTAATCATTGACTTACATGGATGCAATGCTCTTTGTATTTGGGAAACGAAAGCGAGGGAAGCTAGAAATTCAAATGTAGGCAACCTAAAAATTGAGTGACTAAACATTTACACGCTTTTGAAATTTAATTCATAAAAAAATTTCTGGAAGTACAAATTGTGCGGGTACATACAACACTATATATAATACAACATTCCACAAAATTATACTTTTCATCTCATGCCTACAACAAGTATCATTTACAAGTTACGGACAAACAATCATACGCTATCGACTTCCTCCAATGTACACAAAATTTTTGCATGTCCTGTTTCTCCAAGGTGCGACATTCGTCAAGACAAGATATCGATGAATTTCATTACAAATATGCCACACAAAAACCATTGCATTGCTTCAAGATGATTTCATGGATTTAGTCATCCAAGTCTTCCCTTCAAGCGTGGTGGACGCCTCCGTGGCATAGAAAAGAATTAGAGTGCCTCCGTCATCAAATTGATCACCGCTTATACTTTAGGAGAGCATTTGACACTAAGCTATCGATAATAATGATCTGCCGTTGTCTTGATATAGGGACCATCAAGAACCAATGACAGCTTCTATCATGGTTGACGGGGTACATAAACCTGGCTCCATGTTTAAGAAGTAGGCTATCGGTTAAAAAACATGTTCAAAGAACACATTACGACATTTTTTAATGTTATGTGATGAATAAATTACCCGTTCACTATTCCAAATCTCCATGGCGTGTGATTTACCCCATTTGCTATGGCAATTGCGATGACATTGTTCATCATGCCAACCAACTTTGCACGCTCAAGCGGACTTGAAGTCCCGATACACGCCTCTTAGAGTCGGCATACTAGTTTTAAGGCATTCATTACAGAACAAACGTAATCAAAGATCAATACAAGTAGAAAAACACAAATTAATTAAAAAAACCGGTTAGCGATACTCCCAAGAAAATATTTACCATAAAATAGGTGGGACAGAACTTGCAATCTTGGGATATGCAATTGCACAATTAGTCCGCTTCTTTCTCTAGGAAGTCAACATATTTGTCAATAGCCTACTCCACAAGATAATATGATTCAAGAATAATTGATTAAAAATATAACTATATCAAAGTCAATGTATATAGACACTCCCATACGAATGCTTACTATGCTATCAACCCACGCGTCATCTACCCATATAGACTTGAACCATGAAGCCTCTCCTGTATCCGTATTTGCTTCATAGTAGTTTTCTACCTCATTGAGTTCATCCGTCGATACCATCCCGAATGGATCCATCCGTAAATGAAATGGTATCGGAGATGTAGGAAAGTTTACGGCTTCTCAGTCGCCTCACTACGTTCGTGGTTGTATTGATCGAAGACAGGGACAAGAATGGAGAAACCAAATAATAGGATGGCTTAAGTACCTTTTAGTTCTCCTTACATAAACAAATTGAGAAACGGGTGCTTCATCAAATAGATTACGCTCCGCCATACCATACGATTGCACCTCCATATCTACATTTCTTGTTCTTTTCTTCCATATGCTCAACTTCCACTTTCTTCTTCAACTCCCGTCCTCATCCCTCATAGACCGCCCTCTCTCAGTGATATAGAAATATTCCTTCTCCTTCTTCAAGGCCTCCCTCTCTTTCGCTAAGTTTTCGGCTTTCTCTCACCAACTCACGCATCCGCCTATTCAACTCCTCGTTCATGGTGAAAAACAATTCCTTCTCTTTCTTCAATTGCGCTCTCTCGTTCAGATCTACTCTCTCCATCTTCAACAATTCTTTCTCTTTCAACAGCGCTCCCTCTCATCGAGCCTCTCTTCTCTCTTTCTCAACTCTTCCTTCTCTTTCCTCAGTCGTCCCTCTCCTTTTTCAACTCCTCTCTCTCCTTCTTCAACTCATCTATCCCAACCCTAAATTCATCCATCAAAAGAGAAGGTTTCACTGAAATTCACCCCGATCTCTCTCCCTCGTACGCCTTTTTCATCACTTTCCATTGATCTCCCCTCACCCTGCGTCATCATTCTCGTTACCCTCATCACTCAATTCCTGGGTTTCGATGACCTACAAAATGTATCAATGCACATATAAGAGTCGGAAAACTTTTAACGGTGAATTAAACAACATTTCATTTTAACTAAACGCTCATGATATCTCACTGAAAACTATCACGAGCAAGCGTACGGCGTCCGTTTCCCATTCTCGTAAGGTGGGTTCCAAGTTCTTTATTAAGATAGTCTCAAGAAAAAAGAACCCAGATTGATGTTAATATACCTGAGTGTAAGTGTCAAATCAAGCAAAGTGAACGCAGTGAGAAATACATATACTTACAAACTTCACTCACAAAAATTGCATTTATTATGTTGTACCTCCAACCCTTCCAAACCTCGATATTGAATGAAGCGTGGAATTTGCGAGGGAACAAATGAAATAACACACTCATCAGTGGCTTCAGGTAATCTCTCTGTACCCCATATCTATTTTAAAGAAATTGCATGAGGATAAAAATCCACAATTGAATATAATCATGTAGAATAAATAAAGAGTTTTACCTGCAGAGGAAAAGATTGCAACCATATACATTGTAGCGAACCGCACTGATGCCATCACAAAGCCAAATTGCGACCCCTTGCAACATTGTATTGTGACTAGCCAAACTACCCCAAGGATAGCTATAAAATCCTCTATGGAGTCTCAGTAGGTACATATAATCTATGTTACACATAGTTTTCGATTCGGTTCTCTAACAAAATACTCTACACACATAAGTGAGCAACCTTCACGACATCCTCGTGCTTATTCAGTATCAACTAATTTATTAAACACATCTAATAAATGCTTCTTATAAATCGGATATTCTCTGCAAGTATTTGTCCATTAATGTACTACCGATGGGACGCTTTTCTCGGTATTGTAAGTTCCCAAGTCTTAAACCTTGTTATGAGGGCTAAGTCTATCTCTGAATTGCAACCGTGTCCCCCGTATCTCAAATATAAGATCACCTTTATATCTTATAAGAAGAAGGTGAAATAAAGCCCCCTATAAATCGAAAGGATGAGAGTCTGTGCACAAGAACGAAATGGGATTGCTTGAATAGGCTTATGAGTATCATGCTTCTCAATCCACCCTTCACCGTGTCGAACCACCATCTCAATGAACACTTAGAGGATGGGTTTGGGAATGGGAACAAGAATCGCCACCTACAAACATGTAATTGAAAATATATTAAAAGCAAATTTCACTACTTAAAGAATCATAACGCAAAAATTAAACACAATTGAAATCGAGCTTTAAGCAAACTAAAAATTGAGGGAGACAAAATTATGTATAAAATGAGTGTTTCGTGAAGGCAAACATTAAATTTAGCAAGGCAACGTACATTCCAAAGCTAGGCAACCTAAAAAATTGAAGGCGGAAAACCTATAAATTAAGTGAGCTAAACCAAGAATTCAGCTTACGAGGCAGTCAATGAGCGAGGGAACCCTATAAGTTGAGCGAGGCAACGTAGGAGTCGGTAGGTAACCTAGAGAATTGAGCCCGAGGGAAGGTGAAGATCCAGAAACGTAAAGCGAGGAAGGTAGAAATTGAGCGAGGCAACCTGCAGAGAGGTGTAAATTGAGCGAGAAGCTCTAAATCGAGCGAGGAAGGTATAAATTGAAGCGATGGGAAGCTCCTAAAATCGAGTGAAGCGGAGGAAAGTAGAAATGAGCGAGGCAACACAGAAATTGAGCGAGGAAGGTAGAAATCGAGCGAAAGGCAACGTAGGAATTGAGCGAGGAAGGCAGAAATTGACGCGGAAGCCAGAAATTGAGGCCAGGAGCCTCGAAATTGAGGCATGGAGGAAGCTAGAAATGTGAGTAGGAAGGTAGAAATTGAGGCTGACAGCAACCTAGAAACTGAGTGAGTGAGGAAGCTAGAAATTGAGCTTAGGAAGGTAGAAATTGAGCCGAGGAGGCCAGGAATCGAGGCGTAAGTGAGGGAAGGCTAGAAATGAGCGAGGAAGGTAGAATTGAGCGGGGAAGGTAGAAATTGAAAGCGAGGGAAGAAATTCAAGCGAGGGAAGGTAGTAATTGAGCTGATCGTTAACATTAGAAATTGAGCGAGGAAGGTAAATTGAGCGAGGAAGGTAAGTAATTGAGCGAGGCAACCTAGAAATCGAGGCGAGGAAGCTAAAAATTGATGCGAGCGAAGGCTAGAATTGAGCAAGGCAACCTCAGAAATTGAGCAAAGGAAGGCTAAATCGGGAGCGAGGAAGGTCAGAAATCGAGCGCAGGCAAACATAGAAATTGAGCAAGACAGGGAAGGCAGTAAATCGAGCGAAGGTAGAAACGCCTCGAGAATTGAGCGAGGAAGGTAGAAATTGAGCGAGGAAGGTAGAAATCGAGTGAGGGAGCCCTTTAAATTGAGCGTTAAGTCTAGAAATCGAGCGGAGGAAGGCAGGGGAATCGAGCGAGATTATATGTCCTAGAAATTCGAGTGAGGGAGGCCAAAAATGGTGAGCGAGGGAAATGACAGTAAATCGAGTTTGAGGGAGGCGAGACCTTTGAGAAATTGATGGGAAGGTAGAAATCGAGTGCGGGAAGCCGTAGGAACGTATTGCGGGAATGCAAGCAGTGAAGCGAGTGTTATAAACCCAGAAATTGAAATGTAGGCAACCCAGAATCGAGCGAGGCAAGCTGTAGAAATCGAGTTTATGTGGAAGCTGTAATTGGGAAACGAGGAGGTCAAGAGAGAACGAGTGAGGCAACCCGTAAATCGAGCGAGGGAAGGTAGTAAATCGAGCGCCAGGCAACTCGAAACGAATGCTTAGGGGCCCTAAATGAGCGAGGAAGGCCACTGAAATTGAGCGCAACACAGAAACTGGGCGAGGGCCAAGGTAGCCATGAATATCGAAATGAGCAGGCAATCCGAGGAATTGGGCGAGATAAGTAACAGAAGCTGAGTGGTGCTAGCGTGTTGAGCAGTAAGCCACGAAATGGCGAGGTAGCCAATGCAAATCGAAAGCGAGGCGAAGCAGAAATCGAGTGAGGAAGGTGTAAATCGAGTGGATGGGAGACACAGGAATCGGAGCGAGGAAGGTAGTAATCGAAATTGAGACGAAGCCTAGTAAATTGACGAGGAATGTGTTTCCGTGAATTGCCAGGAAGGTAACGATGAGACAACCTGTAAATCGAAATGCGCTAGTGGAAGTCGCGATTAATCGATCGAGGCAACCTAAATCCGAGCGAGTGGAAGCTAGAAACTGTTTAGTGGAAGCTAGAATGAAAGCGAGGCAACGTGGGAATTGAGCGAGGAAGGTAGAAATTGAGGCGAGACAGCACCCAGAAATTGGAGCGAGGGAAGATAGAAGAGGGTGAAAACAGCGAACAGGAATCGAGCAGGGAGTGTCAGAATCGAGCGAGGGAGGCAGAATAGAGGTGAGGAAGCGTAAATTGCCGTAGGTGGCACTCCAGCCGGGAAGGCAGAAATCGACAGGAAGGTGTGAAATCGAGCGAGGGAGGCCAGGACATTGGAGTGAGGGAAGGCAGAAATAGAGGCTAGGAAGCTGTAAATTAAGCGAGGGAAGGCAGAAATCGAGTGCTTGCAGCCAGAAATCGAGCGTAGGGAAGTAGAAATCAGCTTATATAAGGCATAAATCGTAGCTTGCTGTCGAAATCGAGCGTAGAGTGGTAATCGGGCTTATACAACACAGAAAGGTGAGGAAGGTAGAAGTGAAGCGAAGCGAGCTTGCTCGGTGGGCGAGCTCGAAATTGAGCGAGGAAGGGTAGAAATTGGGCGAGGCAACATAGAAATTGAGCGAGGGAAGGTAGAAAGTGAGCGCGAGGCAACGTAGGAATTGAGCGAGGGAAGGTAGAAATTGAGGAAGGCTGCAGAAATTGAGCGAGGAGCCTCGAGAATGGCCGAGCCCAGGGGTGGCGGTGGCCTGCAGGAGATTAGTGAGGAAGGTAGAAATTGAGGGAAGGTAGTAGTGGCTATAAGTCGTGAGGAGTCGAAGTGGCGGAGGCTAGGAATTGAGCGGAAGGTCGAGGTGAGGAGGCCGAGGTGCGGAGTGAAGTAGTGGTAGTGGCGAGAAATTGAGGCGAGGAAGGTAGAAGTGAGCGGCGAAGCTCAGATTAAGCGAGGCTCGAGAGTGGGCGAGAGCTAGAGACATTGAACGAGCCTTTAGAGAGTTGAGAGCGAGGAAGGTAGAAATTGAGCGGGAGGTAGAAATTGAGGCGAGGTAGGGGTGAGGCGAGGCACAGAAATTGAGTGAGGGAAGTTAGAAATTGAAGCGAGGAAGGTAGAGGTGGTGGTAGAAATTGAGCGGTAAGTGAGCGGAGGCTGAGGTGGAAATTGAGCTCGAGGATAGAATTGGGCGAGGCAGTGAGGTGAGGCGAGGAAGGTAGAAATTGAGCCTGAAATTGAGCGAGGCAACCTAGAAATTGAGCGAGAGGAAGGTAGAGTGAGCGAGGGCAAATTGAGCCGAGGAGAAGAGATTGAGCGAGCAGAGTAGGTAGAAATTGAGAGGAAGGTAGAAATTGAGCGAGGAGCCTCGGTGAGCGAGGAAGAAGTGAGTGGGAGGCTAGAAATTGAGCGAGAGCTAGAAATTGAGCGGAAGGTAGAAATTGAGCGA